>JARHVA010000090.1:5632500-5980000 GCA_037957365.1 Torreya grandis | reverse complement strand
AGGGATGGCAATCATAAGAGGCCTACCTTTAACAAATTCCTCCATGATTAGCCAACAACCTAAATGAGTCATTCATGGGAGGTTAAATATATTTTTCTCCCTTGGGACTCCACCAATCACATTAAGGGATGAGAGTATCCTCCTACCAAGAGTCATTTTATTATCATTAAAGGACCTATACCTTTCTTACAAGTCTTTTATTATCTTACACTCAATAATGAATTTCTTGCAAGTAACATCTATATTTACTTCACAAGTAAATTCACTTCTTTACACAATTAATTAATTTTATTAGAAGCTGACATGAGCCTCTTACATTTCATTCAAATCTCTTACAAAACTTCTTGCACACTCCAACTAGCAGGACAAACCTAATAACTAGGTTAGGACCCTAAGTGTTATAGGGTTATTAGCAAGCCTATTTGATAGGGTTCATAACCTTTCTGGGAGGCCTATGACCATTCCAAGTTTCCACTTTTAAAATATCAATCAATTTAGAAATTATAAATTACATGATTACGATATGTTAGATTAATTTGATTAGACTTTGTGAACATAATTGTACAATGTTTAACTATTAGTTCAAGGAGGGAAACAAATTTTGAAATTCTACACAATTAAGGGTTGTCGCACCTAGGGAAAATTTTGAATTGTCAAGGGAAAATTGGCTGCTCGTGAGGGATAGTACATAATGACTCACCTCCAACACATTAAGAGAGTTTAGGAGGGTCCAAACTCACCCCAAGATGTTCACAAGATTCCATGATTTGGCTTTAACTTTGTAGAGAGCCTAGGTCAACACCATTGAATCCCCTTAAATTATGACTTTTTAAATTCCATGTTATAACATGAGCTCTAGCCCAAACATGAGGGATCGAGTCTAAGCTTCATTATTCATCTCATCCATCAGTTTTTGAGATGTCGCTCTTAGTAGGAAGTTGAAACAGTCTCTTGTTATACAACTTGCCCTAGAGGCTCCTAAATTGCCTCTTACCACACCATCAAAATTCATTTTGAACAATCCAGAAGGGGGAAGGACCCATCATGAGTGATCCTCCCTCCTTTGGTTGGTAGCCACTACACCAAACCCATTAACGAGGGATTATTATAATATATATAATAATAATTGTATATTACATATTAATAATATTATACAATATTAATAGTATATTAATAGGTACCATAATACAATATAATATTAATGTTAATATATAGTATAAGATAGTATATTAAATATATTATATTATATTAATGCGGTATAATATTATAATTGATAATTTAACATTATACATAAATAAATATTGTAATTTTAATAATACACCAATATCATATAATAATATATAATATCTTGTAATCATATAATTATTTTATTATTAAATATATATACACATATATATATATATAGTTATTAATGGGTTAGTTGTGTATTTGAAGGCCTCAAGATGTGAGGGCATGATAGATTGGGTACCCCCCTCTAGGAATGTTTAAATATAATTTTGATGGGTTGTTAGGGGTAACCCAGGTGTATCAGGTGTACAATGTTTTATTTATGACTACATTGGCTCGTTAATTCAGGCAATCTCGATGAAGCTCGTGGATGGTACAAATAATGAGGCAGATGCACATGCACTAGTTCTGGGGATTGATCTTTTGGGGCAATGTTGAAATGATTGGGTAGTTATTGAGGGTGATTCGATGGTAATCATACATGCCTTACAGAATATGATGGCTAGATCTTGGAACATTGAAAGCATTCTCAGTTGGGTGTGGGGTAAGTTAGATGATCTTAGCTTTTGGAAGGTCTCGCATGGATTTCATGAAGCAAATTCTAAGATAGATGGTCTAGAAAATAAAGGGATTCACAGGTTGAAGAGATCATCATTGATAATGATTGGGAGATATGGAGTAATAATGGAACCCATTTGGAGTGATTTGGGGTGGAAAAGGGTGTTGAGCTAATGTTGACATGATTAAGAAGGAAATCATTTTTGGTCAAGGTACTTCATTTCCCATGCACAGGGTGTCTCCTCATTGTTATTTCTTGGAGATTGGTGGATCTGATGGTGCCTTCATTATAGGTAGTTTTTTTAAGCTTTCACTTGTCTCTCATGCTCTATTTGTAGGTGTTGGTGGAAAGGTTGTCAAAATGGATCGACTGTTAAAATTGTCATTGAGTGACCCTTTGCTTCAATTCAGGGAAATGTTGAGGGAGATGATGTTTGATGGGCATGTGTCTGATTACCATTTGAAATAGATTTTCATCATTTAATTTGGGAGCATTTTACAAGATGTAAAAGAATTTATTGGTTTAGTGTTCATAACGACTACTTGTAGGGTGAAAGTGAACTCTTTATTAGCATCAACCTTTGGTAGGTATTTTATTTTGGTTTCAAAGGATAAGAAGTTGATATTCATAGTGGAAAATAGGATTATTTGTCTAGACTTTTGTGTGGTCTAGAGGAAGTGGTGACTAAATTCTTGTGGGGTGATTAGTGTTCACTTCCCTTCACTAAACAAGATGATCAAGGTTGGGTCCCTCTATGTGCTTTTCGAGACTTGGAGGAACATTTTAATATGCTAGTGGAGCACATTAAGTTCTTACAATGATGCCTAAAAAATCCTAGTCTAAAGGAGAAAATTTTATCAACACTTTGTTGACACCTAAAACTAGCCACCAATGACCTCCAACCAAGCTTTTGACTAATTTCTATCAAAATGCACAATTTGGCTTAAAAATACTAAAACATGTTAAATGATGTAAACATGTCATATTCAAGTGTTGATTTTGGCTAGGGTATCACTAAATGGGGCAATATAATTTATGATATAGCTAACTTTGATCAGATCATTTCGACTCAAAATGATGATTTCGCACCTAGGTGCTCTAGATTGCTCTTTTATACCAAATTTCTTACACAAGACAGGTGTCTTTGCTATTTGTAATGTTAACATCCTAAATGGGATAACAAAACCGACGCATCTAACATCGTATCTTAATTCCAATTCAGTCAAATTTTGAGCCAATAATATGACATTTTGACCAATTTGATTAATTTGAGCACCAATTGCCAAAAATTTTACCAAAATTGATAAATCATGATTAAAGCTAATTATTTTGAATCATGATCCTAATTAAGAATTCCATGTATCTTTTTGAATATTTATTTTTGGAAATTGATTATGAGTTTGTGCATCATCAAGTGACATCATTTCTTGGGAAGGCATCCTTAGGCCATAAATGCATAAAATATATGATTAAGCCCTCCCATGCCTCATTAAGCCATCTCATGCCTCTTTAATGCCTCTTTATCCCAAATATTTATGAGGGCATTTATTGAATTTGGCCTCCATAATTGAATGGATTCTTATCCATGCATCTTCATCTTGAGATGGATAATTCAGGTTCATTATGGTCATTTGCAAAAATCTATAAATAGGAGGCTTTGCCTATTGAATTTTAAGATCTTTTAGTGTAAAGTTATAATGTTAAAAATCTCTCTCAAGCCATTAATTTAGTGTTATCATGCCCAATTGTTGAGCCAAACCAAAGTCATCATAAAAGCCATTGGTGCCAAGGAGAAGAGGAGATAGCCAAGCCTCCTTTGATGAAGACTCATTGAGCACAAGCCGAGCAAGCCACATCAACAAGCCATTTGGAGCATCCAAGGGAGGTAAAAAATCATTTGTCTTTTGCATTATAGTTGTGTTTTCCATTTAGTTTTGTTATTATGCTCCCCCCTTGAGATAGGTTTCAGGTGTTAGCTATTAATGTGTTATTTTATATTTTGATTCCATACACTAACGCTATACTAATCTCCTCTTATTGCAATCCTATGTTCACAAATGGCATGCCCTGTAGGACCTAACCTCACAAATTTGATCAAATAGCACCTACAAGCAACCTTTAACCATTTTCATGCAAGATCTTGGAGTGTGGGAGCAAAGAGAGTAAAAAATTGGATTAAAAAGATGTTTTCTTGGAAGTCATGGTTTTGTCATTGTGTAGTTGCAATATTGTCCTCTAGACTACAATCCTGCAACTGACACAGTCATGATTTTGTCATTTCAGTCACAATATTGCATTTTAATTATGTTTTTGGACTAACTTTGTCTCTATCTAGAGATCTAATAGTGATATTACAATATCACTACTCGCTAGTAGTGATATTGCAATAATGTGATTCACAAGTAGTCATATTACAATACCATGACATCACAATCATGATATTACAATATTACAACTCGATAGTCATGATATTTCCTATCTGAGTCATGGTATTATGGTTAAATTGTTGGCAGTTAAATGACAATACCACTCTCGTAGTGGTGATATTGCATTGTGACTTGTGTTATTGTTAATTTGAGTAGAGGTATTGTTGATTTTTGTTGACTAACCCATAAGTAGTGATATTGTGTTAACCAATCATTGTTTTGTAGAGTAGCGAGATTACACTATAGAGTTACAAGATTACACTGTGTGAACTCGAGAGCTCAATTTGAAAAGTTATTTATTTCATTTGGAAAAATGCATCAAGGCTAGATAAAACTTTGACTTTTTCCTTGTAGGGCTAACTTGAGAAGCGATCAGAACAAACTTAATCTAGTTTTTTTAACCTGCTTAAAATAGATTAGGAACTTTTATTTTATTGATTAAAGACACACTTAGATGTTTACTTGAATAGTTTGTAGTTGTTTTTTACAAGTTATTTTTACAACTTAAATCCAAGGGACTAAAGAACACCACCAAACCTTTCATTTAGTGCTTTAAAATTGAACTCGTTTCAAAGTTTTTGCAGGTTGTTTATCATTGTTTTTTTAGTTAGTTTTGATTGAGCAAATAGGGAGTTGTGTGTGTATGCTCTCCCCCCATCCCCTGTAGGGAACTTGTGGGATCAAAAGTGTCATCTTCACTACAAGGTGCCTTAGTCCAAAGGTGTAAAAGAGATGTTGTGAAGGCTCTCCCCAAGACTCACATGGCTTGGGTGATCTAAAAACAACCTTAAAACTCTTTTACTTAGTTTTTTTATTTTCATTTCATCTTAGTTTGTGAGGGGGACTTCTTTGCCTCTGATAAGTTCTATAGGAAAGCCTTGACCCTGAAAATTCACCTCCCAACATTGACTTCAACCCCTCTCCACAGGTGGGTATATAAATTGGGATCACCCCTTTGAGATGGTGGTTTGAGTGGTTAAACCATCTCCTATCACTGGGGCTAAGCCCAGGATGTTTGAACATGTTGGCCATCACACTACACTGAGCAAATGACATATGTAGTGGTTGTAAAAAGGGCAAGACCTTTTTATGAAAAGCCATATGACACAAACAAAATTGATGTGTTACTTCTCTTGCATTTTGACGTGAAAGTCTTGTGCATCTTATCCTTCTAGAAATGTTTGAAAACTTGTTAGTTTAGTTAACCCCACTTTGTCATACTTTGTCAGTCTAGGGCTTAAGATGATTAGTTAGTTGATTTGTCTTTATCTTAGATTACTATTGGCCAAATTTGGCCCACATACCAAGTTGTGCCTAGATGGACCAAATTACTAATGGATGAGCAGATGAATAAATGTCCTAGATGGAATGAGTGGACCAAAGAGATCTCATAGTGCTCATAAGGCTTTTGAAACACTTTAAGTTTGCTTAAAGTGTATTTTGTCAAATTCTAAGGGACAGGCCTGTAGAGCAAAGAAGAGGTTTTTGAGCAAGAATCATGGTGAAACCAAGTAGTTAGGGGTCATACATGCAACAACATTAGGCCTACATAGTGCTATGGACTCCATCAGAACATCTACAGACTCAATCAGAAAAGCTATGAACTCCATCAAAACATCTACGAACTCTATTAGCATTTACAAAAGTACAAGGTGGAAGACTTCAGGTACTTTACTTAATTTGGCTAGTAGGTTACGAGTCATGAGAACATTGAAGCAAGTTGAAGGGCACTTTTATTGGCAAAGTAGTCCACTTCAAAAAAATTGAAGGGCAATTCCAATTCATTCGAAGGGCACTTTTGGAGTAAAAAGACCAAAACAAGAATTTTGAAGGGTATGTTCCTTTTAGAAGGACCATTTGCAAAAATCCCAAATGGTTTCTTTCCCGTCAAGAAAGCCCATGTCAAAAATATTGAGGGGCAATTTGGAAAGGTTCCAAGGAACAATTCCTCCAGACTTTTTGTCCGAAGGAAATAAAGGAAGGAAAGGTTCTAAATGATTTCCTTCAGACTTTTTGTCTGAAGGAAATAAGCCAAGGAGATAGCCATGGAAAATAATCTCAAAGGGAAGGAATGAAAACAAGAAGCCCACAACAAAAGGCCTAAAAGGCAAAAGTATCTGAAGGAATTGACAGGCCCGTGAACATCAAAATTTAGCCCCAACAAATAACTATTTGAGTTTGAAAAGCTTGGGATGGTTTTATGGATGTCAATTTCAAGGTGATGGACTAGTTGTTGGGAAGTAGCCAAGCTCCAAGAACTCAAAGACCTCAAGCTCCAAAAGTCCAAAGTAATCAAGCTTGACAAGCCTAAAGTAAGGGAGCTTGAAGAACCTGAATAGGTCTTGAAAAGTGTTTTCAGGATTCTCCAAAGACAAAACTTATGAAAGGAGCTTATAAACTTTATAAGCTAAGTAGTGAGGAAAGCCCGATTTACACTGCAAAGAGTAAATTGGGTTTTCAAGGCTACTTAACTTATAAACTTTATAAGTTAAGTCAAGACAGGATAATGGCCTAGTAAGATCAATGGCACGAGCGATGGTCAAATGGTCAATGAATTTGATGGGCTAATCAATCAAGGATAAGTGGCACAAGGGCATCCAACTAGAAAAAGATCGATGGTTCATGGGAGTCTAGGCTCAGCAAATTAATGGATGAGAAAAGGTTGAGTTTTCAAAGGCTCTTGGTGGGATTTTGATGGCCAATCAATAAAAAAGGATGAGGATTTTGCCTTTTGAATCTAATGACATGGTCAATAGCCTACATATAAGATGAATAGGTGAAAGAAACATGTCATTTTTAATACAGGGATCAACTCAGTCACATCAAACAGAGACATCCTACTACCTGTGACATGGCTCCCTCAAAATCCACCCAAGGGTGACATGAATACAGGATGGGCTCGAAGATATTGGTGATGACCTTGAACAAATCACTCCATGGTCAAAAGACTATGGTGGTGCTTGCAGGAATTTATGGCTCCCCTCTTTCCATTTTCTCATGCAGTCCCTGTTCTCTTTTTTTCCTTCTTCTATATATACAATCTTTCAAGCCATTGTAAGGGTTCCCAGTTTTTAGACTTTTTCATCTTTTTGGGAGATAGACATTCATTGAGATGTTGTAAAGTATGCTCCACTTGATAAGGCTTGACCCTGTCAAGTCTATTGTAAGAACTACCTCTTGATGTAATGAGATGATTTATTTACCTATCTCTTATCATTGATCAGTGCCTTAGTATGTTTGTGCTTAGTATAATCATGAAGGAGATTTTTCCAAGTCTATCAGCCTTCTACTTGCCTCTTTAATGTATTTTCAAGCTCTTGCAGGTCTGGATTACTGTTCCACCTGAACCTCTTCCAGTGTGTTAACTTGATCTTGAGATCGTGCAAGCCATAGTTGTCTTATGACTAATCTAGTGTGGGTTAAAGCGTAGATGAGTGTTCATTTAAATTTGGTGCATCGCCTGGTTAGATTTCTTAGGAGCCATGTCCCCTTTATAACCCTTTTCTCTGTGAAACATTAGTTTAGCTTTTAGTTTAGGTAAGCACCAAAAAGGAACCAGCCTACTTCAGAGGTTCAAACTCACTACAAGATACCCATAGCCTGAGGTTGTTCCCATTTTTGTAGCTGGAAGTGAGAGAGCCTGAAAAACTCTCCCATAAGGGTGCGATTACTTGCTACAACAATTACTTGGTCTTGTTTGGAGTCAAAATTATTTTTTAAGAAATGGTTACATAACCAAACACACTATCCACCATTTTTTGAACAAGGAGGTGTTATGTTGCCCAAGTGAAAATCATATTTTTCATTATTCAGAAATTTATAATAAACTTTGTGTTATATCTTCCATTTTGATGTAGTTATGCTATCCATTTGAGTTTAAACCATTTGTTCCATTTTATTAAGACCTTCATTGATTATTTAAATTTGAAATTACACCTTTATAAGTTCATAAGATTGAAGTGTTAAGTGCGTTCACCATTTACATTAAACTTGAGGGAACTTAGGTTCAATTTCCAATTTGAATTGAGGGCCATTTTTAGAATCAAGATCATTATCATTATTTAGTAGGACTCAAGTCATTTTGTGTATCACTCACACTTTGAGTCCTAGGCTGCTATTTATACTACCCATCATATTTGCCATTTGTCTTGAGTCTATTTGATAACACACTTTTACCTTAGAGATTTATCAAACTTTGTTTGTGTGTATCATTTAAGTTAAGAAGAGTAGTGTTACGTTGTCAAAATCATGTTAAGCCATTTTGCCTTAGAGTCTTGAAGCAAACATTTGTCACACCTTTTGAGCATTTTAGTGTTGTTACACTGCTCAATTTATTTTGAAACTTGGTTCATACGATTATTCGCATAGAGTCAAAGTTTTTCCAACTTTCCAACCATTTTGAGTATACCTTTGTGAGTCTTTGACTAGCACAGTTATGCCATTCACCTTTGTATAGCTTATCAGTCAAAGGAATCTAGTTTGTGCCATTATTTGGGAGAAAATAAATTATCTCCAACTACCTTTTGTTTCATACCTCATACTTATTGATCAAGTTTATGTCCAAGATTCAAAAGCCTATTTTTTGTTAGAAGTGTTTCAAATATATTATATTAAATATATCATCTTTTAAAGTCTAGATTTTGATTTTATTTACCAAACATTCTAGCATGTACCTTTATTTGAGCCTAGCTTTTGACGCCACATTTGGCCAAAAGTCCTAGCAACTTTTGTTTTTCTTAGATTAAACTCATTTGAAACACTTTGATACTAGAATCTGGCATTTTGATTTATGGTCTTTTTACTTGACCTTTTTGTGTGAGACATGTGACATTAGATACTTGATGTTAGATTATTTTATCATAAGTCATTGCATAATTTGTTTTTGGATATACATATCCATCCTTTTGGCTAGGTTAGACTAAGTTTGAACTTCTTTTTAGACACTACTTTTTCAGAGTTTGTAGAACTCTATTTATTTTTGGTCGTGAAACCTTTATTATGGATCCCAACATATCTTCCTATAATCATAATGGCCTCATGCACAATCCATAATTTAGTAATGTGGTCGCACAAGAATAAATGGTTCAAAACCCCTATGCAGACAATGTTGCTTATGAAACAGATCCATATCCATCTCATAACACTCAAACATGGGCATAGAACCAAGACCCATTGGCTCATTATTTAGTAAACATGCCTCCATACTCAGAGTAGGATCAAGCACAAATAGAGCAGTACCTAGCTTTGGTACCTATAATTGAAGAACCATTTCCTCAACAACTGTATTATGTTAATACACCATCCATGTATGATCCCTATCTATTTGAGCATCACTTATTGGAAAACAATGATGATATTTTGGTTATAGCTATAGAAGTAAGAGATAAGTTTCCTATGGACTTCCCCCATGAGAATTTGTCAAGTCTAGTAAGAATGCCTCACAACATACTATATAGTCAATAGGCTTCTTCTAGCAATCCTTTAGCTCTAGTCCAAACGACGTATTAGGACCCTAGTATGCTTTTTAAAGGCAAGGACCTCATGGAGGATCACTTTGTACAAATACATACAACATACCAAACTTACTTGAACCTAGTGCATAATTTTAATTAGATGACCATGTAAAATAAGCCTATTATAGACTTAGTTCCTTCAAGAGGAGTGTTAATTGAATTAACAGGTCAAGATAACTATGGTGTAGACTCATTCACAAAAAACACTTTGGTCGATAACTTGTTTCATACCCCAACCATATAAGAAGTGTCTTCTGTTTCTACGTAGAACAGTGGCCAAAATACAGTGGACAATATGCAAGCATCATCCAATACAAACCAAAGTAGTGTAAGTACACAAACAACTAGTCTGCAAACAAGTGTACCTTTAGTTAACACCTTGAGTGGTTCTCCAAATCAGGGAGTAGGAGTTTCTACATCCCAACCTCAGCCAGCTACTGCCACTAATCCTCATCTAGCTTCTTCTTCAAGCACTCAACCAATAGGATTATGTAGTCACCCACCAACCAATGTTGTGTCTCAACAATAAAATGTGATGAATCTTACTCCTTAACAAGCAATGAGTAATATTCCACAAAAGTAGGTACAATCCAACATACCAATGCAACAGAGGTAGAACATATTGCCACCTCAATAAGGGCAACTAATGTTCCACCTCACTAGGTAATAACAAACATACCTCTTTCCTCATAGACCACTATACCAATTTAAATCCAAACGATGTCTAATCAACAACGTAAAAATATTAGGCAATTACAAATGTTTAATCTTCAACAAACATCAACTTCCCAACAAGGATTCACATAACCTAGAGGTTTTAATGTTCCTCGAGTATAGATCAGACAACCTTTGCCCTTTGTACAAAATGTGCCACTAGTTCAAAGACAGGGTTTTAGTTCATAAGTATCCCCTCAATAATAAGGTTTGATTAGTCGATAATAGGTCCTTATTCAACCCCAACATGCATAGTACAACCATATCCTCTATCCCAACCTCAAAATCCCTAAAATTAGACCTATGTACCCAATTTGAACCAGAATATAACACAACAATGCATGTAAATTCAACAATCAAACCTTAATCCATGCATGCAAATTCTTGGTCCATTCCCCAACCAAACCAACCTACCCCAACAAATACCTCCATCATACCTTGGTCAAAGTGTTCCACATGTGACTGCTCAACTATCTACCCAAGCCAATATTCTGCCTCAAGCCAATGTTCCCTCTAGTTTCCTGGCCCAAGAACTGCAATAGATGAAGGATACGATTGCTACCATCCAAGCTGGGAAACAAACCAAAAAATTTAAGTTGGATGATGTGTGTTCTTATCCACTTAACATGGAGTACTATTAGATACCATTTCCTCTAAGATATAAACCACCAAAATTTGATAAATACAAGGGGAAAGGTGACCCCAAGGCTCATTTGACCGAGTTCTTTGCTACATGCCAGCTAGTGGCATATAACGACATATACCTTTTATTGTTGTTCCCAATGAGTCTAGTAGGATAAGCCTTGGAGTAGTTTTTGAAGTTGCCCAAGAATTTATTGTCAAATTTTAATGATATTTCAGAGAAATTTGTGTAACACTTTTCATATAATCTTGAGCATGAGATTTCATTGGTTGACTTGACTCAATCAAAGCAAAAGGATGGTGAGAGTTTTGTAAGTTATCTACAGTGATGGAGAGCCCTTGTAAGTTGATTCACCCATAGTTTACTGGACAAATAATTAGCCACTATGTTTACCAAAAAATTACACAATGAGATATCCTATCATCTGGAACTACAGTGTGTGCATACCTTTAAAAAGATCATTAACAAAGGTTTGTTGATTGAGTGAGCCCTTATTAAAAAATGGATCACCAAGCTTACTTCATCAAATAAGAATCAAGGTACCAATCAAGTAAATGGATAAAACCAACATCAAGTCCAAGCACAAACGTCTCAATCTACACAGGCCAAAAACAATGGTAGACCAAGGAAATTCAACTACAAAAAAAATGTTGTTGGAAATGGAGTAACAGAGTTGAGACATGTCCAAATGGTGCAAACATCATCTGTGTAACCCACATATCATATGCCAATTATGCCTAACCCACAACCTTTTAGGAAACACATCAAGCGTAATAGCCCAAGCCCACACAATAAATACAACAACCTTTGCCATTACAATCCCCTCCTCCAAGGAGAATAGTGCCTACTTGTCATGTTTTTAGTGACCTTGGAGAACCTGTTGAATATATGTTTTGTAGGCCCACGACCACTAATCTGATTCGTTGACCTATACTAAAACATAATTTTCATGGCATCCCTTATCCTGATTGGTACCACCAAAATGAATTATATGAATATCATCGGGTTAACGAAAATAATTTACGTTGTTGTGTGCAAATTAAACATTTGATTCAGAATATGTTAGAGAATGGGGAGATAATGTTGGATGGTGGTGCTTCCACTTCCAATCAGACCCTTGGAATCTATCAAAACCCCTTTCCCTAGCATAACAACTAGCCACAATAACAACAATAATAATGGCCAATGCAACACCACTAACAACAATTTCAACAACCAAGGATAAACCAACATAATCAACATAATCACCAACAATAGAACCAATAGCACTTGAATAATGGGCAGATCCAAAGTCAGAATAGCTACAACCAACAGACCTATCATGTAGTTACACATGACTACAATAGGGTTATAGGTCATATTGTAGGAGGTCACATTAACACCATCTCGATCAATCAGAGACCAAATTCAACTCAATTAAGACCTTTGTTAAATAATGCCAATCCACCAACTCATTTTGATAACCCTTCCTTGACCTAGGACTACATACAAACACACTGGTAAGCATGAATTACTAATTTTGGACCTTATATCGATAACTCATTACTACCTCATGACCATGCACAAGTGTACTAACAACCTAAACTTATTCTATCTAGTCCCTCACCATCACCATCATTTATTAGCAATCATGGTCATGTGTTTAATCCTGATTGTTTAATCACAACTTGAAGGTCAAAGATTACCATCTCAAGCCCATAGCCATCTGTCACTTCACTAATCACCCAACCAATTGTTTAGCCTCAAAATAAACCATTTAACACTGACCAAGAGAAGAATTTTGACATTGTGGATCAATTGCAAAAGACACCCACATAAATCTCCATTTTAGATTTGTTGAACACATCAACAATCCACAAAAACATTTTAAATGAGTTCCTTAGCTAATCCACGGTTTCAAGTGACATATCCCCTAACAAATTCTAAGCTTTGGTTAGACACCTAGCTCCAGCCCAACAAGTCACTTTCAAACAAATCAATATGTCATCCCTTGGCCTACTACATATTAACCCCTTGTACATTGAAGTTTGCATAAAGACGCACAAAGTGAAATATGTCTTTATAGACAATGGATTTGGTCTAAACATAGTGTCTCTAAAGCTCATCAAGTTTCTTGGGTACACAATAATAGATCTTTAAGTAGAGACCATAACCATCAAGGCCTATGACAATGAAGAATGATAATCACAAGGCACCATTTGTTTACTAGTTATCCTTGGACCCTTGACCCATGATACATTTTACCATGTGTTAGATCTCAATTTGTCATATAATATGCTTTTGGGTAGACCTTGGTTACATGAAATTTGTGCAGTCCCATTGATGTTGCATCAATGTATCAAGTTCTCCTATTTAGGGATGGAAGTTTGTAAACTAGGATATTTAAATCCATACGAGCACTGCAAACACATAGAGGTCGAGTTCAAGAGTTATAACTATTATTTCGACATAAATCTAGTGGCCAAATAGGATAAGGGAAAAGCAATACTCCTTGATTTGCTAGAGGACAACTGTATTGATCCTAATACCCTTGATTCCTTTTCCCACATGTTGCCTCCTAAGATATCCAATCATTATACCATCTTGCCTAATGGCCCAAGAGAGTATTTGACCCACGATACCTTTCACATTACAAACCTTCCATAGAACCCAAAGTCCTTTGGAAGACTTAAATCCTACCCACTTCATCTAGAATGGCGACAAAAGGGCAAAGGTAAAAAGTATAGTCTAGGACTCATCATGTTTATACCAACATCTGGCCTAGAATAAGACCCTCTTGAAGGAGATGAATCATGGTTGTATAATGATAATCAAACCGAATGTTATGAGAGTGAAAAGTATCATATTCCCAATAGGATCATGAAGAATCAAGACTATGAAGGAGGAGGCCTAAGACCAAAACAAAATGGAAAACTTGAGCCAATTTCCATGACTAAGTACAAAGGGCCCTATGGACTTGGATTTAAACTACCTGGGGTGACCCATTGTACCTTAATCATGTTTCATCATCATCAACTAGTGATGAGGATGTTGATAGTGAAGCAGAGTTTGATCATAGACTTTTTGATGACCTAGCCGAGACCAACCTATTTAATCCTCATTCCATTTATACCCTTAGACCAGTCATTCATCACAACCCACTGCCATTGTATTATCCCCAGCTGATAGACTAGGACCAACAAGAATCTAATGTGTTGATTGATGAGCTCTAAAATGATGAGGCTTTCTATAATTTTCTCAGCCTTAGAGATAATGTTCCATTGGGGGACCATAAATTAGGGTTCTCAATCAAGTTGGATCCTAAATCCTATATTGGAGAGTGGATGAACACCCTTAGCCAAAAGCAAATAATTAAAACATTGAGGTCTCAAAGTGAAAACCTCTTTGACATGCTTTATGAGCAGGGAAAAAGTAAATAAAAATGCCAGACTATTGGTGATAACTTGTTTTAGGTGCTATTAGATGGGGGTGTTCAACCTTCCTCAAGCATAACTGAGGAGACCACCAACGATGAACTTGTCTATGAGTCTAAGTTTAGTTTTGAGGAACAACAAGATTTTGATCGAATCATTCAAGAGTTTTCAAAAAAAAAATGTTACATGGATAAACCTCCCATTGGGGGACTCTGATTCATCATTCCTAGGGGAACTCGAAGAGCCAGTCTTAACAGAGGACTCTAATGTTGCCATTCAATTTAAATATTTACCCACTATCCTTGAAGATGGTTTGACCCTTTGAGGATATAATAAAGGTTAACATTGGGTCCCTAGAAGACCCAAAGTGGATCAAGCTAGGCATATCCCTTACTGAGAAGGATTATGAAGTTCTTACAGCCCTTTTGAGATAATTTGTTGACATATTTACATGGGCATATTCTAATATGCCAAGTTTGGACCTCTCCTTGGTTTTGCACCATCTTGTGGTAAATATTGATGCCAAACTAGTAAAACAAAAGTTGCATAAGATGTATCATCGCATTATTGTATTAGTAAAGAAAAAGTTGGAAAAAACTCTTGGAAGCAGAATGTATTCAGTCAATCGACTATTTAGAGTGAATCTCTAATGTTGTGCTAGTTAGCAAAAAGCCAGAAGGAATCAAAATCTGTACTGATTTCCATGATATAAACAAATATTGTCCCAAGGATGACTTTCCATTGCCAAACATTGACATGATCATCAAATCCACAACGGGTTATGAAATGCTTTCATTAATGGATGGATTTTCAGGGTACAACCAAATCAAAATAACACCAGAAGACTAGCACAAGACAACATTCACCACTTTGTGGGGAACATTCTATTATTAGGTTATGTTATTTGGTCTTAAAAATGTAGGGGCCACCTATCAAAGAGCCATGACCATCATATTTCACAATATGATGCATGACATTGTTGAAGACTATGTAGACGACATTCTAGGTAAATTAAAGACCAAGGCCAATCATCCAATAGTTCTACATATAATATTTGAAAGATTATGTGAGTACAAAGTCAAACTTAATCCAAAGAAGTGTGTCTTTGGAGTCACATCAGGCAAATTACTTGGCTTCATTATGTCTCATCGAGTTATTGAAGTCGATCCAGCCAAAGTCTAAACCATAACAGAGATGAAGCCATTAACTAATTTGAAGCAACTTCATAGTTTACAGGGAAAGATCCAATCTATCTAAAGCTTCATATCATAGTTGGCCAACAAATGCCATCCTTTTATGCATCTTCTAAAAAATGGAGTTACATTTCACTGGGATGATCACTACTAGACAACTTTTCAGCAACTAAAGGACTATCTAATGAATCCACTTATTTTGCTACCTCCTATGTCGAGAAAGCCATTCTTATTGTATCTATCTGCTATTGACAATGCTCGAGGGGCACTTTTAGTTCAACATGATGATAATAGAAAAGAGCATGTCGTGTATTATTTAAGTCGTACACTGGTTGCATATGTGTACACCCATAGAAAAAACTTGTTTAGCCATGGTCTTCATATCTCAAAAACTATACCATTACATGTTAAATAATAAGACCATGGTTATTTCAAAAGTAGATCCACTCAAGTATATACTATCTAAAATAGCTTTACAAGGTTGCATGGCTAAATGGATCATGCTTCTCAGTGAATTTGACATCGAGTACGTCAACCAAAAAGCCATTAAGGGGAAAGTTCTTGTTGATCAAGTTGTTGAAGCACCCCTTGTTGATATAGAGCTACTCACATTCCAATTTTATGATGATCCATAATGACCATCATTGACACACCACTCGAGGAACAGCACTAGAAGTTGTATTTTGATAGATCATTTAATACACATGGATCATGGGTAGGCCTTTTATTTATTACACCATAGGGGGATCTAATCCCTAAATCATTTAGGATCAGCTTTCCTCATACCAACAACATGGACAAATATGAAGCACTTGTTGTAGGGCTTTATCAAGTGGTACAATGGAACATATCTCATCTCAAGTTTTATGGTGATTCTAGGTTGATCATCAATCGGGTTACATATCACTTTCAGACTAAATATGATAAGTTGGTGCCATACAAGGCCATGGTCGACACTCTTAAGCAATAGATTACCGACATTTAGTTTGAACATATACCAAGGGCAAGTAATAGAACCACGAATGCTATGGCCATTATTGGATCTCTGATTTGACAAATAGACACATCTAAAGAGTATCAATTCCTTGTCGAGAATTTCTTAGCACCAATTCATGAACCTTCAACCATCGTAATGATTTGCGATATTGTTGGTCCTGGCTCTATCTGGTACTCAGACCTTTACAACTACCTTCATGACCATATTGTACCACCTGACCAATCTTAAAGATAATCCAAAGCCTTCATCCACCAAACCACTCATTATACCTTACTTGGATCAACCCTTTATCACTATAGTTTTGATGGAACTCTACTTCATTGTTTAACTTTGAAAAAATCTAGACTAGCATTATGTGATATCCCTTACTTAGGGGCTCCTTTTCTTGAACAAAAGCTCTGATACCACTGTAATGTCCCTTTCTTAGTGGCTCCTTTTTTTCTACAAAGCTCTGATACCACTGTAATATCCCCAACCAAATAGGGAATATAGCAAGACAAAAGCTCTGAATTGCTTATCTTTGTATTCTGATTTTCTTGTATGAAATAAGAACAAATTGTGATTTTGCAAAATAACTCAAATAAACAAATAAACCACAATATAATCTATCAACTGAGTAATCAATGATCTTATTGTTCTTCTAGATGATTACAAAATTGAGTCACTGTCATACAAAGAAAATAATATGAAATATTATATCTTAAAAACCTGGGCTTTTGCAAATCTAGAAATAAACCCTGAATCTAGAATTGCTCGGGTCGTTGTGTCAACACACAGTCGCCGACGTCAATTATTATGCCGTATTCGGTTGATATTCTACCGACGTCGATCGATGTCGATCGGCTATTTTGTCGACATTGGTCTATAGTCGGTCGATGTCAGTCTCTGTCGGCCTCTGCCTGTCGATGTCGGTCTCTGCGCGGATCTGTACGAATCTATACGGACTTCGTACGGCCGCCAATATAACACACCCTATTTGTTGGACCCCTGATCTCAAGATATATGACTCTAATATAGAAGATCTCTATCTGTATAACTTATTGAATCAAAAACCCAATAAAATAAATACCTGGAAAGCTCTGTGACAACTTTTGTATGAAGTTACTTCTCAAATCTGTAAACCTCTGTGATAACTTCTGTATGAAGCTATCTCTCGAATCGGCAATAGATCCGCTGATATTTCACAGCCTCTGAATCGCACACACTAAAGAGTGGATGTTCTCCAATGCAGATGGAATCCTGGAACCCTTGGCTCAGTCTTCACAGAAGAATTCTTCAATATCAAAATCAATAATCATTCATCATCAATAATGGCCTACATGAAAAACCCTTATACCCTCAAAAAGATGTGCTTGCCCTAATTAGGGTTTCTTAAATTAGAATTAGGGTTTCTTAATTAAAAATAGGCTAAATAATTAATTATTTGATTAAATCAATCAAATATTAATATCTCTTTCAATACATGTTAGATCCTCGAACCGTTCGAAGTTGGTGAACCAAGGAGTGATTCCACACATGATCATGCCATAACAGGGATGCTCTACTGAATGCTAACATTCCCTATATAATAGGAGCTCAGACAAACATGCCTGAAAAAGCCCAAATGAATGCCAACTAAAACAAATTCTACTAATCAAAGCCAAGCCAAGCTCCATCCTGACCCTCTATCCATCCTATCAGCCTACGAAGGTCGCATAATAGGCTAATCATCAAGTCTGTCAATGTCCACTAAAAAGGGGACATGACACGTTACAAGATGTTCATGAAGGAGTATGTAGAACTCACACCAATGAGGCAATCCTATCCAAAAAGCTCTTACATACTAGTTATCATTGTCCCACTATGGATGCAGATGTAGCACCATATGTGAAAAAGTGTGACAAGTGTCAACGACATGCCAATCTGATTCATACCATGGCCAAGACTCTAAAACCAATGTTGACACCACGACTATTTGTTGCAAGGGGCCTTGACCTCATTGGGAAGATCAATCCCAACTCATTCGATGGCCATAAACATATCCTTACCACTACCAAATATTTGACTAAGTGGGTTGAAGTATACCCCTCACTTACGTGACTAGGAAGCAAATTTCCAAGTTCATTTTTAACCATCTCATTTACCGCTACGATATCCCTTTGACATTATATCTGATAATGGGGGATCATTTAAGAACAAGTATGTCAAAAAGTTATGTACTGAATACAACAACACATAACACTTTTCCATGGCATATTACCCTCAAGGTAATGGCCAGGTCAAAACATCAAACAAAACCATTATCAACATTCTCAAAAACATTATCAATGATGTCAGTCGTGATTAGCACCTTCAAATATTTCATGCCCTTTGGGCATAACGTACCAATCACTGCACACCCATAAGAACCACTCCTTATTCACTTGTTTATGGTATTAAGGCCATTTTTTCCATTAAGGTCAAGTTTCCATCTCTATGCATCTCTTTCAAATATGTCCTGGATGACAATGACTATCGAGTAGCTCCCCTGCAAGAGTTAGAGTTACTTGATGAGAAACGCATTAATACGATGAACAATCTCTGAGCCTATAAGAATCGAATTTGAGGACACTAAAATTGGCACGTGAAACATAGAGAATTTGAACTTGGTGATCTTGTCCTTAAAGATAACCCAAAGAATACCATAGCCAAAAAAAAGCATAAAGGCAAATTCAAACCCAATTGGGTTGGTCCTTTCATCATTACGGCAAATTATGAAACAAGAGAATACAGGTTTGCCACACTAGATGAACATGAACTTGATGAGCCGATGAACATTATCCACCTCAAGCGGTACTACACTCAAGTGACTTGGTGTATTGTCTATAAGGACTATTTCAAGTTGTGTCATATTACCAATATTCTTCTTTATTCTATACCATTTTACGGTCCTATCATCCTACCAACCTATCACTTTTTCCTATCGTATATCCGTACTACCATACCTTTTTCATCAATCGAGTTTTTTCTCCCTCCCTACCTAACCCAATGACCTTGGTTCCATTCCATTTAGTTTCATCATCATTTTCAGTAAGAGGATTCAGATCTATTTTTAGCAGTTATTTACACATTCCAGATAGTGGCAACATTTTGGAGTAGTAAGATAGTAGTTTGGCAGTTGCATCCGTCATTTCTCATTCCATTTTCTATTTTAAGTGTACCTGATTATAACTGCCTATGGGCAAATCAGTGTCTCACTGGTCTTGTTACTAATTATAACTACCTATGGGCAAATTAGTATCATTGACCTATGTTGTTGTTTCCTAGTTATAACCGCCTATGGATAAGCTAGGGGCAACATTCATTTATCATGCCTTGATGTGCAAACTTGCCATTTCCTATGCTATACCATGCTTTTATACCAACTATGCCTATTTTATTTGAATTGGCTGTTATACTAGTCAGATTCCTCCATTGTAAGGTGGAACTATAGTGACTTGAGGTCTCATCCTGGGACTATGTAAGCAATGCTTGATACTTGTTGAGGTCAGCTCAGGTACCCTAAGCCATGTTCTCACCATTTTGTGAGCAACCTAAGCCACATTCTCACTATTTTGTGAGTAACTTAGGCCATGCTCTCACCGTTTTGTGAGCATCTTAAGCAATGCTCTTGCCATTTTGCGAGCTTGGACCATTTAATATCTCATCATTCTTGATTGAGTTGAGATATTCAAAACTCCCAAAAACATTTGTAAAATCATTCAAAAACTAAAAACATTGACCACTTCTTTGCCTTAAGGATTCTGGGAACCCTTTCTAAGTCAAAAGAAAATTATTGTTCCTTAGTTTCCCCATCCTTTTTGGCCTTTTATCCCACACACTTGCCATTTTACAAGACCATTCCTATTCTTCTATCTCATCCATCATGTTTGTTTTTCATTTGTTATCATTTTCTTCCCATTTCCTAAGAGAACTAAATTTAGCCTAAAGTTTTTACTGGATATCACATCCATGGAACTATGTAGGCAGTGTCTACTTACCTAGTGCATACGGAGACAACTCAGCCACCCCCTTCTTTTTCTTCTATTCCCCCAGTCATGTTTGTTTTCTAAGTTGTCACCTATTTTCTAGGGGCAATGTTTATCGTGTAGGTTTACATCGTGTTGTTTGTACTAACATTAGGACTAATTGCTATTTATTTCTTTATTTCTTTTTTGGCTTATTTGTTTATTTGTTGTTTATGTGCCTATTTGTTTCCTTTTCGCATTGTTTCCTTGATTCAGTCTATATGCATTCATTGGGTGATTCCTTGCACATTTATACTTGAATCCATCCATATTCATATGTTTACATTGTCATAATGGTTTATATCATTGGTGCATTATTTTCCCTTAAATATTGGATTTTTGGAGTCAATCCTTATGCATTTTTTAACCTAGTCCTCATGGTGTTTTATCATGATGCCTATCGTATAGTGCTACAACAAAATAAACTTCAAGAAGTCTACTTCGCAATGGTGACATAAACATCTCCTCAACATTGACATCCCAATTCAATCCAAATCATATCCCAAATAGATTAATTAAGCATGAAAGAATTTCAACCTTTATTAGTTCAAATGAGCATCTCCTCACTAGTAGGTTATTTTAATTCATCCTTACCCTCTATGTCAAGTTATCATCATCATCAGCCAATCAATCATGTTTGCCATAATTAGGGTGCAATGATTATAATCGCCTTTGGGCAAATCATTAAACATCGTCCCACCTACATTTCTTAATGATTATAACCACTTTTGGGCAAATCATTATGTTCTCACCAAATTTACTTTCTTTTTGCCCAAACAGGGGCACATTTGTCTGTCCTAATTAGGGTAGTTTCATCTTCTCAATGATTATAACCACCTTTGGGAAAATCATTGTGTTATCATACCATGTTACCACTATCAGGGTACAATGATTATAACCGCCTTTGGGCAAACCATTGTACACCATCCCACTTACATTCTCAGTGATTTTGATTGCTTTTCCTAACTCATTGTATTCTCACCCCCATCATCTTCCTTTCTTTGGTCCCATAGTTTCACTTCTTTCTTTTTGAGGGATCGTTTGTTGACCTACTTGTGCCAATCATTCCCTCGAGGGGGCATCATATAGTTCATCCATTATTGTTAAATTTATAGGCATACATGACCTTTTCATTCTTTGCGAAGATGTTAGTGTGCCTATAACTTACAATGCCTTCCCAAATAGGGGCAAATTGTAGACAACTAAAACTGGCCACCAATGACCTCCAACCAGGGTTTTGACCAATTTCTATCAAAATGTACAATTTGGCCTAAAAACACTAAAACATGTCATATGTAAGTGTCAATTTTGGCCAAGATATCACTAAATGGGGCAATGCAATTTATGAGATATCTAACTTTGATAGATCATGTCAAGTCAAAATGATGATTTCACATCAGGGTGCTCTAGATTGCTCTTTCTAACCAAATTTCTTGCACGAGACATGTGCCTTTGTTATTTTGTGTTGGCAACATCCTAAATATGATAACGGATCCAACACATCTAACATCACATCCTAATTTTAATACAATCAAATTTTGAGCCAATAATATGACATTTTGACCAATTTGATTAATTTGAGCACCAATTGCCAAGATTTTCACCAAAATTGATAAATCATGCTTAAAGCTAATTAATTTAAATCATGAGCCTAATTAAGAATTCCATGGAGCTTTTTGAATTTTTTTTTTTAAGAAATTGATTATGAGTTTCTACATCATCAGTGACATCATTTCTTGGGAAGTCGTCTCTAGGCCATAAATGCATAAAATATCTGATTAAGCCCTCCCATGCCTCTTTAATGCCTTTTTATCCCAAATATTTATGAGGGCATTTATTGAATTTGGCCTCCATAATTGAATGGATTCTTAGCCACACATATTCATCTTGATATGGATGGTTAGGTTCATTCCGGTCATTTGTAAAAATCTATAAATAGGAGACCTTATCTATTGAATTTTAAGCTCTTTTGGTGTAAAATTATAATGTTAAAAAGCTCTCTCAAGCCATTGATTTAGTGTTATCATGCCCAATTTTTGAGCCAAACCAAATTCATCACAAAAGCCATAGGTGCCAAGGAGAAGAGGAGATAGCCAAGCCTCTTTTGATGAAGAATCATTGAGCACAAGTCGAGCAAGCCACTTCAACAAACCATTTGGAGCATCCAAGGGAGGTGAAAGATCATTTGTCTTTTCAATTATAGTTGTGTTTTCCATTTAGTTTTGTTATTATGCTCCCCCATTGAGATAGGCTTAAGGTGTTAGCTATTAGTGTGTTATTTTGGATTTTGATTTGATACACTAACACTATACTAATCTCCCCTTATTTCAATCAAATGTTCACACACTTGACCTAAATGCCATGAGAGATCTAATGGCATCAGTGGTGTCAGCCCTTAATGTGAGAAAATATACTAGGATGGCTGTGACATGAAAATTTTGATTTATCTCTATGGTGTTTATCCTCAATTACCACAAGCTACCCCTATGGGGTCAGGGGAAGGTCATATGACTAGGAAAAGGGTGGTCTCATCCCATATGTAGGCTAGGCTGACTTCTATGAGGATAGTGCATGGTGTGGGAGGTGAGATGGTGATGAAGCATGTGGGTAGACCCAAATTGCGAAGGTGAAAAGTAACAGAGGTAGATATTGGTGATTCTACTAAGTGGATGGCTGGTCATGGGGCTAGTGTAGGTAAATTACAAGGGTGGTTGAGGGGAGAAGAGTCAAGTGTGGGCTAGGAGGTACTAATGGGAAATAACAGTGGTACAGATGGTGGTTCTCCATAGGTAAGTGGTCCTCCATCGATGAGTGGTGTTGGTGGCTCGTAGGTGGGTAGTTAGTCGAATGGTAATCTTTGATCATGGCTTTTTAGTCAGTTGTCCCCTCCTTGAGATGTTTTATTGCTCATTTTCATTGTTACCCTAGAGGGCTTATTTTGGTTGAGACATGGGGGTTATTTTTTTGTTAATTTTGGTTTTCTTTACTTTTTATAATTCTAGGTGCTTCTCAGCTTTTGTAATCTTTGTTTTTCATTTAATAAGATGGGTGAGGGTCTTTCACCGATGGGCAGTGTTGGTGGCTCGTAGGTGGACAATTGGTTGGATGGTAGTCTTTGATCATGGTTTTTTAGTTGGCTATCACCTCAAGGTGTTTTATTACTCATTTTTGTTGTTTCCCTATAAGTCTAGTTTTGGTTGACATAGAGGGTTGTTGTTTTATCAGTTTTGGTTCTCTTTACTTTTTGTAATTTTTAGTGCTTCTCAATTTTTGTAATCTTCATTTTTTTGTTTAATAAGATGGGTGAGGGTCCTCCATCGATGGGTGGTGCTAGTGGCTCGTAGGTGGGCAGTTGGTCAGATGGTAGTCTTTGATCATGGTTTTTTGGCTGGTTTTCCCCTCCTTGGGGTGTTTTGTTGCTCATTTTCATTGTTTCCTTACGAGGTTGCTTTTGGTTGACCTATGGGGGTTGTTTTTTTGTCAATTCTGGTTTTTTTTGCTTTTTGTAATTTTGGGTGCTTCTTAGATTTTGTAATCTTCATTTTTTCATTTAATAATATGCGCAAGGGACCCCCTAACCCTCAAATCACCTATCAAATATATATATATATATATATATATATATATATATATTCAAAATAAAAAGTGTCGGTAAATTTATTCCCAGTTATTTAGAAAATAGATACAACTAGGAAAATCCCATAATGGAAAAGGCAACCTAGTGAATGAAAATATCTTGAGGGAGAAACATCTGTAACTAATTGAAGGTAATCAAATAAGGGAGGAAATATGAAATCTAAAGAAGCATAGCCTCGGCCTAGTAAAAAAACAACCCAAGGGATTGTTAGAAGAGCCAGTCACTAAGTATTTATATTTCCCTGTGACTTAGTTGTGGGAGAAGTCCCTTAGAGAAGTAGATCCATATCCTTCTCTTACCTATAGTATGATCTTACCTTCCTCAAGGTTGCATGCTCCCTTTTCTAGCCTATCCATTTTAGAATTGTGCTACTTGAAGATATGACAGAAGGAAAGAGAGGAAATGTGAAGAAAGAACCTGAACCCTACTAATGAGATGTGAAAAAGAGATATTCCAATAGTGAGCCCTTCCAATCACCTAGTCATAAGCCATCTTTAAATCTAAAAACACAAATAAAGAATTGATCCCATATTTTATGGCAATTATGAGGGGTGTAATTAAAGATTGAAGCTATACAAAGTTGTTTGAGTGGACTACAATGCCCTATTGGAAGGAAAAAGACTTGTTGTGATGGAAAATAATATTATTTTCCCCACTAAAGCCTAGGTTCCCTCTTAGTGACATAGTTAAGTCCACTTCTAGAGGGGGGATGGTGTACTACTTCTTTATGCTAAGATTTCTGGATGGCATCAGTGAGTTATTGAACTTGGATACTACTGCAAGGGGAGAAGGTTGTTTGCCAAGAAAAATAGATTCATTTATGGAGATCCATATGCTCCAACAAATATGAAGAGGAAGAACTTTCATATCTTCTGACATGCCTCTAAACTCATTCCACCTTTTCCAAGCCTCAATCAATGATACATCACCCCAAATGGGGCTGTGTTCTTGCTTGGAGACTACATTCTAGACTTCCTTGATGAACTGGGAGTGCACGAATAGATGGTCAATAGATTCAGAGCTTTCTCTACACAAGAAGCATAAGCTTGGTCCTTGTCAACCCCTACGCTTCAAATTATCCCAGGTCAAGATTTTATTATTAAAGGCTAGCCAAAAATGTAAGATTGATTTTAAAGGAGCATTTAGCTTCCAAATACCCCTCCACCACCAAGGATCATCACCATACTCATGTGGATTACTTATAGATCTATAATCAATTTTTACCTTGTAAAAACCTTGTTTAGAATTATAGGCCCAAACCAACTTATCCTCTTGACTATTGAGGAAAATGGCATTAGTAATCAGACAAGTTATGTACCTTTCCAACAATTTAACATCTCGAGCCTTGAACCCAATATTTTTAATTGATTTCCAACTAGAGTTCCAACCTCTTATATGTATTGGGTCATATGCATCAATTAGAGAAGAGATATTTTTTTGTTGTAAGGCGTCCTTTAGAGCATTCAGGAAATGAAACTCTGTTAATATACCAATTACCATATCCCACCCAATATTTATCTTAGAACTCTCCTTGGATCCCAAGCCAGATAAGTCTTTATAATATCTATACTTTTGACAATAACTTTCTAATAGAAGCCCCAAAATGATTTAAATGGCTACATCGAACCCATTTTAGTATAGTAAGTGGCTGAACAAGCTTTTGGAATAATATATGCTACCAGAAACCCTGTTTGGAAATGAGGTTCCAAGTTCCTCTAGCTACCAAAGCTTTGGAAAAGAAGCCCAAGTCCTTTAATCCCCAAACCCTACAACATTGGGTTGTGAGATGGTGTTCCATTTTATTAGCAGTATAATCTTGCTTTCCTTATTGTTGGACCATAAGAAGTATAAGTATAATTTCCTGATTTTATTGAGAATAGGATGAGGTAGGAATGCTAGTGTTATCCAATAAATTGGGATGGCCTCTAGAACACTTTTGATTAAGACCAGTTTGCTAGCCATCAAAATCCAATAGTTTCACCCAAAGAGTGATGTGATTCTTAAGTTTTTTAATATGCCACATCCAATCATTTACACGATAATCATTTATCTTTAGATAGAAGCCCAGATATTTGATGGCTTCATTAGGGGGAAGAGTGAAGAAAGGCAACATCTTTAGGATAAGATTTCTAGAATCAAGAACAATGTGGAAGAAAAACATGATAGATTTATGCCAGTTTATGACCATACCAATGGCAGAGAAGAAGAGTTTTAAAATCTTGTCCAAACACTTATCTTCTTGTGTTGTGTCATTCCCAAAGATGAGAATGTCATTGACAAATATAATGTGTGTAAGATTGGAAGCTGAAGTAATATTAACCCCAAGGAGGTTACCAATAGTTTTCTCATGGGAAAGATGTTGGTTGAGGGCTTTTGTGATAACAAGGAAGAGGAGTGGGGAAAGGGGGCAGCCTTGTTGAAGGCCACAGGAAGGGGAGAAAAAGTGAAAGTGGAGCCATTGACCAGAACACCATGGGATATAGATTGAAAACAATATTTGACCCAGTTAATGAAGGGGGTACAAAGCCAACTTGAGTGAGAATAAGACTGAGATACAACCAAGCTTTAGAGAGATCAATTTTCAACATGAAAGTAGAGTGGGATTTTGTCTTGATCGTGTACAATGCCTCTTGAGTTGTGCCAATGGCATCATGTATAAAACAATTGTCTAGAAAGCTAAACTCTTCTAATGATACATTCTCAGAGAGAATGGGTTTTAGGTAGGCATCAATGATCTTGGAAATAAGCATATAGAAGTAGTTGCACAAGGAAAT
Source organism: Torreya grandis (assembly GCA_037957365.1). Taxonomy (NCBI): domain Eukaryota; kingdom Viridiplantae; phylum Streptophyta; class Pinopsida; order Cupressales; family Taxaceae; genus Torreya; species Torreya grandis. The sequence continues at coordinate 5,952,879 of JARHVA010000090.1, read as the reverse complement.
GGGGTGGTATTTCTCAAATTTATTAAGGTTTCCATCCTTGGGGATGTTAACAATGAAGGTAGAAGAGTAAAGAGCATGTATTTTACTTGAGCTTCAATATTCCTCCACCATCAAGATAAGATCATTTACAACGTTTTCCCATAAACCAATACATAATTTTGTTGTCCACCCATATGGTCCCATAGCTTTCCCATGTTGTAGAGAAAGAAGGGTTTGGTGTAACTCCTCAAGAGTAATCACACGAAGCATGCCCTAATTTTGTTGTTCAGTAACCCATCTATCAAAGAAAGATGCCTTAGCCATTATATCTCTAATATTTTCCCTTGGAGGCTCCGTATAGATGTGCTAACAGTGGGAGACAACAATGTTGGATATGGAGGTGAAATCACTACATTCCATCCCATTATGATCTCTGATATTCCAAATGGACTTTTTTGCCCGCCTGGCCATCACCTGATGATGGAAAATTTTGGTCTTATCATCTTCTTATTTAAACTAGTTGACCCTGTTCTTCATCCTCCATTTTACTTCTTATTATGCCAATAATCTCGCCTTTTCCTTTTCTAAGTTATCTAGTTCCAAAAGTGTCTCAACCCTAAATTCCTCCTCATGGGAAGTATCAAGTGAAACCTTTATCTTCCCTTCCACATCCAAGAGCTCTTTTTCCTTTATTGGAAAATATTTTTAGCCCACTGCTTAGTTGTTGCCTTAGTCTTGATAAAATTTCCTTGTAGACAAACCATAGCAGGTTCAAATTGATCATTGGAGTAGGTTCCCCATGATTCCTTGACAAGATGCTTGAAGTCATCATAAATCAACCAATGAGGGTTGAATTTGAAAGGAGAAGGAAGTTGATTTGTCCCCATGATTAATTCTAGCTAAATGGGATTATGGTCTAAAGAAAGAAGCTTTAAGGTTGTAGCCTTAAAGGCACCTATCTAAAGAACAAAAACTTCCTTGATGAGGAATATATCTAACCTCTTTGAAAATGCCTTGAGAACCTGAACGATGATTAGACCAAGTTGGTTCCATCACCATAGGAATAACATCCACAAGTTTATGTTGTTACATGTAATTAATAAAATAATCCACTAGTGGGTCCACTCTGGCTTAATTTCTCCACATTTATGACAGGTGAGTGGTGAAGTTGAAATCACCCCTGAGTTTTCAATCTCCGCCTAAAAGGTTTTCCTATTATGAGAAGGTGCACAAGTATTAAGAATATCAACTTCCAAGTTTAAATCCTTGGAGAAAAAGGTTCCAATAATATAATGTAGATCAAAATTAGAGGTTCTCATAATCATGTTGGTGTTCCATCTAAGAGACAAGCCTCTAGAGTTACCAAGTGAGCTGCTAGCCAAAAAAGACCACTTTGGGAGGCATTTGGAGATATGTCTTTTGGCCTCCGTTTCTGAACACATTATTTCTTAAATAAGTAAAACATATGGCTTTGATTTGTAAACCATTCTTTTGAGGGATTTGTACTTTGAGGCCATCATTGTGCCTCTAACATTATAGGGTATAATAATCATTTATGCACCTTTTTAAGGGTCGCTCTACTAAGGGCCCTGCTAATAGTGTGTTGTTTTCTTATGAGCACTTCGTGCTCAACATCCTATTGTGCATGTGATAAAAAGGTGTGTTAACCTATGGTTGTTTGAGGATTATGTACTATTGAAGTTTCCAAGCCACTCACTTACTATATTGTTCTTGTCTGCTAGATAAATTCTTTCACAATAGATCTTGTTAATGTCAGGAATCTAGAACATCAAACATGCTCTGATCCCACTTGTCAGGATGCGAAACCGGAAACATACAATTGATTACCAAACTTCAAACAACTTAATATGCGGAAATAAACCAGATTCACCAAGTAACTAGAATTCAGAATAACACAGCATATGAGAGACAATACACAACTTGTATTAACACTTTATACAGAAAAGAATACAATAAAGAAGATGCCACTTCTTCTCCACCACCTTACAGAGGTTTCCCACACCTCAAGTGAACAGTACTTCTTCTCCCCAAAGCTCTCCCTCTCACAGGTCACAACACCCAACTCAAATACAGAGTTGATGTTCACCTCCCGTGCTTCACGCACACCACAAGTGCTCCACGCACTCCACAAGCACTCCACGTGCTCCACAAGTACTCAAGGTACTTCAAGTAGATCTCCCATGAATCTGCAACAACCTGCAATTCAACAGACCATACTTATGGAAGGAACTCCCTTGCCTTCCTCTCTTGCTCTATCCGAGTACAACCCCTGTACTCCAAGTAGATCCTGCCTGATACTGCTCCCTGTTGTGTTGCTGTCTATATGACCTTGCACACCTGCAAATCAAACAATGGTTCTGCTCACCTGTGAACCTCGACCTTGCACACACATACACCTGCAGATCAACGATCTTACTTACCATGTAGATCTCCTATATAGGCCATGCAACTGTGACTAAGATCCTACACTCCTGAAGAACCCAGTTGGCTCTCCAATCCAGCACCAACACACCTGGTACTGTGGCACTAGGAGGAACGCACCATTGCTCTACCTCACACATAGAAGGAGCTTATAATTATGCTCTCTTACTCCCTAGTACACTTTTCCAATACAACCATGAGTCTATTATATAGATCTCATCCAAACAATAATTAGACATCTAATTACAATAATTAGATCCGCAGCTATGAGTCTAAAATTAGCACTCATCATGCAAACACTTGGTTCGTTAGCTAACTGCCCGTAAATAGCTCGCAGTCGAACCACACAGGCGACCGACGTCGGTCCCTGTCTGCCTGGAGGTGACCGACGTCGGCCGATATATGACCGACGTCGGTTGCTTCTCAATGCTATCCTGCCGACGTCGGCTGATCAGACCGACCCCAACTTCTCTGCAACTCAGCAACCTTCGGCAACCTCCTCTCCTGTTTGCATCAGTGAAGCTTTTAGCTCCACAATCCTAACAGTTAAGTACCTTTTTTTTGAGGAAGGAAAGGTATGTGAAGTAGACCCCTATGAATAGCTCGAGCCAATGTGGAGTTGACCTTTGATATAAGGTGAATTAACTTTTAGATTTGCCTGTAAAGTTTCAGATGGCTTTAGAGGGGTGTTATGTGGCCCATTAAATCTATGGCTAGAAATGCTTATGAAGATTTTGTCATCCCCATTTTCAATAGTTTCCTGATCCAATAATAATAGCTCATTCCCCTTTCCATTTTTCTCAGTTATGATGACTATTTCAAAATATTTAGTTGTACTCCTTTGTAAAAAGGTCACATTCTGATCCAAAGATTCTTGGGTGTGTTCCTTCTCTAGAGAGTGTGTCATGGTGTTAGTGGAATTCTGAGGAATCAGATCGAAACCAAGTGTTTTAACTTATTTGAGCCCCTTAGCTAATGTGGGGGAGGAATTTTTTGGAATATCTAATTATAAATCTTCTCCTCTTATCTATTTCTACCCCTTTGTATTCGACACTAGCTCCACTACCTCTTAAATCAAAGGTCGAATAGTGGGTCCATCTTCTGCTTGATCCTAGGGATCCCCTTCCATGACATTGTGAAAGTGGCCCTTTGATGAAAAGGTTGTTTTTGCCCCATCCTTTTGAACTATCAAGCAGGTTTGCTTAAGGTGGCCATACTGTTTGCATTATGAGCATATGAAAGGTATTTGTTTGTAATCCATGATTCAAGAAAAATGTAGCTCCCCTAAATCTATCCTTATGGCATTCGATAATCCTTTGGAGATGTCCATTTCCACAGTGATCATCACCAGTGCTATGTTCTTCTGATTTATAGATGTGGAGGCAATTTCAAGGTAAATTCCCAGTGTGTCACAAATGTTTTTAAAAATCATGAATCCCAAAGCTTAATGGGTAGCCATGACATTTTAACCTAGAGTGCCATTCTAGTGATTTTTTCACAGGTTGGATCAAAATCTACATGTCATCTAGTGGTTAACAATGCTATAAATCCCTAAAACCAAGGTCATTCATCTAAGATCTTTTGTCAATCCTCTATGGAATTGAAGATAAATGCAATGTAGCCTCTTGCCCCTATTTGAGCTGAGGGAGTGTATCCCAAGAGGGAGGACCAAGAGTTTTGTACCCATCTTTGGAGGGTGACTTCATTGTAATAACAACATTGGAAATGCCCTATTAATGTGTGCTTTGTGAGTTGAATAACCTTGTCTTTGAATAGACTTGGGTCTATGTCAATTTAAATGGGATTGAGAGCCCGCTTGACACATTTTTGCTTCTTTTTTTTGGGTCATTTCCCCTCTCTTTGATTTTGATTATCTTTTAGGGAGGGGTGTGAAGAGCTCATATTTAAATCAAAACAAGAAGATAGGTTTTTACCTTAAGGCATGATGGTGGGTAGTTCTCCCTCCGTTTGCATACTACTAACTTTGTCCTTATGTGGTGATTGAATCGGTTGGTCCAAAGTGGTCCCCAACCAGTAAGGTTGGAAATTGTTATTATTATTAGATGAGTTCCTCTAGAACAAATTAGATCTTGCTCCATCCTTTTGTACCTGAGATGGCTCCTTAGTTAATATGTTGAGCATCTTGTCTTGAAAATCTTCCAACGATGAAACCCTTGTCTCCATGTCTCGCTCATGCAACCACTTCATTATACACACACACACACACGCATATATATATATATATATATATATATATATATATATATATATATATATATATATATATATATATATATATATATATATATATATATATATATATATATATAATGGTGTTTTCATTGTGAAACACTAAGTAAAGATTCATCTTACTCAAAGATTATTCTTGCATAAGATATTAAATTTAAGTAGACATTTTGTTGGATTTTCGTAGTGTAGGGCGGTTGCATGTACTACTTATTTTCTTTATTTTTTTCTAGATGTTTAGATGATAACACATAGTGTTAGGTATTACCCATACAACCTTTGTGAATATGTAACATAATTGTTTGTGACCTCAAAGTAAATGATATTTGGTGCCAAGAATTCTCTAGTATAAGCTTTGTGGCCTTCACCGATCTCTCAAAATCAGGTTGATAATAATTAACAACCACCTGGTTAACACTAGAGTCGTTAGTAGATCTTGAGCAAAGTCATTGCCATTCTGCTTAAATAGGACACAATTCTTCCTTTTCACGATTTTCCATATTAACTGCGTGGGATTGTTGATATGCTTGATCAACCATCCTCTTTGCTCTCAGACCTACAAACAAAATTGAGGAAGGCTTTGAGTTTGCGAAAAATCCTAAAAGATTTAGGTGTGATGCGAAAGAGGGCCCTGAATTGAACCCTCAAACATTAACTACCAGCATCTTCATTCTTCACTTAATTTTTACCTACACGTAATTTTTTTAATCATATTTATAAACAAAATTAAATTTAATCATATAATATTGTTTTTTCCTCTTTATATACTTTATCTACATACTTATTTTAAACTTTTTATCTCTAAATTGATCACTCCACTAATATTAATATCTCCTTATTCGATATATATAAAATGAAAAAAAAAAAAAAACAAAAAAAAAACCGTGTGCCCTAATTTTTTTTGTTTTTAAAGGCAAATAGGAAGCGAGTGTAGTCGATGTTGCACCTGGTCTGTTGGGCCCTGAGGAAATCTGTCTTGCCTTGGAGCTTCCCGTGAGCAATGGCTACGGCACGCACTCGTGTCCTTAACAGGCTCTGCAATTTCGCCTTTTCGAGGACGTTAGCCACCCAACCCACAAGAGAGCGAGCTCTTTCATCTTCAAACAGCATTACTGATTCTCTGAGAGCCGTCGTCACTCATGTCATGCACGCACCTCCAGTTTATAATCGTATTTCAATTCGTTCGAAAATTACACTGCCACCTCCCGAAGTAAAGGATACGCCCGCCAGCGATGGCGATCCAAGCAGGAGGAAAAGGCCTCCTGCAGACACAAGTGTGTTATTTCCGGGGCGCGACAAAGAGCATTGGATTATCGTAATGGAGCCCCCTGAGGAGGGACGTAAAGCCTCTAAGGAGGGACAGATAAAGCGTTATATCAAATGTCTCGCCACGGTGTTGGGAAGGTAAGCATTTTATCTCACTCTTAGGTGCAGGGTCAGGGTATTTAAGCCTTATATTTGAAATATAGTTAGGCGTCCTGTGTATACTGGGTATGAGGTAGTCTTGCAGCGAGTAAACCTTAAAAACGTTGGTATCCTGGGTCTTTTTGTATATAGTTTGTATAGTGAACTTAAAAATGGCCGGTCCACAAGGTCATAAAAAATGCTAGTATCGTGGAGCTTAAAAAGGCCCGTATCGCCAGCCTTAGGCTGGTATCGTGGACCTTGAGAAGGCTTTTCCTTTCCTTCCCTTTCTTGTGTTCTTTATTCTAATAGCAGGTGCCTGCAATTTATTTCTGTCAAATAATATGTTTACTTCATCATGTTGATGACTGCAGCGAAGAAGCAGCCATAAAGGCTATGTATGCTATTTCTGTGGACCGATTTTATGGATTTCAATGCAAAGTTTCAGAGGAGGTTTCAAAAAGACTCAAAGGTAAATTTATTTGCTTACATTGGAACCATGTAGAGTATTCGGTGTCTTTTGTTCTGCTATGATTGCACTTGATCAGATATTGTAAGACATGTTTGTAGAATGATGCAAACTACTTCTGGAAAAAACCCCGATCTCTGATATCTTTTAAACGGTTTTTTCGAGAAGTTGTTTTCATCATATTCATGGACTCTGAAAACCTCATGTATTTAATGTTTGAGGGTTCAATTCAGGGCCCTCTTTCGCATCAGAAGATAAATCCTCAAATCTCCAAACTAGTCAAGTCTGAGGTAATGGCCCAGGTTTTAATTTTTAAATACCAAAGGCTTGATAAACTAGATGGAACATGACTAAACTGGAATCTGAGAATCTACGATGAAGTAGCTTCCAGCTATTACAAAACCAAAACCGGCCTTAGCCAAAAAATACTGTCAATAGATTCTAATTCCTGGGTACTCTACATAAACTCATCTAGACCGGAAGCAAGACAACCTGAAATCAAACTACAGTCAAGGATAGTGTAAAACCAATAAATCCAGAAAAAGAATCCTCGTCACGATGGTTGGGGATAAAACCATTCGCAATGTTGACTGTTATCCCCCACATCCTCAAGGCCAGGAAGGCATCCATCCTGAAGCTCTTCCTGATCCAGGAGCAATTACATTCAGTGGAAATACTGCTTCAAACCGATAAAGGTTTTCAAAGTATAACTCTGAACTTCCAAGATGTTCCATAATGTAGCTAGAACACCTAGGAATCCAGTTGCATTTACAGTGTACCCAAATGTGGTGACTCTTGTTCTATAAATGCCTTGAGTAAGGGATTTTATCATCTTCACACCTGAAAGCAATTTTTTTCCTATACTACAGGATGAAAACCATTCAAAGAGTATTGTTTCAAAAACAATTCATTGCCAGAACCTTTGAAACCGGTAATGCTATCATGGTCACAAAGAACTAGGGGACTTGTCACATTTTTGAACTGCTTAAGAGACCATAGTGCACTGGATTCCCGGGACACCATATCCTTCTAAAACATGTCCAAAAACTAGAACAACTGATAAGAAAAAACTCCAAAGCTCCTTACTTGAGGCCATAGTAGTCGTGATTTTAAAATTTGAGATACAAACAGTTTAAAAAAAACGTTAAATACATTTGAGCTAAAAATTTTGGGGAAAAAAATGATATATACCAAAACATAATTTTCAGTTGTCTTTTTTTGAAAAATTCTGAAAACTCTGATTCCTTCTATGGTTGATGTAAAATCCTTCTATTCATTTTTTAATCCTTCATAATTAGACTTTTCAATGTAAAAGTGCCAATACAGCTTTAAAAATTTTAGGGCAAGAAAATGGCGCTTTGATGCAACAGAAATTGTAAAACGTGTCTGTTTTTTCCTACTATGGTTGAGACCAAAGAATTTTTTATAGAGTTGGGACATTCAAAGCCACAGGCCGATGCATCAAGAGCTTTTCGTCATGACATACTTTCTCCCTTAGAATATTTTAACAGAGTTAGAAATATTGGGTAAGGACCAAATCATGAAAGTGGCACAAAGTCCACCTAAATTTAGCAAAGCTAGAAATTTTGGATAAAGACCAAATTTTGCAAGATAGCAGCACAAAGTCCAGTTTAATTATGTGAGACATGCTTCTCCAAATTTTTTATGTACCATATTGTGAGAGAAACACAATCTACTTGGAGGATTTAGGGGCACAAAGTTCTCTGAGGCTCTCTATATCTTTTTCTGATAATTAAGAAAAAACGCAATATATCTCTTCTACATTACAATTAGTAGTAGAAACTTTGTAATATTAGTAAATTTATTTTCAAATAGTTCCCTAAGGCATTTTAATACAAAATAAAAGAAGATTCATTACCATAAATTGATTACTACTGCTCCACTATACATTCCAACCATATCAAGAATAAATAAGAACATAAAAACACAAATAGGAAAATGCCTTGGGTAGGAAAAATAAGTAGTTTGCCTCTTTTTTTAATCATCCATTCCCAGATACATGGGTGAGTAGTTATTTGAATAGCTTTGTATTTATATTAGGCACATGTACATTTTCTTTAATTACCTACATTGGTGAGTAGTTATTTGAATAGTTTTGTTTTTATATTAGGCACATGTACATTTTTTTTAATTAACTGCATTGGTGAGTAGTTATTTGAATAGTTTTGTTTTTATATTAGGCATATGTACATTTTTTTTAATTACCTACATAAATATCATTTGGAATAGTTTTCAAGAATGCTTAACTCCTTAATGTGGTATTTGTATTTCTAGCAGATGCATATACACTTTGTTTTTAAATAATTTATAACTACCATCTCCTTTGATTTATAGGTGTAGTTGACTATGATGTGGGAAAAGTCTTAATATAACAAAATAAAGGGGACAATGATTATATGAGTCTACACAGAGTGATTTGGGATATAATAAAACAAGACCCTTTTATGCCATGTATGAGCATGATATATATTTTTTATAACATGTACAAATGTGCTTTTGGATTAATTAGTAGGTGTTCTATAGGGCCCCAACCCAAGAAGTTATAAACAAAAAAACTTATGGTTCAAAAACATCCTATTAATGTCATTAACGACCCATGACAAACAACACCCTAAACTAACAAAGCAGAGAAGAAATGAAAACAAAACAATTTGCCCAATGCAACTAGACCACAACAAAATGATTGGTAAAAACAAAGCCAAAACCACTACAAAAAGGCTCAACTAACACAATCATGCATCCTTAAAATGACTCATCAGAAAATAGAGTCACACCACTGGACTCAGAAACAATGAACATATTCAAAGCCCTGTAGGGCCATGCCAACCATCTATTGCTGCTGTGTGTGCTTTTGGCGTTGTTGCTCCTGCTTTGGAAGGATGACCATGACCACGACCAATGCTTGGCAGGGAAAGAAACAACCATTGGTTAGCCCTAGGAAATGATTTGTAAATTTCCCTACAATTCTACTTGAGAAAATGGCTCAGATCTTTTTCAACAAATGCTTCCACAAATTGAATTATTTCCAATGGTGGTGGGTTTAGAGTGTGTTAGAGTGGCAGAATGTGCCTCATAATGAGTGCTTTATCTTGCAAACCATAAGCAAATAGAAATAATTGAAACAAGCCACAAGACAAAGGATTTTTAACTTGGAAATCTCGGGTGGGGAAACCAACTGCCATTGCACAACTTCCTTTCCTTCCTTCAACAATGGGGTCCCACAACATTGAGTAAGTTCTTTGTCTACAGTTTGAATAGAAAAATTGATTCTTTCAATTAGAATAAAGCGGCGAAGTTTGTCTGCAATTAGAATAAAGTCAGTTAGGAGGTTATTCCATAAAATAAGATAGAGAGAAATTGTCTATATCAGTTAGCGTCACAATTAGAGGGAGTTGTTTATTTAGCTGCCTACGTTTGAGGAAATTGATTATCAGTTAGCTGCCGCCATTTGTGGATTGACTTCCTATGAGTTAGGATTGCTGGGATCTAGGCTATTAAACAACGCGTAAGGCAAAGAGAAAATGTCTTTTTGATTACTAACAAAACTCAACTTCAGCTATAGGAAGTTGATGTTGCTACAACTTGCTTGGCACTTGAGGTTGAAACCCGTTAGGTGTGAACCTGATCCTATAGGGGACGACAACCCTCAGAAGAATGTGGTGCAAGACATTTTAGATTTGTGTAGAGACTCAAGGATCAACAGGACCAACAATTGCGTGACTACATGTGTGTTAATGATATTTCAGATTTCATAACTCTATGTTGGGTGCTTTCCTAGTGAGTTGTATTATTTTAGTTGTTCTCCATTTTCATGTATGTATTTCATGAAAATAATATAAACAATCTTTGTTGTTAGAGACTCTTTGGGTTTGATTATTTGTATGCATTTAGTTTTGGACATTTCAGAGTTGTGATCTTGCAACCCTGTGAAAAACACAAAAAAAAGTCAGATGTATGTATTGCATGTTAGAGTGATAGGGGAACGAGATATCAACAGAGGGAAGAAAAGAAGCAAAAAATGGTACATGAGGATAGAGAGAGGAAGATGATAGAGATGAACCTTAATAGGAATTCAATGGGGACAAGAAAGAATGGTAGAACCAATCGCACAAATGTTACTTTCCAAAGTAGCATGTAAAATCCAAATCATACTTAGGCATCTCAAAGAGAGGAAAGTTTAGCTTCGCATGACCGATCAACTGTCAATCAAATGAGTCTCCTTCAAAAACTTGCTAAGCCCATGTTTATATAGAAGAATGAAAAACCACATGCTAAGACAATTACTCGAGGGGAGTTAGACACACTTATTGTGGAGTACCAAGAGAAATTGGAAGAAGGTTACAATAACTTTTTAACTATTTGGAGATACTCGGGAAAAAGCTTCAAGGCGACAAAACCCATAGTAGCAACCAAAATGATGGAGGGACTTGTAACAAAAGTTGAACAAATTAAATGCTCCTACGTTTGATGGCAGCTAAAAAATATCTGCCTGGGCATGGTTGTAGAAGTTGCAGACCTACTTTACACTTAGCCCTATAGTGGAGGAGGACACTATTCAATTCGCCACATTGCATTTGAAGGGTGTGGCCTATGACTGGTAACACCATGGTTTGGTAACACAAAGGCAAAATCTTGTAAATAATTTTGATGATTTTAGTTGGAGATTGTTGGACTGCTTTGAGTGGAAGGACGAGGACGAGGACGAGTACTTCAGGGAGCTTGCCAAAATTAGACAACAAACCTTATTGGACTTATATGTTGTCGAATTTTAGCAAGTGGTGGTTATGGTACCTGATGTATTAGTAAAAAGAATCACTTTTCTCTTTATCAAGGGTTTATTTGAGCCCGCTCAAAGGTCTAGCTAAGGCCTTTACACCTCCATCATTGCAAGAGGCTATTAGGAGGGCTTTGACACTTGAGCCATCTGTATCGAGGATTAAATTATCATCTCAACTTAAAGCAACTACTACAAGACAATAAAAGGATAATTTTTAGAAAAGAGGAGCTAATTTATTCCCTCACAACGCTACACCTTAGCCCATTGTAGCCAAAAAGATTGATGTGCAAACTAGAAATGAGCTTAGAAGGAAGTTGTGTTTTTAGTGCAAAGAGCCTTGAGAACTTGGTCATAGATGTTTGGGCAAGGGCCAAGTCCATTACATTGAAGTAATTTTTGATGAAGAGGAGATTGGTTACGAGATCGATAATTCAAAACAACACGCAACAGAAGAACCAATTGTAGGGCATGAGCCTAAGGACTACCGACACTAGAAAAGGGACCCTTGCAACACTTTTAGGAGCACCACGATATCACCAATTTTTAAATTCACGGGGAGTTATCTGAAGAGTGGATTACTGTGCTCATTGATAAAGGGGCCACTCACAATTTTATTGATGAAGGTCTTGTGGCTAAGAAGAGATTGAAGGTGGAGGACTTCGTAGGGTTCAATTTTAGTGTCACTAATGGTTTCATTGTCCCATGCACCAAGGTAGTTCGACAACTCAAGTTATCCCTTGGAGATTATAATGTATGTGATGATTTCTATGTTGTGTTGCTAGGGGAAAGCACAGATGGTTCTAGGTCTGTTGTGGATGCATTACCCTGGGAAATTCTCCCAAAATTATCAGTCATGGAGTTGAAGTTGAAATCTCAGGGGAAGGACATGGTACTTAGGGGCACACTTGATGGGTCACCTCAGGTGGCAACAACTAAGAGTATGGAAAGGACTTTTTTTCGCAAGGGACAGGTCTGGGTAGCTAGTTGCTTTGAGATAAAAAGCAAGCCTACTTCTTTGCCTTCGGGTAAGCGTTGCACTTATCACGCTAACATTCAAACTATTTTGGATAAACACAATATTGTATTTAGTGATATGCCTCCAGGTTTGCCATCGGATAGGGGATTCCAACACATCATAGAGTTGGTTCTAAGCCCATCATGATTGCCCCCTATTGCCATCTACAGATATATAATGAGGAAATTGAGAAGGACATGAAAGATTTGTTGGAGATGGGTCACATCAAACCTAGTTCTAGTCCATTTGCATCATCTGTGGTACTTGTAAAAAAAGGATGGTTGGAGGAGGATGTGTATAGATTACATGGCCTCGAACAAGAAGACAATAAATAACAAACATCCCATTCCTAGGATCGATGAGCTTATCAATGAATTACATGGAAATGTTTTTTTCGAAAATTAGCTTGAGGTCCAGCGACCATAGATCCGTGTGTGTGATGAGGACATGCACGAGACAACATTCAGGGGCCATTTGGACACTATGAGTTCTTGGTCATACCATTTGGGCTAGCAAAGGCCCCAATTACTTAAAAATTAGCTATGAACTAGGTATTCAGTGTTCCATTGACAAAATTTGTTTTGGTATTCTTTGATGCTATATTGATCTATAGTACAACTTGGGAATATCACTTGAGACACTTGGATACAATGCATGGGATATTACAACAACATGTCTTCATTGCAAAAGAATCTAACTGAGCTACAAAGATTCTATAATTGGGTCACATCATTAGTGCTTAAGGTGTTTAGGTGGATCAACAAAAGATCCAAGCCATTCTGGATTGGCCGGCCATTACTACATTGAATCATGTGAGAGGTTTATTTGGTCTATGAAGCTACTATTGAAGATTTGTTATGGGTTTCTCAGAGCTGACAACACCCTTGACTGACATGACTAAGAAGGGAGTCTTCTTATGGAATGACATACTTCAAGAAGGTAATGATCTCATGCCCTGTATTTGTCATCCCCGATTTTTCACAACCTTTTTTTGTTGAGTGTGATGCTTCAGTGAGGGGATTGGAATTTTGCTAATGCAAAAGGGACATCTCATAACATTCAAGAGAAAAAAATTGAAAGCTTCAAAAAGGGTATTTTCTATTTATGACAAGGAAATGTTTTCTATCATGCATGCTTTGGCTAAGTTTAAGTAGTACTTGGTATGTGGTAAAATTTGTGGTAAGGATAGACCACACTAGTCTGAAATTCTTCCTTGGCCGGCGTGATTTGAATGATTAACAATAAAAGTGGGTGAGTAAGCTTCAAGCTTATGTTTTTGACATTGAATATGTGAAGGGTTAAAAAAATATGGTCGCTGATGCTCTTTCCCGAATGCCTACTTTCTACTCCATATCTTCTATTGCTGCTGATTGGAAGGCCGCTATCATGTCAGAATATGCTAAGAACACTTTTGCTATTAATATTTTAAATGGAAGTGTGAAGGATGACATGTATATGGTGGCAGATGGTCTTATCTTGTATAAGAACATTATTAGGCATTGTACCTGAGTCTAAGATGAAGGAGAAAATTATGAGGACTCTGCATGATGCACCTATGCTTGGTCACCCAAGTTTCGACAAGACCTATAGGCCACTGAGGGAGATATTTACTTGGAAAGGCCTCAAGGAAGATGTTCTCAGGTATATTAGAGAGTGTACTACTTGCCAACAAAATAAGGCAAAGCATACTTTTCCAGTAGGTTTACTACAATTTCACCTTTCCCAACCAGAAATGGGAATGTACATTCATGGATTTAATCACAGGGCTTCCTAAGGTAAATGGTAAGGATTGTTTTTTTGTTGTCGTGGATCGTTTAACTAAATATGCACATTTTGCTGCCATCCTTACTAAGTTTAAAACACAACAAGTAGCTAACTTGTTTTTCAAAGAGGTATTTCGGTTACATGGTTTGCCTAAGCCCAATGTTAGCAATAGGGATAGCAAATTCCTCAGCGGTTTTTGGCATGAGTTATTTTGTTTGACGGGCACCGAGCTCACTCCTTGTACCACTTATCACCCCCATACCGATGGATGGACAAAAATAGTAAACAATTGGTCGAAGGGTACTGGAAGAACTATGTTATAGATCAACAAACATCATGGATTAAGTGGTTGCACCTTGGAGAATATTGTTATAATACTACTTACCATATGCCCATTGCATGGCACCATTTATAGCCCTATATGGATATGATGCACTTGCATGACACCGTTTATATTACTATATGGATATGATGCACTTACCTTTGCTAATGTGGTATTCACTGGCAATAGAGTACCAATGGCTAGTGACTTAGTGGAGCATAGCTGAGACATTTTGAGGTCACTCAAGGATCATTTGCAGCAGGCCCAAAATTAACAAAAGCTTTATGCAGATCAACACTGCATCAAAGGATCCTTTGAGGTTGGAGATATGGGCTTCCTACGATTGCAGCCTTATAGGCAGACTTCCCTTAAGAGAAGTGGGGTTGGAAAGCTCAAACCTCGCTCTTATGGACCATACAAAGTCTTGAGGAGAGTTGTGAAGTGGCCTATGGGTCGGAGTTGCCAACTAGCAATCGGATTCACAAGGTTTTCCATGTATCTTGGCTCAAAAAGGCACTTGGCCAACATGTTGCACCATTGGTTAATTTGCCACCCTTGGATGATGAGGGAAAACTCATACTAGTTCCGAAGGCCATCATTAACAAATGGGAGAAGAAATTGAATGACATGATTGTCACAGAGTACTTGGTCCATTGGAAGAACCTACTCGTCGAGGATGCTACTTGGGAAAGGCTAGAGATCTTTGAACATCCAACATTGCATTGCTTGAGGGCAAGCAATTTCGGGAAGGGTGGATTTGTAATGCCCCCTTTTGATCCTCAACACTGAGTAAGTGCTCTGTCTACGGTTAGAATAAAGTCAGTTGGGAGGTTACTCCATAAAACAAGGTAGAGAGATTGTTTGTATTAGTCATTTAGCATGACAATTAGAGGGAGTTGTTTAGTTAGTTGTCTATGTTTTAGAAAATTAATTATCAATTAGCTTTCACCATTTGTGGACTGACTTCCTATGATTTAGGATCATTGGGTGCTGGGCCATTAAACAATGTGTAGGGCAGAGAGAAAATATCTTTTTGAATATTAACAAAGCTCAACTTCCGCTACAAGAAGGTGATGCTACAACAACTTGCTTGGCTCTTGAGTATGAAACCCTTCAAGCGTGAACTCGATCCTCTTGGGGATGACAACCGTCAGGAGAACATGTGGTGCTGGACATTTTAGATTTGTGCAGAGTCTCAAGGATCAACAGGATGAACAATTGCATAATTTTATGTGTGTTAAGGATACTTTAGAGTTCAGAACTGTATGCTAGGCGCTATTCAAGTGAGTTGTATTAGTTTAGTTACTCTTCATTTGCATGTATGTGTTCCATGAAAACAATGTAAAAAGTCTCTATTGTTAGACTTTCTAGGTTTGATTATTTGTATGCATTTAGTTTAGGACATTTCATGTGGCCAATACAAAGAGCACTAAGGAGCATTACTATTTACGCTCTTGTTTCCTATATTTATACTGCTTGATAGGAAAGATTTCAAGGAGCACTAGGTTTGCATCAACTATAAACATCAGCTTACTCATTGCTACCCATTTTGACATTCATCAATTTCTACACTCCTTCCTATCTCTCCCTTGCTAATTGCTTAGCTCATAGTTTCTCTTTTGTCTTGATGGAGACGTCCCTTTGAAGTCAAAGAACCCCCATTCGTTTAGAAGAAGAAAAGTACTGAATCTTGGCCTTTATTGAGTTTTTGGTTTAAATTGGTGAAACTGCCACAAACATGAGGATGCAACCGCCAGGGCACATGTGCAACTGCTATGCCACTAGAAAAACCACCATGGCACATTCGAAACCGCCATTCTAGTATCACAACCGTTGTTGTACAAAATGCTATTTGATTCTTCTCCATTTTTGGGGGAATTCTTGGAGTTTGATGTCTTATGAGATCCTTATGGATCAAGTCAAGATTTAACATGCACCAAGCTACCTAGAATAACCATCTTATTAAGAGAAAATATCTTAAGACATGTAATCCATGAAATTTCATCTGTGCATTGTGAAAATATCCTAATATAAGCTATTGCACTGATTAGAAATAGTTTGATTTGAAGTGGTGGTAAAGTAGATTGATTAGAATTTCCTTGTACGTAGAATGCAATGAAACGAGAAAGCTATTGATGCTCATTCTTCCTGAATAGAATAATGTACCTACTACCATCATTGGAACCTAGATTAGAATGATTTGTAATGACGTTGTTTGACCAAAAGGATAGCCATTAGGCACAATTTTACCAAGTTGCAATATCATTAGCTCAGTTTAAACAATTAGAGCATAAACATGGTTTCTTTATTTTCATTTGCTTCATCTGGTAGTAGCAGTGCTATAGAGATAGTTGACAACGCATTACCATTTAAAACTAGATGTTGTATGCTACGTTCAAGCACCAACAACTCTAGAACATTTACGACTTTAATGCATACATTTTCTTAGATAAGTAGTCGGATTAGATCTTCTTCTGATCCCAAAATCTGTTGAAGGAAATTTTTTAGGCGCTCTTTATTAGAAAGCCAAGAAGAATGTTAATGCCAAGTTTATTTATAAAATTGTATGGTGGTTGTGTATCACAAACCTGTCCTTGCATGCAAATATAAATTGCCCGAGTTTGAAGAGAATTCTTTCTTGGATCAATTATGTGTATTAAAGCCTTCCAAATATTGTTGTCCTTTAGTTGATTAAGATAATGAAAGACCTTTGGAGAATATTCTAGAGACATCAACATGGTTTTGAAACAACTTAAAATTCATTTTTTCGTACTCGAGCTCATTGTCTTCCCTTAGTTTTAGCTAACACATGTTGAAAATGTTGTTGCTCTTAAGTGTTTATATTCCCTAAGTATTTCTTAATGTGATTTGATGGACACAAAGCAAAAAAGTAGGTGGAAAGCTGGAACAGCTGTAAAGGTAGACTTTAACAGTAGGTGGACAGCTGGAACAACTTTATAAGGTAGATAGTAACAAATTTAAAAGTAAGTGGATTGCTGGAACATCTGTAAAGGGTAGATAGCAATGAATTAAGAGGCGAACAGCTGGAACAGCTGTAAAGATAGGAATAAATTAAAGGTAGACAGCTAGGAACATTTAATGTTATTGTAAGATCTTTGGCCTATATATTTAGGCTTCTCTTATGTAAACAATACAAAAAGTAGAGAAATAGTCATATTATCTATCATGTTGTTGAAGTTATCTTGTGCTTTGGGGAATGATATGCTATTGGAGCTGGTCTATGCAAATCACAAGAGCAAAGGTTTAAGGCGATTACTTTCTTTTTCTCTCAACTGTAGCTGTTGCTACTTGCTATTTTTATTTGCACCCATACTTTTTTAGCACAAGTGGCACATATTGAGTGTCCACTAACACAATTTTTCAGCTTTTTAATAATTGCAGCGTGTGCAACAAGTTTAACATGGTATCAAAGCGGTTATTCTAGAAGTTTAATGTAACAAACCACTAGAGAATGTTTTTTCATGGTTGAGTGGTTCTAAAACGATCATGTTTGTTGATCTTACCCTTGTTTTTTGAAGATCCCTATGCTTGGTTAGGGCTTGATAATCCATTTGTGTGTTCATGTGTTGCTGAATTTCTTGTGGGCTGTTTATAGTATTCTCCTGAGGTTTCTACTTCAAAATTGAGATGGCAGGTTCTATTGTTTTCAGGTTACAGGAATTTACTACATTTCATGGAAGTTTAGACTGTAGGCTCATGAATGAGTTGAATTTATGGGGAATCATCCTTGATAAGAAGAAAAGGCCCAGTGAGGCTGCTAAGCTTGTGGATTATCAGCCAAGAGAAGCTGGAGCAAAACACCTCATTTCAAATTGGGCAAAGAATAATCTCCCTTGTCACATCTGTTCTTGTACCATTGTTCATGAGATTTGGGTTAATATGGAAGAGCTCCTCCAAAATAAGAATCTTTCTAGGAAAATGATGCTTAAGAGAGTTATCACAAGTTCAAATGTGGGAAACTGATAATGTAACTGGCTATTTGATGAATATCATAGAATTAAAGGACCAATGGTTTTTTTGAGGGTTATGATATTTTTGTCACAAATATTGCTTGCTCATGGGAATATTCTTTCATTTTCTCAATAATTTGATATATTTATCTAGGAAGAGGCTAGGAGGCAAATTGTGTTTACTTGAGTGTAGTACTTCAAGATGTAGCCTTCTTTGGAACAGTTAAGAAAAACTTTTTCTAAGAAGTTTACCAAGAAGAGCAAGGATGGTGGTGCAGCCAGCTCTTCTCAAGTGAAGAAGAAAGCACTTGCTGTAAGTGCAAGAAGTAAGCACAGTATGCCAACAAATGTCTAGAAACAAAGGTCAATAACAACTGGAAAGGTAAAGATCGTTTTCCTTCTAAGCAATCTTATAGTAATGCAGAGGTAGGAAAGGATGTTGATGACTTATGTCATATAGTAGAAATTGCTTTATCCATGCTTTCAGTGTTGTCTTTGAGTGTTGCTTCTTCTGATATTTGGTACGTGGACATTGGTGCGTCCAAACATATGTCACATATTTAGGTCGAGAGGCATTCTACAGTGGCATCTTGGAGGGAAGCATTTGATGTTGTGAGCGTGTTAAGGAAAACAAACGACATTATTTTTTATTTTTACCCACACAAAAAAGCACAATTAAATTTTACAAAACCCTTATCTATACAACATATGTTTCATGCTTTATCTATACAACCATCGCTGCGTTATATAGGAGAAGACTATATAATTGCTGCCACAGTAACTATCCTTGCATTTTGGGCCGTGCCAGTGGTTGTAATGGATGGCTAATATGAATATGAATCAAATGACGTTGACACCGCACCTCTATTATTAGAAACAACAGAAGCCTTAACAACGCCATTTCTCCTATGTGATCCCGCTTTTCTCACCTCTTTTCGTAGTGAAACAAAGCTTTCCTTAAAAAAAACCCTTCTACTTTTTAGTCCCAAAACCTCTTTTTCGAAGGCCACAGAAAGAATGTTGCGAAGGCCCTACAACACCATTAGAAAAGCCAAGTGAATCCTTGGGCTTTGAATTACCAGTAAAAGAAGTTATAAAACAAAATGGCTTGCACTTTAGTTGAGGGGGATTCGAACTAAAGACCTTTGCATATGAAAGAATAATATGTTCTTCTTTAGGGTTTTTTTGGAGGATGTGGTTTATTTTTATGTGTGCAACACCATTTCTCTTTAGCAACACCATTTCTCCTATGTGATCTCGCTTTTCTCACCCCCTTTCATAGCGAATCAAAGTTTTCCTTAAAAAAAGCCTTCTACCTTTCAAACCCAAAACCTCTTTTTCGAAGGCCACAAAAAGAATGTTGCACAGGGCCTACTGCACCATTAGAAACGCTGAGTGAAGCCTTGGGCTTTGAATTACTAGTAAAAGAACCTATAGAACAACTAATGGATTGCATTTTAGTTGAGGGGGATTCGATCTAAAGACCTCTGCATGTGAAAGCAAAATATGTTCTTCTTTAGGGTTTTGTTGGAGTATGGGGTTTATTTTTATGTGTTAATAAAATTAAGGTGAACCTTGGGGCGCTCAGAAGGTGTGAGGGTGTTACACATCTGGATGAGTGGCTTGTACCTCAAGTACTTTGCTCTATGGTGGAGCTATCAAAGTGGTAGATAAATTGCTCGCTCTTTTTTTTCTTGATCGTGTGATTTTTGCGTGTTGTATTTGATATTTTAGGGAAATTGCGTTTGTTTTAGCCATGTTTCATGTGACAATTGCTGTTGTTGGCTATTTAATTGAATTTAATGTGTTTTGGTGTTGTTTGGTTTGGACTTTGTAGGTTATTCATTGAAATAACTTTACCCCCTCCCCATCGTAAAATGACATAATTTTATTTTTGGTATATTTTTTTATAAAATAAATTTATATTAAAGGGATTGTAGTTTGATCAATATTGTCAAGCCATATCAATTTCATAGGTACCAGATGGCTTCAATCTAGCTACACCATTATGTTGGCCTAGAATATATTTTCCCTCAAAAACATGATTTCAAACTTCATCTTATGCATAAGATATCATGATTTTTCAATCGACTTCTTTAAGCAAGAATAAATACTTTCATGTGACAGTGAAATAAACATTAGATGTAAGGTTGAATTTGTCCTATGACAATCAAATAGACATCAAACTTAATGTTGGTCGTTATTGTTAACATTGAGTCTACTACCACCCTCTCTTGTCATTATAAGTTAAGCCTATTTTAATATGGTAAAACTAGCATACCTATCTTAGATAAATCTATATAAAAGATGTCGAGAGAGATCATCATTCTCGAGTTACCTATTCCACTTATTTCACATATCCGATTTATTATTGGCACCTCAAAAATGATCTCGCTTGGTGTCTTTTACATAGATTTATCTAAGATAGGTATGCTAGTTTTACAATATTAATGTATTGTTTGTGGATTGCAATCTACAACTACCATGGACATTAGTAAAAGGGTTGAGAGGTGGGTTGTACAAGCTCATGGCAGGGGTTGTTATAGACATTGCCCTTACCCTTTCAAATTTGCAACTAATAGAATTATGGCACAAAAGAATGAGCCATCTCTGTTATGGTGCTCTTCCTTTTCTACAAAAGATGGTAGAAGGTATTCCCTATTTCAAATCTCGCAAGTAAGAAGTTTGCAAAGAATGTGCACATTGGATAAAGATGCCCAATTGTCTTTTTCTAGTGAAAATTGGTCTAAAAGTATGTTGGACCCATGTCCACTCCTTCCATTAGAGTCTTTAGTGCCTTTCATTGATGACACTCTAGAAAGATTTGGATTTTCTTTCTTAAATCTAAGTTTGAGGTATTCACTAAGTTTTGTTAGTTGAAGGCTTTAGTTGAGAATCAAATGTGGAAGAGAATCGAGGTATTAACATCCTGACAATGGAGGTGAATGTATGTCACCATATTTATGCCGATAGGTGCAACTTACAATGGCATCCAGGGGGTGGTGGTGGAGCGTATTAGTGTGATGCCAATAAAAATGGCCTACTTTAAATTTGACTTCTATATGATTGTCATAGGGAAGATTTTCTTCTTGTTTGGAAAAGGCGAATGAAAAATCTAAATTTCTTGGGCATATGGTGAGCCCTATTTTCGGAAATAATTTTTCAAGGCCGACACAATGGTGCAATTAGATTGAAGTAATCTATCACCAATTAGTGGCAAATTTACGGAGAAGGTGATGGAGTCATTAATAAATGTAGAACTCTTCAATGGGTGAAACTATCGGATAAATTGAAGTATCATTTTTTTTATATTTTATTATAAATTGAATATTAATTTGTTGAATATGAATTTATTAATTATTAATTACTTTTTTGGCTATGTATCCAATATTTGCTTTTTGGCCCCATTTAATAATAATACACTAAGTGTCCATTGTTTTTTTTTTTTCCAAGTTATAACTTAAAGTACATTTTTGGACAATTTAATAAATTATTATAATATTATTTCTTGTTTTTAATCTCTCCTTAGCCCATGGGAAATACAAATAGGCTTTAGGGCCCTTGATTTAATTAATTCACAAAAAGAGACATTACAGTTCGCCCTTCTTGAAATTGCTTGCCTTCAAGCAATGGCTGAACCGTCTTGCAAATACCAAAATCAAAAACCAATCTTTTTGTCTCCTCCAGTCCTCCTTGTGAGATAGTTTCTATTGAGCTTCTTTGATATAACGAGGAATTGAAAGCCCTACACCAGATGATGCTTCTCCAACAGTCTTATTGAGTGAATCCATGATAGTTGGATCATGAATCAATTGGGATTTAGAAAGAGTTTGAAAATTATCTCCGTCTTCAACTTGAAATATTTATTGAAAGAGGCATAAACCTCTTTAAGATGTGCAAACTTGCAACTGTTCATGACTTATAACAACTCATGATATGAAATTATCAAAATCAGCAACATGACATTGACAGAACATTTGTAAAACTGCATATCCACTCATATGAGTGCAACTGAAATAATGTAGTGGCTGAAAATGGTGATGACATCAACATTAATGGTAGCAATTTGGTTCATAGCTGCCCTGGGTATTTTCCTTTATTGCTTGATGGTGGTATCCCATTGTTTTGCATTCCCTTCATGTCATGTTGGTGATCCTTTGCACAAATATCCAAGTTTAGAGTCACTTCACCATGCTTATCAACATGGCTATCTTAGAATTCAATCATATATGACAATGACTCGCTTTTTGGAAGATTGCTGGCACATTTATTTCCATCTTTGGCTTTTTGCATTCAGCTAGTGATGCATTTTTCTCCTTGATATTTTTTAGGTGTTGTTTTGCTTGAGTGACTATCAACTTAGCTTCCTTAGCTCTCTTTAGCCATTCATGACACCTCTTTTGAGTCCTCATAACATCCTCAACACTTATCTGTAATGTGGTTAATTTTTTTTCAACCACTTTTTTTTTTTAGAAAGAATTTCTTTACCTTTGACATGCATGCTGAATTATTTTTGCTCCTCTATAGGTTTGTGAGGTTTAGATTTTGACTTTTTTGTTTTCTTTATTTCTAGCCATGCCCTTAAGTCTTTACGATATTCTTGCAATATCTCTAATATGTATTCTTGCACTGTCCTCATGATTCACATGTTGGCAAGATCACAACTTTAGTTTGAAGCATCCCTTTTTTTTATTTTATCAAAGTTCTGATTTTTTTCGTAATTTCTATGAATATCAATGCTGTTATAAACTCTAAATAATATTAAATCACTGAAATGTGCAAAACTGGAAATACTCAACTACAATTTTTATTCAAATATGTTGAATATGAATTTATTATAACAAACCTTGCTTGAAACTGCATAGAAAGCATGTAAACTGAATTTTTATTGCAACCCTAGCTAAAAGAAGTTTGGAAGTACGACACCCTATTGGTAGGTATGACAGATCCTTGGCAGCAATAATAAACACCTGTGAGTGTGATGTCAGCATAATTTTTCATGAAAAGATTGATGCCAAGGCTGGAAGTGTACTGCAGGTGGGATTACAAACTATAATTGGAGGTATGACAATGAATAGTGACGACATGAATGACATCAAGTTGAAATGTCACTTTGGAAGAATATTTTAATAATTTCTTGAAGCATTGCAGTGCCATATACAACGATAAGTCAACTTCTCTATATGCGTGTGATAGATTTCCTCTTAACTCTGAAAGCTCTGGTGTAATCCCTGAATGGAATTACTAAATGGATTTGAGGGTTTTTCTCCCCAAGCCTGTGCACATGAGGGTTTTCGTCTTCTATGTAAAACATTGAAGTTGTTGCCCTAAATTTGCAAAACAAGGGTTTTGTAAAAATATTTGAATGAATGGATGATTGATCCTACACTTTTTCCAATCAATTCTTTTAATAAGCTCATTTCATCTAAAACCTTGAAAGTAATTAATATTAATTTTAATTGAATATTCACCTTTTTTCATGTTTTTAATTATCAATTACCTTTTTTGGCCATGTATCCAATATTTGCTTCATTTTTTTTTCAAGTTATAACTCAAAGTATTTTTTTGGACAACTTAATGATTAATATTATTTCCCTTTTTTGATTACCCTTTAGCCCACGGGAAATAAAAATAGGCTTAGGGTCATTTGATTTAATTAATTTGGAAAAAGAGACATTATAGAAGATAGGCGCCTCAATATTGATTCATCTCGGCATTTTTTAGATAGATATTTAAGATATATGTACTAGTTTTGGCTCTTTTGCAGATTTGCATGTATTTAAAGGAGTGGACACTCCTTCAAGCCACACAAATTTGGGATGGCCGAACGGAATAATTGCTTCAATCACTTTGTGTACAAAATCAACCCTTTCCAAGATGAAGTGGTTTGTGGCATTGTGCCATTAGAAGAAAGAAAGAAAGAAGGAAATTATATTAATGTCCACAGGTGACCAAAAGTAGGTTAATGGGATTGAAGGGCACAACCATTAGCAATAGAAAGTTCTAGGAAGTGAGAATCCTAGAGGCGAACCAAAGAAATAAAGTATGAGTGACAAAATAGAACAATGTGCCACTAACACAAGTGGCAAAGAAACCAATAAAAATATCAATGTGGGTGAACAAAAGCCCCAAAAACATGTTGTGCTAATGAGACTGGAGGCAAATTTCATCGAATGTCTCTGTCTATGCTTGAAATGGAGGAGTCATCTAAGCCGTTGTTGTTCGCTGTGAGAGATCTGATAATGCCGTTTGGTGAGTATACAGGTTTGGAGGAGCTAGGCTGGGGGATCCTAAGAGGAAGCAAGACACTTCCCTCTAGAATCTCCCCTAACATCCAAGGCTGTTGTAACTCCCGTAGTATAAAAGAAGCTCGTAAGATTAGTTTGTCCTTTTGGTTTGGGGGGCAGCTGGCAAGTAGTAGATCCATGTTGCTGGAGCAAAGCCACTATGCCGATAGATAGCAAGAATCTTTGCAATCGTAACTTTAGAGTTATGTGGTGCTTTCCTTAGGTGATCATAATGTTAGAGTTATGTGATGTTTTCCTTAGGCGATCATAACTTTAATGGTGACATGGAATTTATGGAGCAATTTCCAAAAGTATTATCATAAGTGTTGGTAAAAAGGAGATTTCTAAATCAAATACCATGTTAAAATTGAAATAGGGGACACCTAACATTTTATTGATCCCTTTCTAAGATGAACTTAGTCTCCAATTTAGACCAACACCAATGGAAAATCTATTACATCAATCATCAAATAATAGTACTTCATAGGATTTCATAATTTCTTATTTTAAAAGAAATCTCATACATGGAAGTTTTTATTGATCTGTTTTAATTCATGATCTATTGCTCTCTCTTTCTAAGATGAACTTAGTCTCCAATTCAGACCATCAAGAATGGGAAATCTATTAACTCAATCATCAAGTAGTTGGACTTCACAAGATTTCATAATTCTGTATCTTAAAGAAATCTCATACATAGGTATGTATGTATGTATTTACATATATAGGTGTACACTTGTGTGCTTAGGAAAAATTTACACTAAGATATATGTACACTAAAGCTAGCCCATTTTACAGAAAATAAATGCAGTCTCTTCTTGATGTTCGTGCAAAAAAGAAATGATCATTTTCTTGCAGTTATATGCATCTTGTTTTTTTTGAATTCTAGTTGCCTTCAATCTAGTCTCATCTCTAGCATCTCTATTTTCTGATTCTCCTTTTAATGGAAGTCAATAAAAACAATAAACATTCTAGTGAATGGAATTTTCTGTACTTGAACATTTTATTTGATTTTGTTTTCTAGGAAAATCTTGCATGTGATATTATATCTTGCTGATGTTTTGGATGAGCTTCTTTACTTATCATCAGAATTTACAGTTCATCATCTTGTTTTTGTTTTGCCCCTTCCTTGCACTTTGTTTTATCTTTTAACCAAGACATTCTTTATACCCTGCCTAATATTCTGCCTGAATATTAGGCATGGGTACCAATTAAACTTCACCATCCATTACAGGTTCAACTTCCATACCATGATAAGAATTGAACACTACCGATCTATCTCGGGCAATGTACTCTGATTCTGTTCCATAATCAATAAAACTCCTGTATAGTGATTTCAAGAGTCACATGCAGTTTGGAGAAGTAAATCAAACTGTCCTTTATAGACATTCATTTTTATTCTCTTTTCACTTTTTCTCTCTTAATAACTTTTTTTTTATTGTTAATATCTAATGTTGCATCACTTCCACAAAATTACGTAAATCATTCATCACATGTACTTTGAATGTTGTAAAAGAAATATTGCAGTTAGTCAATATCAGAACCTAATAAAATATCGAATGCATCCCTTTACTGTTGGCTTCTTCCACTTTTTTCTATGACGTTGTCAACTCCCTACGCACCTAACAAGGATTTGAACTTGGGAATATGATTAACAAAAAAAGGAATCCTATAAAAGCCTAAAAAACTTTTCCCTCAAATCGTGGAATTTGAATAGATTTAAGTCATTTGAATGTGCCTTATATCATTAGATCACACCTGAAGTATTATTGACCTTGATTTGTCTAAAATTTTAGGTGGGAAATCTGTAAAAGCATAAAATCAAAGTAGTTGTCAAGTATGGAAGAGAATATTGTTGTTGAGAGCCTTTATTCATCAATAATTGCAAAAAAATACTTACACTAATTAAACTGAAGTATAAAAAACATGTGTGCGAATTTGTGTTGATGTAAATTTAATTGGGCTTTACTGGATGAGTCCTAAATGCATTCAGCCTCTTGAATTTGCTACATGTAGCTTTCCACTGTATGGAAGCAAGAAACATGGTCATGAAGCAGAGTAATGTCCTTCAATTTTGGCTTCTCGAATTGATGGCTGATTGGAAACCCTTGACAAGTTAAGTGAAATCCAAACTGAAAAAACTAGTCATGTTTGCAAATAGATGTGACATTCCACAAAATCCTGTGTTCGGAAGATCCCTATTGATACACAAAAATTCAGAAGCTCGCTTGCTTATTGACAAACACAGAAACTCTGCCTATCACAGCTATTCTCAAATTCTACATCACCAATAATCATAGTCACAAGGTTTGGCCAGATCTGCACAAAATTCAGCTGGATCCCGATTTTTTGGCCAACCCAGATAAGTTCGTCCGGGTCGGCCCGGTTTTTTTTCAAAAAAAATAATTTTGCTTTATTTTTTAGGTTTTCTGCACAAAAAAAGGCCCAGAAACCATAAATATCATATAATATTAACATTTTATTTTATTTTATTAATGATTTTCATTGTATTTGTCAGTTTTACATATTTATAAAACTATGCTCACATATATACATGTATTTATTCCGGATTGGATTTTTCCAAATTTTTTCAAGAATTCCGGATTTTGGATTTTTTTGCCCTCCCGAACGGATTTGGATTTCCAAATACATTCCCATTAGTTAGTTTGCTATTTAATTATACCAGTAATAGCACTATACTATATAATGTTATAATCCCTTTGCATTTAATACAACATAGCACATCATTCGATAAACTAACACCATATTCTGCAGCTTCCCCACTAGTTCATTTGCTGTGGATATTGAATTGGTATGCTAGGAAAATCTTAATTGAATCTCGAAGTATCAAAATGTCAGATAATAACGAGGCATGCCCGCATTTTGAATAAGTTAAAATGAGAACCATAATCAATATATGAACTTAATGCCGATGACACCCGAACATTTACTGGTGGCCATCGATTTGGGTGGAAAGTGTTATTGGCAGACAAGGCGGTTTCTTGGACAGCTTTTAAATCACCGGCAAGTTTAGCAGTTAATAGCTTCTTTTGACCTGATTTTGGACCACTATTATTAATTACACTTATTTCCCGGTGGTATTTCTTTGAAGCTTCATGACAGTATTTCTGTGAATCTGCATGGCGGTTTTTTTATGGTGGTTTTTCTGCAGGGTTTTCCTTATGCCTTTTTGTCATTGCTTCTCCCTCCCTCACGAATTCATGGCTTGTCTCTACGTTTGCAGGGTTCTACAAAGGGTTGTCTATACTTTCATTTGATCCATACGAATTAACTTGCAAATTTCGACAATTATTTTTTGTGCTGGTTTGAGATTTGGCGAAATTCGATTTTTTTGGGTGATATTTGGTGAATGTGGCAACTTAGGTGCTGGTTGTGGCTGTCCATGCCATTATAAAGATAATGACAACAAATTGTTTTTTAACAATCAAGGTTTCATATTGTCTACTGAGAAGAAGTTTATCATATTTCTGTAGATGCTGTTAACCATCAAAGATAAGCCGTTGATGTGAAAACCAGAGAATTAGTCTCTCGTATATGATACCTTAACAACGTTCCTCAATACCAAATTTCCTTGTGAATACTTATAATTTTTGTACTAAACCATTTCAGACAACTTCTTTACGAGAATTTAATATGTATGTTAAAGAAAAAGATGTCAAAGCATTGACTACATTACAACCCCACCATCCAATACAGGTATCAACAAATCTCCTTCAACCAATAGGAGTAGAGAAGAACGTAGAAATGAATTTAAATCTTCAAGATTTAGGAACTGATCATGTACATGAAGACTTGGAAGAGGATAACATAATTTGAATAACAAATTGGTTTTTTCAAACGCGTCAAGATGTAAAAGAAGATGTGTTGCATGAGGAAGGCAGGACAAGATTGACACACGAAATAAATACTGCTGTAATGAGTGAAGTGATTAAAACACATGATCCAATTTCATTTGATCAGGCTAACAAAAATCATGTTTGGAAAGATGCTATGAAGTTTGAATACAATTATTTGTTTAAAAACTAGACTTGAGGGTTGGTCAAATTTCCGCTAGGTAAAAACTTGTTGGCTGCAAATCGGTATATTGGACCACATTCAAATTTGATAGGTCAACTAACGATTATAAGGAAAGAGATGTTGTGATATGACACACACAAAAAGAAGACATTGATTACGAAAATTTTTGCTCCTTCAACTATGTTGTTAACAATCAAAATATTTTCTATTAATGGATGGATAAGCTTGTATGGAGCAACCAAAAAGTTCCGTTTTTGAAGGTAAGAAAAATGTGGTTTGCAGATTGAATAAAGCACTTTATGGTCTAAAGCAAAGCCTCCCCAAGCTTGGTATAAGAAGATTGTAAACTATTTCATATTTGAAGGATTCATAAGAAACAATTTTGATCCAAATTTGTATACTAAGATGCTCTAGGATGAAATAGGTATGATTATTGTTTGTGTGAGTGATTGATTATCGTTTGAAGTATTTTTTGCCTGATTGATAATAAAAAGCCAAGTTGTCTTAAAGCGTTTCACATGACAAATTTAGGATGGTTGTATTTTTGTTTGGGCATTAAAGTTTGGCAACAAAATCTTAAAATTCTCCTCACAAACCACGTGTGCAACAAAATTACTTGAAAAAAATAAAATGAAAGATTATAAATCCAACTAAAAACTTGGGGCAAGTTTGGTTCATCTTCTGCAAGACCCTTGCTGGAAAAATGTAAATTGAAAGATTATAAATACAACTAAAAACTCAGGGCAAGTTTGGTTCATCTTTTGTAAGACCCTTGCCGGACTAACACCGAAAAACCTACAATTTTTTTTAATGTTTTTTTCTTTTTAACATATGCCGAGTGGTTGATTGCTAGAATCACAAAGGTCTTTCTAATTTTGACCTTTGTGGGTCCTGCAAACAAAACAAAACTGAAGTGTGTAAAGATAACACTTTTCGTGAGAATAAGATAATATGCTGATTTCAAAGTTAAAAGGCAAAATTCTGAACATCATTATTAGTTTAGTGAACAATTCTAGTACAAATACAACAGTAAAGGAGAGAGCCTAAAGTTGAGTTTTCTTTACATATATAATTCCATTTCCATCTTTTTGCATGGTAAATACAGCCATATTTCTATAGCAATAAGTACAACTATGCCAGGGAACAAGCCTACCTCGTTGGCTAATAGAAAATACATATGATCAAGTACTGGCTACATAGAATGTAATTAAAATGTACATTTTAACAATTAAAATGAATACAAATTTGAATCATCACTAAATCATAAATTGGATAATAAGCAGAATATTAAACTAACTAGCTGCTTAGTAAGTTGAGTAGGTGTATCTCTAGAACAATACTATGCAAGTGAGAGAGAACATTATTTGAGCGTTTTTATCCTTGAAATTATAGACCAACGGGTCCCCTACACATCTTTTAAACTGGGAGTGGCCCTTCCTTTCATTGAGGGAGGCAGATAAAGGCATTCAATCCCTGATCACAATCATTGAGAACTATGTGCAAGAAAGTACAACCACTATTGCATATGTTTAGGTAGAACTAGGTAAATTCACTATCTATTGTCTAATCTGGACTAATATGCAAACTAGGAAGTACATTGGACAAACAATGAAACAAACAATATCCTTACTTTGGCCAAATCATTTCACTTATGGGGAATAACAATAATCATAAGCACATAAATTGTGAGACTAGGCCTTAAGTCCACAAGCACAACTATGTCACATTACTCATAATAAAACACAACAATTAAAAAAAGAACATAAATTGGGATAAGGAAATGTCGGGAAGCTGATAAGGCTAGGGTTTCCTTATAAACTTTACCATAGAACCATAGGTAAATAATAATGTTATTATCCTTTTCTTTTTGAGTGGCATATGCACCAACAGTTCAAGCGTGGATTGAGTCGTTGACCGTGGTCACTGGTGTCATTGTTTGCCTTTGGATGCAATGAACTTCAACTCAGATGCAACATACTTCAACTCATAAGCATCATGTAGTGTGGAGTTTGTGCAGTGTGGGGTTGTGGACTGTCGAGGTGGCTCATGATTGGTAGTCTAGTTCGACTTTGAATGGCGGCGAACAAACAAATGAACATGAAACAAATGAATGATGACGAACATACACCCATGAAACAAATGAACATTGAAGACTGATGAGCGACGAGAACAAAACAAGACATTAACCCTAAAAATCACAAGTTTCAGCGAACCAGCGATTTTTTTACGAATTTGAATAATTTTTTTTTAAATTTATTTTTGAAATTCGTGATGAAATCCCGTATGAATCTAATCACGAATTTCAAATATTTTCTTGTTTGAAGAAAATCGAACTTCTGCGATTAGATTCAGCGAATGCGGTTACACAAGATACAACTTATTGCTGTACAAGTCATGGATAATTTTACTTATTGTGAAAGACAAGGTACAACTCATAAGTGTTAGGCTAATTCCAAAATTCAAATTTCTATAATTAAAATTCATAAGAGTATCTCTATCTGACTTCATTGTCTAATTTCTATAATTTCGAATTGAGATCAAATAAGATGCATGAATTTGAAAATACCCTAATAAGTTCAATTGTGATAGGACCGTTTTCATAGTGTAGTTCCCAAGTAAAGCTAATATCCTAGAAATTTTAGCAAAGTCCCCAAATTTGGTTATATTATTGTGAATCACACATGCATGAGAAAGAACTGTACAACAGTTGAAAACAACTGCTCTCACTTGTGTGTATGTTGGTACAAATCTCAGCCAATGCCAACATTATAATTGCTTGTTCTTTCAATAAGCAATGTAACATGAAATATATGTTCAAAGGATTTAGCGACAGATCATAAGATAAGATTTATTTTAAAGAAAATGATTTAAGCTTAAGTAGCCTGTAGGACAACCTTCTATTGCAAAAATATGTTAACCTTTCTCACCTACAACAAATTGACATGGATAGAGGTGTTTTTCAAAATGAAGAGCTGAGGTTTTAGGTGCAGGCATCTTATTTCCAAAGGAAGAATAAACATGTAAAACTAGGTTGTTTGAAGCCATTAATATTTAGCTAAAGACTTTCAAAAGAGTGCTGCATATCATTCATATTTTCAACCCAGAAAACGGAACGAGGAAAAAATAGATTCAACCATTTTCTTGACCTGGGTTTCAACTATGAATTTCATATTTATAATGGACTGTTTGTGAGCTGCTTGAACATGGTATTTAATAGCCTAAAGTTGGATTAAACAATGAATACCTAAAACGGTACCAAAAAAAATCATATTCTTCACCATGCCTTGGTGTTCTACAGCCATTTCAAAAGTTTAACTATTCTCTTTTACCCTATCATGGCATTTCTACAGTGATACGAGCATTTTTACAAATCCAAACACAAATTCGTAAAACGATATGGAAGCCCAGTATGGCTGCATACAAAAATAGAAATGAATAAAAAGATCGGCCACTTTACTTGGAAACACAACTAGAAAAGGATGAAAGACCTCCAAGTGAAAGCCACATAAATTCTTCGTCCAAATTATCGCTTTCTCGTTTCTTCTTCCAAAAACCGTGTTTGAGCTTCCTCAACGTGCTCTCTTTAATCCAGTCTCGAATTGGTGTTACGGGCCTTCACTAATCGGCCATTACGGATCTTTTCTTGCAAATATCTCAAGTTTAATCTTCAGTTTTCCAAGCCAAAAATTAATTCTTATAAATCAATATACACACTCCATTGCCGATTTTGAGGGCATGAATCATGCAAAAGATCCAAAAAGGATGTTAAATTCATGCAAACTCGTGCAATTTGAATGCCACCTCAAGTTTGCCCTCAAAAATTCATGCAATAGTTTAGAACCCTAGATGTCATGGTAAGAGATAACCACGACAATTCAAAATAGTAAAAATAAAAATTTACAAGTCAATGCCCACAAAATGCCTTTGAATGATCCACAAACAAAAATGCTTTATGGATGACTAAGCCATGTCCAAGTTGCCCAAAGGTTATGTCAAATGGCCATTTGAAAATGTTTGGCCTTATTTTTAAATGATTAAAAATTGTGTGAAATCAAGATCACCCATCATAATTTAAATCGTCTAAAAGAAATTTATGGTATTATTTTTAAAATCTTTTTATAATCAAATCTTGTTTAAAATCCCATCACTCTCTAGTGGATATAATTCTCAAGCCAAAGTAGAGATATCATGTTAGTGCCTTTGTCCAATGAGTTTCACTAGGAGTGGTATTTGCTACTTGGAATATTGTAAGTGGTTAATGCCCCTTAGGGTATCTAAGTAGCATTTATTGCTACAAGTGCCCCAAAATGTTAGGAATTAGGGGTACCGAACAATTAAAAATAATCACTGACAAAAATGAAAGCAACAAATCAATTGACTAAATTTTTTACGACAAGTATCACAAATTTAAACTATACCAATACGTAAGATACTAAAGAGGGTGAATCGGTTAGGTGGGTAATAAGGTTGTGTGTGTGGTGTTCTCCATTGTTTTGTTTGTTGAATGTCCATCCCGATTTGCCTTCCTATCTCCTATGATGCCCTACCTTTGGCTGCAACAACTATGAGGGGGAAAATCTTGTCTTGCATTCACCTCAAGCCAACAAGTGGTAGTTAGTTGGAGACATATATCAATCACTGAAGGAACAAAATTAATTACATGTTGTGAACTAGGAATGACTCAAGAGAGGATGGTTAGTATTGTGTTAGTTTCAAAAATGAAATCAAAATTGAAATAAACACACTATCATAACATCTCTAGGCCTAGTTATTAGAGTGAGATTAGATAATAAAACATGAATGGAAAACACGACTAAAAAGCAAAAGAAACTTTTCTTTCACCTTCCTTGGATGCTCCAAAATGCTTGTTGTAGTGGCTTGCTCGGCTTTGTGCTCATGAAGTCTGCATCAATGAAAGTTTGGCTACCTCCATCTCTTCTTGGCACCTTGTGTCTTTGGCTTGGCTTGGCTTGGCTCAATATTTGGACATTATAATACTAATTTGCATGAAGCTTTGGAATCAATTCAGCTTTATAACTTTGGCATGTGAGAGCTTTTTGGAATCAATTTGGCATAGTAATTTTGCACAAATTAAGCTTAAAATTCATGTGGCAAAGCCTCCTATTTATAGATTTTGGAGAATGGCTAGAATCAACCTGAACCGTCTATTTCAAGATTGAGATGTGTGGTTAAGGATTAATCCAATTATGTAATTAAAATCCATAAATAGGCTCATCAATATTTGGGATAGAGGGGCATTGAATAGGCATGGGAGGGCTTTGATGAGGCATGGGAGGCATGAATCTTGATATTTGTGGCATTTATGGTCAAGAGATGTCTTCTCAAGAAATGAGGCCACTTGATGATGCAAATATTCAATGTTCATTTTTAAAAACAAGTATTCAACAAGTTTCCATGGAATTCTTAATTAAACACTAATTTGGTTTAATTAGATCTTAATCACGATTAAGCATTTTGTAGACAAATTATTCAAATTGATCAGTATGTCTTGGTATTGGTTCGAAATTTGATTGGATTGGAGTTGGAAGTTGATGTCAGATGCGTTGGATCCGTTATTCATTTAGAATGTCAACACAAAATAACAAAGGCACATGTCTTGTGCAAGAGTTTTAATAGAAAAGAGCAATTCAGAGCACGCAGGTGCAAAATTAGCATTTTGATTCGAAATGATCTGATCAAAGTTAGTCGGCTCATAAATTGCATTGCCCCATTTAATGATACTCGAGCCAAATCGGTACTTGAATATATCAATTTTAAAGCTTTTAATACGTTTTAGTGTTTTTAGGTCAAATTGTGCATTTTGATGGAAATTGGTCAAAACCTTGGTTGGAGGTTATTGGTGGCTAGATTTTACACATGCCACTACATGAATATAACTAAAAAAAAATGCTATTGCATTCACCTAAGTAAAGCTATAGAAATTATTAACATATTAGTACAACATTAATTACATGTTATTATATGTCAAAACAAAATTAAAGCTTTCCATAATATGACATTTATTCAACTTGAAAAGATGTTGCATGAATTTAATAAACAAAAAATTAAGCCCTTTATTTAGATAATATTTTTTTTGCGGGATAAGATGGAGATAGGGTGTGACGTCTTCAAACAATTATACTTATATGTATTCTGTAGTTGGTATGTTGTTGAGATTTTTAAATTGTTCCTAGGTGGTGCACCTTGGAATGCAACTAAAAGGGTGTTGAGGTATTCTGTTTTTGGACATTTTCTATTTCGCATGGGGCGAAATTGTAACAGGGGTTTCGGAGTGTTATTCGGGATCCCTTCAAAATTTTCCAATACTATAAATGGGCCATGGGGTTCTTGTTGTCCCACTTATGGCTACTCCACTCTATGTCTCTTTGGGGGCACCTCTCATTTTCATGACCACTACTGTTAGGATGCTCTTTTTTGTTTGGAAGCGGGGAATCAAAGTTTATAGACAAAAAAAACTAAAGAACAGTGACTGTTCAGCAAAACTAGAGGGGGAAAAACCGTATCCTCCCAGCTGCCCGAAAATGTTTTAAAAAACAATCCTTTTGCCTTCCCTCTGGCTGCAATTGCTCCTCTACCGTTGATAATTACTGCTGCCCAGTTGAAAATAATTGTTTTTTGCAGTATTTAGCTGCTCCCACATTGCTGAATGAAAAAACGAGGAATGGGCATGCACTTAGGGTTAGGGTTTATTTAGAAAACTTAGGTGGGGTCTAGCATTATGGCAAATAATTTGAAAGCAGAAGAGTTCCTTTTTGTTAATTTTTTGCATTGACAAGGGAATGTCTGGACGTCCTCATAGATTGATGCATGGTCGGGCATCTCCTATCATTGGGCATGTAAGAGAATTGTCTTCTGGATGTACCTGATATGGGTGATGATCGAGTGGCAACTCAGAATCCATTGTTGTTGGTACTGCTGAACTTAATTCTATGGTCTGTGGTAGGGGCAACCCGATTCTATGGTTTGTGCAATGATCAAAACCATTATTCTACTTAGCCAAGGCCCACCCAGTGCTCCCCTATATACCTTGCTAATTAATTAATTTTCTTTGGGACTGCTTTGAATTCCAAATATACTGTCAAATGAAACTACGAAAACTTTGATATGGCTTTTGAAGGTGCTTCCTATCTCAATGAAGAGAAGGGGTTTCGTATTTGTTGACTTTTCCTCTGAACCAAAGAGCACCTTTGACTTCACAGCTTTCTCAATCTCTCAAAAGGATGTTTTGTCAGCACCAGGTGGTTGTTTGACCTTGAAATATCTCCATATTTGGAAAAAATGACAGAAGCAGCGGCAAATTATTTAGTATTAGCGTTGTCCTTCTAACATATTTCATCACAGATAAAGTGATACATAAGCCACTGATGAAACCTTTTGTATGCAATGCCATAACAGATATAAGCTAAGATAATCGAATTATGCTAATTAGCAGACACGCAGATAAGAATATACATAAATGATCCCCCAAACTAGCATACACTTGAACTACTGTGGACATTAAATCTCAACTGGAGACAAAATTCAATGACAAAGGAAAAATGTAATAAGAATCGACAACTTGTTAAGGGCCTACCACCATTTATTGAATACAAAACAAATCAAGCCAATAAAAATTATGTACAGGGAAAAAGAGTATCTGACCTTCAAATACACCTTATTGCATACAAATGTTCCATCTCTAGAGTGTTGTGTACCTGCAGTAGGAGACGAGTCTCCTTGCAACATTGTACTCTTTTTTTCTAGGGATGCTTGCTTGATATTTAAAATATTTTCACCACTCTGAGGAAGAATGCATTTTTCAGATTCTCATATCTATACTGCACTGCCTAAACAAGTCTTAAAGTGTGTCTTGCTGGAGCATCTTCAACTTCCCTGAATTTTTATCCCCCTTTTATTTCCACTTATCAAAGTTCACTAAGGTCAGATTTCTTCATTCATCGGAAACTTACATGTCATTTTTACAGTTTTTACTTCACCTTTTTTTAATATTTTTTCGTATATAGCTTTGACAGTCGAGCATAATGTTTGATAAAGGATTTTTGACTACAGCCTGATATTTGGAGAAGCAAAATGTAACCTCATCACTACCTATGCTATGGCAGGTATAGTCCGTGAGAACATGTTATACAACTATGCGAAACATGCTTATTGATCAATCCAACATGCAAAGTTTCAATATTGAAATTTCTATTTTACATTTAAAATGATTACAATGTTTCGTGCATTTGACCAAAAGAACTTATGGATTTTGTGTAACTGAAATAGAAAAGCATTTTTTTTCAGTTTTGTGTTTAGAGGACTTCTTATGGTTTTTGAATCCTGAAAAGTATCTATCCTCATAAACCATGGAAAGCATGAGTGATGGGAACTTTAAAACATCTGTACAAAACAAGAGAAGTAGCAATAAAATATGAAGATTTATTATAAGGGCACAGATATGAAGATTTATTTTAAGGGCACAAATCTGAAGATTTACTTTAAGGGCACATCTTTCACAGCTCTCTTGTCACATGGATACTTCTTATTTTACTGGCATTGAAAATTAAACACTATATACTTGTGAATGAATATGTCACTTCTTACTCGTCTGCTGGTAGCATTAAAAAATGAAGATTTATTTTAAAGGCACAAATATCAAAATTTATTTTAAGGGCACATCTTTTACAGCCCCTTTTCAAATCATTTTCATTTTAAGCCCTTTTTCAAATCATTTTCATTTTAAGCCCTTTTTCAATCAGCTCTCTTGTGACATGGATACTTTTTATTTTACTGGCATTGAAAATTAAGCACTATATACTTGAACATCACTTCTTACTCGTCTGCTTGTTTGCATCCTTAACATTTGATTTGTTTGTTGCCTATCTTATGCAGAGACTCCTGGAGTCTGGTATGTATGGCAAGATTCATATGTTGATACTGTTAATAAGGATTATGGAGGTTGGGACTTGTACATTTCTATTATTTGTTTTGCTTTGGCAATAAAATTATTTCTTGAAGCATTAGGATGTAAGAGTCTTTATGATAGGCATCTGGATTATATATATATATAAAGTTTTGTTATCATTCAGGGGAAATATTTATCGATGGAAAAATAATCCAGAGGCCTCCTGAAAGAGAAAAATTGATCAATGGTGATCCTGGTCCTTCGCATCGAAACAAGAGGGATAGGTCAGCTTCAGTGATGGATCTTGTGCTCGACGAAGAGAGAATCCTGGTAAGACACATGCCAATATGATTTAAATCATAATAACTTTGGAGGTCAATTGAGGTAATCGCATCTATTACTTTTTTAACAACTATTATTGTTGATGCAGGATGATTAGAGCTCCCAGTATCTTTGAAGGTTGGAAGTCAAGCGCTGTTAGCAAAATTTGAACACATAATGGTGACGCTATGCTTTGATGTACATAGTCTTTGGCAAGCTGGTTTGTCAGTCTCTAAAAAACCAATGGAAGTTTGCTTTTGACATTTATGCGCAATAATTGTGCCACTCACAGATGCAACTTTTTGAAGATGTTGTTGCTGGCTGACTTTATAAATTATAGTTAACATTCTATGACTATATTAATTCATAGCTATGCTCCATTTTACTAAGGATTTTTTTGTTGGAGACCTCTCTATTTTAGGAATGGTTATATGCAGAATTCTTTGTGTTTTCTTACTCAGTGCTCTCCTCTGCAGTTGGGAACTACATTGTTGTTTCCCCCCTTCCTCCACCCGGTACTAGTCTGGTATGTACCTGGTTTGTGTCCGAGTATGATTCTCCTATGCTGTGTTCTGCTGCTAAAGAACTTGAGCGTACCCGTGGTGAACCCACAGGCAAGGGATCCCCCTCTTGCCCGCACCTGCGCCTCCTCCTTTTTAAACAGGGTTTTGCCTTTGTTTTTTTAATGTTTCACAGTTAGACTTAAAGCAATGAAAAAAATTGTTACAAATTCAAAAAGATAACAGACAAGTTAAATATTTATCATGTCATTTGGCATTCGGGCAGAGTTATCAATTTATCCGTAATGTTTTTGTGATTATTTTGTGTATTTTATGCATACTATGTGGTTAATTCCTGTTTATTAGTCTAGAATATTTATATTTTATATTTTTTTATTATGCTTTTAATGGCTGTACCCAGAATTAAAAAAACAATCGCCGTACCGGTAGACCTGCTTTGCTGTACTCAAACCTGTATACCTAAAACAAACTGGCTATTTAAGTAGGGAATATGACAAATGTATCTTTAGGCTCTACCATAGAAAAAATGTTCAACTCTCTTACATTTTCAGATGCATTTGTATGCTACCTTGTGATAACTGATAAATGTTGTTTTTTAATGTGATTATAATTATAGTTCAATAGAGTTTAATATCTAATCATAGTTATCTAGAGTGTTACATAGCTGTTTGTATTAGCTGCTAAGAGCCTATTCAACAATTCATATGGCTTCACACCCATCACACACCTAACTAATTTGAGTATCAAAAGTGTTTCTCTAGAGCAACAAGGGTCAGCGCACTACTCAGGTCCCGGCGCTTTTTGATATTCTTCATAATATCTTATTGTGTTGGACTCTTACTTTCCATTTATTCATTTTGGATTTAGTTTATCTTTTGTATTTGTTTTTTTTGGGTGTTCTGTGCTTTTCCTATCTTCTTCACATTGTTTTTGCAGTCCCATCTTGCCCTTAAGAAACATTAATATTGAATTAAATTAAATTCTTGTCTGCTTGTGACTGGGTATTGTTGCCAAACGTGTATTCAATTGTAGTTTCCAATAAATTATGATTGATTTTGAAGGAAACCATACTCTTAATCCTTAATAGGGGATAATAAAGGAAACCACGTATTAATATGTTTTGGGAAACAATCCCACATAGAAATAACGCGGGGATCAAGAAAGCTCATTATACGAAGGTAATGGGTTAAACATTCCCATAGCAGCAAATGTGTCAGTCATCATGCAAATGATTCGGTATGGAATTTGATCGAGGGGTAGAAATTTCATGCTTTTGAAATTCATGCAAAGTTTGGAGAGCAGACCCTGCGTTTGAATCTTTAAAACATTTTTACTTGTGAAATGCATCCCACAAACCACATTTGACAAGGAGGATAGCATCCCAGTGCTCCGCAGCATCTCTTCTTTAATAGAGGCCTTTTATTCCTGTTTTGCTATCAAGGACTCGCAAGAAAATCAGTTTTTTATTTCTTGGTAAATTGTTAGTGTCAATACTCTAAATAAAAGTTCATTTATTATTTTACCAATTCGAGAGTTTGAGCCTTAATATTGGTTTATGTTCAGAGTTTTAGAAGGTTGTCCATTTCCGTCTGTGTTAATATTATTGGAATAAATTGAATTAAAATTGTGAGTAAACTCTCTAGTTGGTTGCAATTTCCTCCCCTTTTGTCAGATTGAGGTTTAATAGTCAAATTTGATAAAAAACATCGAAAAGGAGCATCAGCGGGTGTTCTTGTGAGGGTTATGCCTTCAAAACTAATATAAGGTGAACTGATTAAATTGAATTTTATTTATTTTAAGGTTTATTGTAAAATTGATCCAATATATTATGCTCCCATTCATTAATTGTATCAACTAATTATGCTTCATGATTTGCTGAATAATTACCCATGGGATTTTTGTGTCCCCAATGTTCTTAGATTCATTTATTCCCAAAACTGATCTGAGTGCTTATTAGGCCTCGTGATGTTAATACACTAATTGTTAACTTGCATGATGGAGTCCTTGCCCGGGACCCCGACCCCGACCTTGACCCCCACCCTGTACTCATCTTATTAGACATTTATATTGTATGCCACGTGAAGATAGTCAATGGGCTACCTAGAATAGTTGTGGGTTTTGCATGATATTTTGTCTCATCCAACATATTCTTAGATGTATACAATGGATATATTTTTTGATCTAAATATGTTGTCATATAATTCTTAGATGTATAGAACGATTTTTTTTTTTGATCTAAATATGTTGCCATATAATTCTTAGATGTATAGAACGATTTTTTTTTTGATCTAAATATGTTGCCATATAATTCTTAGATGTATAGAACGGATATATTTTTTTGATCTAAATATGTTGCCATATAATTCTTAGATGTATACAATGGATATGTTTTTTTGATCTAAATATGTTGCCTTGTATATATGGGAAGGGGACCCTACCCCATCATTCTCACCATCTTTTACATCTACTTGCTTTTAAAAAATTCCTTTGCTTTTTTCCCTTCTAGCTAATGTGTTTAGGATATACATTCTCTTTTAATGGTGATGAACTTATTAATTCGGTGAATAAATACAATAAATATGCACCACAACTGAAAGAAGATAGAAATATTGTTTTAAAGGAATAGACGTACACTATAAAATGACGTAGGTCTATTTAAGGGGCAATTCTTAACATGCCCTCTAAATTTTTGCCCTCAAAGCTTGAGATGAAAAAAATGTCATTCTAATTGGAGTAAAGGGTTCCCATGTTTGCATCTTTAGGTTGTATGTCACAACATTGTCTCGAAAACTCAATGATAGTATGGTGCAAAGCTTGTGTGATTGTTTGTCTAAGATGGATTTCGGTTCAAAGAGGATGGACCCTTCAATGTTGAGCTCGGGATTTCTGGGCTTGAAATGCTGACCAATGACCACCTTCAAACAAGATGCATGAAAAACATGATGAATCTTAGAAGAAAAGGGAAGCTTCAACTTGTACATTACAGGGCCAATCTTGTGGAGGACTTTGTAAGGGCTGTAAAACTTAGGTGCTAGTTGCTAATGACCTTTTATCTTCAAAGAGGATTGTTTATAAGGTTTTAGGTGGAGAAAAACCATGTCCCTTGTGTCAAAAGCATGTTTAGAGGGGTTGATTGCCTTGTTGCTTCTTGTGGTTTTGTACTAGATGGAAGTTATCCTTGAGAGTTCAAAGGACATTTTCATGCGTGTTGTGTATGGAATCCATTAACAAAACTTTGGAATTGCTCGAAAGATATGTTTGAAGGGGTGGTAGAAGATGACCATAGACGGCTTTGTATGGTGTCATTTTGGTGGTAGTGTGGTAGATGGAAATATACCACCATTATGTGAATGGTAATCATTTGACCTCGTAATATTGTTCCGAAGCAATGCAATGCAAATAGGTATCCAAGTAGTAGTTGACAATTTTTGTTGGCCATCTCTTTATGGATGGTATGTGGAGCTCATTTTAAGTTGGGTTTCATAGCGGTGGAAAAGTTCTTGCTAGAAGTTAATAGTAAAAATAAAATCACAGTTGCAAAAATGGAAGCAGGTATCCTATGGAGGTGGAATATCTCATCAAGGAAGGTTTGAGCGATGGTAGACATTATAGTAGGATGGATGAGAGTACAAAAGTGAACATACTTGGAGAGGCAATCCAACACTGCGAAAACAATTAATTTCCCTCTTGCTTTAATAACATTTTAACAAAGTCGATGGAAATGATGATCCATACTGGTAATAGTTAATGGCTGGAGCGTTTCTTGGGTTGCTATCATTTCACCTTTGTTGCACTGTGTAGTCTCACATTCTACCACAAATTATTTGATGTTGTTTTTGATGCCCTCCTAAAAAATATTCTTGCAGACCCTTTCATATGTTTTTTAAAAACTTGAACGGCCCATTGACGATGTTACATGTAGTTCGAACATTTTTTTTGTTTTTACATTGTTGAATTGGGTACTAGTACAAGATGATCTTTGTGTCACAAATATTGATCATTTCAAGAGTAATTTGGCTAAGATGAAGAATTTGTGGTCACTTGCAGGATGAGCTGTTGAATTTGGGTGTCTTGGTGCCATTCTTGTTGGACCTCATGCAACCACTTCGAAATGGGAAGTGATAGTGCACACATAGTTGTTTGTCCTTAATACTTGTGAGACCACACATCTATGACAACATTGTCCTTACCCTTGTTAAAGGTAATCTTATATAACCCATCAACTTAGTTACACACTTATATTGGTCGAGAGGAGGCTATTTGCTCCAAGAAGTACTTGAAACTAATGATGTGTTTTGATGCAGGGTTGTCTCCCTATCAAAAGAATGGATGCCACTTATCTAATGCATGGAGGATGGCTAGCATTTCCTTCCCGTATGTTGAATGGGTGAAGTTTTTACTTATAAGTGCCTTGCTGGTGAATGCAATGGGTCTATCTTCTTGTATTAAGATAATTCTAATTCCACTTCTCGTGCATCACTTTCAATGATATAAGGGTTTAGAGAAGTCAATTATTGCAAGAACTGAAGTAATACACATGGCCTTCTTGAGAAGTTCAAATGCTAACCTTGCCACCTTTGGCCAATAAAAGAAAGTCTTTTTTAGCATGCTTGTTAGTGAAGCTACATTTTTTCCATAGTTGTTGATGAACTTACGATAATATCTTGAGGCCTTAAAATTCGCAAAGGCACTTGAGTGTTTTGGGTTTAGGCCAATTTGTCATAGCCTTAATTTTTTCGGGATCCACTTTGACGCCTTCATTAGAGATGATGTGCTCTAAATATTCAATTTCTTCTTTGGCCAAAATAGCACTGTGATATTTTGGAACATAATTGGTTCTTTGAAAGGATTTGCAAGGTTTGTTTTTGACGCATCAAATGCTCCTCCCATGTTTGACTATACATGACATAAGGATGTCATCAAAGAAGACTAAGATGAACCTTTTGAGAAAACGCTAAGTGATCTTATTGATTAAGCCCTAGAATGTTGACAGAGCATTAGTGACACCAAATGCAATGACTAAAAATTCACAATGATCGTTATGAGTTTGGAAGACTATCTTAGGAATATATTCTTCTTTTATATAGATCTGATGATATCTGGTCCTCAAGTTGAGCTTTGAGGAAGCAGACTCCGTATGGTTCATCCAAGAGCTCATCAATCACTAAGATGGAAAACTTGTTTGTGATGGTGAGTTTATTTAGTATTCAAAAGTTAATAAAAAGCTTGTCGGGACCCATATTTTTTTCTTACAAGAAATATTGGGAAGAGTAAGGACTGATGCTTGGTCTAATGACCCCTTGTGTTAAACAATTTTTGCACATTTTTTTCGATTATAGTGTTTTGTAGAAATGGGTATTGGTAAGGATGAATGTTTGGAGATACATTCCCTAGAACATCTTGGATGGTATAATCTTATGATCATTGTGGAGGGTACCCTCTAGGCTCCTCAAAGACCATTGTATGTTTAGACAATAGTTATTGTAATCCCAATGGCTTGTTTGAATCAA
The DNA here is from genome assembly GCA_037957365.1 of Torreya grandis. NCBI lineage: Eukaryota > Viridiplantae > Streptophyta > Pinopsida > Cupressales > Taxaceae > Torreya > Torreya grandis. Next base: position 5,908,889 of record JARHVA010000090.1, on the reverse strand, counting down.
ATGATTCATTGATTTGGATGGCGCGAAGTGTAGACACTTAAAATTGAACACTTCGTATTGATTCTAACTTTCCTTCACTATCACTATTCATTGTTCACTCTTCACTATTCACTATCACTAGTAATTGTTCAATATTCACTATCATTATTCATTGTCCCCTATCCACAATGGATCATTTCCTCCACTATCACTATTCACTATTCACGTCTTCTTTCATCAAGTTAATTAATTAACGAATTCTTCCTTAATAAAAAATTCCATGGGTTTTGAATATCCATAATTCTTAAGAGCTCATAAATCATATTTATCCTCACATCAACCTATCTTAAGTCAAAAGTCCGAATCATGACATCACAACGCATGGAGGAGGACAAACTCTAACTAGACCCATATCTCTTCCATCACTAAACCAAATCCCAAGGCAAGTCAAGCCCATGTTTGATCCATGCCTTATTGGTACAACCCATACCTTGCTTGGTGAAACCTTGTTTGGGTCACTATGAGGCAATCAAAATAAAGAAGACTTTATTAGTGAAAACCTTTTCGAGGTGCCAATAGCTGAGCCAATTAGTTCCTCATTGCTTGATGAAGACATTATTGAAGTAAATATCGACACAACCAATAATCTACAACATATTCAAATTACATCTCTCAAACCTAAATAAAAATAAAATCTTATGGCCTTATTGAGAGAATATTTGAGGATTTTGGCCCTGCCACAATCAAAATCATGTTGAATGCATAATCAACAACAATGTGTGTGACTAAAAATCTCAATCTCCATTTGTCCCCCAACAATTATGCATTCAAGTGTGATCATATTATTCATTCAACTCCTATATTACATTACTAAATCAGATCATTTAAGCAATGCCTATCCTTCTTTACCCTTCATGGCAACACTCTTTTTCAAATAGACTACGAAGACATCTTGTCTAGAGATTTGAAGGAAACAAAACCAACGACCAATGAAGATCACGACAACAATAGTGTAGTCTACAACACAACATAATTTTGATAGAGTTTATTCAGAGTGGATATAAGCTAGACATTGAAAGGGTCAACATTATGCATCTCGTAATCTTCCATTGCGCTGAGATGCCTAAAAATAATAATAATAAAAAAAAATACAAAACAATTAAAAGAGAAATATAATTTGTCCAATGGTGAAAAACATGTTTGTGGTGCTTTGGGCAAGTACCATGATAAAAATGAAATTTTTTGTGTCATACATAAATAATTTGTTATTTGCAAGTACTTATACACTTGGGGGCAACCTCGTTTGCATTGAAGACTATTCCATTCCATTTCAACAATTTTAACCATTCACTCCTATTTATCCCATCCTATATTATTTTGATCATCAATCTTCGCATCTTGACCTTATTACAGTAGTAGAAGGTATATTGAGACTTATTTGGAAAATAGTTTTGCATATTATCCACACGACACTTTGATGACTAGACACATTTGGTTTTCATGTGACATGGTCATTGGCGATTCCTAGTCCATTCCCTCATTGTCAATATTGTTATCCAACATTATCCATGTTCATTCTTCATTCATTATTATCTTCCATTCTGGAGGAACTACAGTGGCTTGATATCTGTTTGGACTATATAGACAATAGTTAGTTTCTGAGGTCAGATTGGTTATCCTTATTTCATGCTCTCGCCATTTTTTGAGTTAATCCTATGCTTTCGCCGTTTACGAGTTATCACTCCCTTGCTCTTGCCATTTTAAAAGTTAATCCGTTTTACATCTCTTAATCCTCCATTGAGTTGAGATGCCAAAAACCTAAATACATTCAAAACATTTCCAAAATCTTAAACACTTGAAAAAGACTTCAAATCTTCATGAGAGATATTAAGCCACAAAATTTAAAAACATTTGTCTTGTCCTATATCTATTCATTATCCTTGATTTATCATTGAGCCACTCATTTTAGCAACTATCGGGATGTGTCCTTCCCAAATCCGCTCTACTGAGGTAGATTAATTATTGGTTCCAATCATTTCAACCACCTTGGGATGTGTCTTTTCTCCATTGGCAAGTGTGCATATATCCTTGCTTGGGGGCACCATCTATTTATCATTACATTAAGCCTTCACATGTAGATTCTGATTTGATTCATGACAAATACTTTATGTTGCTTTTGTTTTCAAGTTTATGTGTGTTTGTTTGTTTGCATGTTTATTTGCTTTTATTGTTATTGCCTCGACTCAGTCCATTGTGCCAACATGGTCATTATCATGGTGCTCCCCGTCATGCACTTGTCCTTGAGTCCATCCATTGACATACATCAACATTATCATCATGGTTTTTATCATTCATGTGTTTTAATTTATTTATTGGATCGGGAGTCAGTATTTATGCACATTACAGTCAATCCATCATGATATTTTAAAGCATGATGCATATTGTCACTTGCTACATTAAACATCAAGTGCTTGAGACTTATAAAAGATGTTGCACTATGCTGACAATATCTCCCCTTGAAAAATCATTCATTATTTAATCAAATCATTTCAGTCATATTTGACCGCATCACATCATCATATTTTCCTTGATCAAATAAATTTTTTTTGAAGATTCTCGGTATATATATGCTTATCAGGACGTTCATCTCCAACTAAGCATATTAAAGAGAGTCATAGACATTGGTCTATCATTATTCATATTCTATTCTATTCTTCATTCTTCATCATATTTTCTTTCATCTAGGGAGAACTACATTGGCATGAGGTCCATTTGGACTATGTAGGCAATACTTAGTTACGTTCAGTTTCTGGGGTCAACTCGACCACCATTATTTCACTATTCTTCAAGCATTATTATTTTCTTCCAATCATTTTTTTCATTACCTTTATGCATCCTTATGTCCTTGGGATTTTGTGGCTTATTCATTCTTTGAAAAGTCATTATACCATCTACACTTGCATTTGCGTTTGCTTATCTTTAATCTGTGTAACACGTTACATCCTTAATTACCAATCAATCGATTAATTACTCAATTAATTTGTCAAAACAAAAATTTGCCCTATAGGGACAAATCAATTAAACTAATCAATGATCAAATCCGACCTACTAGGGCAAACCATTTAATCAACAATCAAATTTGCCTTGCTGGGAAAAATCATTAGTCAATCAATCCCCTTATCTGGGGCAATTCAATCATTCAGTATTTATTCTAATATTAAGTTTATAGCTTTCACCCTATTTGGGGTAAATCAAAGTGTGCAGCTTGTTTCATAATCGATCATTCCTTAAGTCCGTAGCTTTTGTTCTACTGGGGCAAGTCAAAGTGTGCCACTTATCTTGGGATGCATGATTTTCAATTCCCCCCTATTTGGAGAAAATCATTTTTCTACTCTATCATCATTGGATATCAATGTGTGAGAGCATTACCTCATATGGATTAATCTCATCTATGGGTTAATCTCTCCTATTCTAGTTTTTTCATCTATTTTTCGAGAGCCCATCCACGTCTTACATACCCTTTCGAGGGGGCATCATGGATCACTAACTATTCCTTCCTTTAATTTTTCATCTATATTTTCGGTTTTTTCCTTCTTTGAAAAACCATTGCTTCATCTAGTGTCTTGCAAACTCTTTCTCAAAGGGGAAAAATGTAAACACTTATAGTCGAACACTTCGTATCGATTCTAACTTTCCTTCACTTTCACTATTCACTATTCACTATTCACGATTCACTTTTCACTTTTCACTATCACTATTCATTGTCCCCTATGCACAATGGATCATTTCCTCCATTATCATTATTTATTGTTGAATATTCACTATTCACATCCTCTTTCATTAATTTTATTAATCCAAATTATTTAACTAATTCTTCCTTAATTATAAATTTCATGGATTTTAAAAATCCATAATTTATAAAAATTCATAAATAATATGTATCCTCACATCAACCTATCTCAAGTCAAAAGTCCAAATCATTGTAGCACAATGCATGGAGGGGGACAAACTTTAACTAGACCCATATCTCTTCCATCACTCAACCAAATCCCCAGTCAAGTCAATCCGTTGCTTAACCCATGCCTCATTGGTACAACCCATACCTCTTACATCACATTATATTAGTTAATTAACCGTTGCTAATTAGCTAATCCATCACTAACAAAATTTTCCATAGCATTTTGGAATCCCATATTTATTTAAATCAAATAAATATATTTATCCTCACATCAACGCATATCTCTTACATCACTCAACCAAAACCCAAGGTAAGTGAAGCCCATGCTTGTCCCATGCCTCATTAATTTCAGCCCATCCATTATTCAACCATCTAACTTTGACCCATTTTCAATTGTCCATCTTGAGATCAAGATGGACAATCCTCATTGATTCACCATGTCTATAAATTGAAGGGTTTCCCTCCATTATAGACAAGTTTTTTCGAATTAAACTTACTTTGAAAAAATACATAGTAGAGAGCTTCAACCTTTCTTCACTTTGATTCAACCAAAAATTGAGTAGACAAGGGGAGATGCCACTAGAATGCACATGCGACATTGTTAAAAACTCCTAGCTCTACAATCCGGGCACAAACAAACTTGAATCAAGCTTGGAAGGAACATCCATAAAGAAGGTATAATCATTTTTGTTGTATTTTCTATTTGTTCTTTGCTTTCTTGTCTTGCCTAATCTGAGGGCTCATGCATGAGGTGTCTTCTTTGTTTACTTTATTGTTTTAAATGGACTAACAAATAAACTAACCCCTCTTATAATTGTAGTCTATGCAAAGTTGGGCGACAGTCCCATGAGATCTATTTTTAGTAATTTCTACATTCGATGAGAATTAATGACGCTTGATTTGGAATGGGTCATCGTAAGGTGTGATGTTAGTGTTTATAGATGAATTACATCTATAGTTCAGGAAAGTCCCATATAATAGCTCCCAGTTTTTGAAGCCACTGTGCTCCCAAAACTATGTTGCAACCTCTTAGAGGTAGAACAAATGTATTCGATTTCAAATTATAATCCCCCATTGAGATTTAGACATCGCGACATTTTCTCTTATAAGATAAGGTTCCCCCATTTGATATCACGACCTCAAAACTTGAATAGGGATATACATAACAATCAAATTGTTTAGCTAGTCGAGGGTCAATGAAGTTACATGTGTTTCTAAAATTAATGAGGATTGTGAGGGCATTTTTTATAAATTACCTCTTGACCTTTATTGTTTGAGTATTGGGGACACCAAAGAATGCATGCAATGGAAATTTTGGTGTTGGGTCATACTTGATATCATGTTTATCTTTGTTTTCTTCCTCTTGGGATTTTGTTGCATCTTCCCATTTGTCGGACTTTGGAGGAGGCTCCACATTAAGAAGGTATAGTTTTTCTTTCACACATCAATGTGCCTTGGTGTGAATTTATCATCGTAGTTGTAACATAAATGTTTTTCGTGAGAGACTTACATCTCAACGTTTGTTAAGTGTTTGATGGGTGTAGTTTGAGGGTTTGGGAATATTATTGTTCTCGGTGGCATGAAATTCTTGAATGTATGTAATTTGGATGATTTGTGTTGAGTTGTGAACTTATCTTTGACCAACTTAGTTAACTCAATGGATGCCATCATATCTTGAGGTTTAAACATTTTGACCTTAGCTCTAGTATCCTCTTTGAGGCTGCTGATAATTTTTTTTTTGAAGAAGTCTTATATCAACCCTTCCATTATTTTGGCGAGTCTTTCAAATTCTTTTTGATGTTTAAGAACATAACCAATTTACCATCATTTTTTTAATGTTCTCATGAATTAATTATATGCACTTGTGCTAAATCTAACCAATAAGAGTTCACAAAAATTTGTTCATGTCGGAATATCATTAGATTTTGTTATACATGTGAAACCATGATTCATAATGTGATGTCATGTAGATATAAATATTGTCACGCCTTGTATATCCAACTAGTCAAATCTTTACTATAAAATTTAGAAAAACATGATTTGGAACCATGTGGAAATCTCTTAGAATTGGGATTGTGTTCAATATTGTTGTTTGGACCGGTCGTGATACATGGCCACTTAGTTTAGTGAGTGTCCATGTTTGGTAATCTCTGTTGGACGTTGACGCTAAAGAGTTGCGTCATTGAAGGTCATCACTTATGGCATGTATTTGTACTATAAGGTTAGCAAATTATTGCTCCATTTCCCTTGACCAAGTTAGTACCATATGGATAGTGGGGGGCTTGGGGTCTGTGGTGTTCTAAAAAGTGTTACCATAAGTATATCCAAAATGATCAATGCGATGAGACAATTGAAGGTGCCCCAACTTGCAAACAATTTTTTTTCTTGATTCGCTGTTGCATCATGCATAGAGAAAATTTTCATAATATTTTGGATTATGTTGTTATTATGTTTATGTAAAATTACAGAATATTCTAACCCTTTTCTAACTTCTGTTGTCACTGTGTTTTTAGAAAAAAACTAACTTCAGATTTGTGACTCTAAAGAATGTAAGGGTTATTTCAAGGAACGCTATTATAGAACATGTTTGGTGTGTGAGTTCTAAAATGTACTCATCTCATTTGTAAATAATGTCGATCCGATATTTCAGAGTTCTAACTATGGAGGATTGAACCGTCCTGTAGCCTAGCATCGTGTATTCATGGTACAACACGAGTAACTTCTCGAGTGTAACTATTTACTGGTGCATCACATAATACCAACAACCAAAGGCTCTCTATGGTGAAGACAAAAACTTTAGGCACTTATAATATACCAAAAGGTACATGGAAACTAAACTCCGTATACAACATTGTTTGAGGCCTTGGTATTGGTGGAACAAATCTCACTTTACATGTTGATAATGTGATGTTTAGACAAAATGATAGCTTTATATAATATTTTAAAACATCTAGAACATGGATTTTATCCTTAAAAAAAATTTCTTGTGGGGAAAAACAATTCATTTAGATTTTGGTAAAAAAACTTAGTGTCGTCACTTCTATTACCACTTTTTGATCATTAAGATCCCAGTTGCACGAGGTGAGAGCATATAGTGTACAGTGACATAAAGCCCTAAACTATTAAAATTGTTGAAAAATAAGTCTCTGATAAGTGATAAGATACCAAATGTTAGGAAGCTTCTTACACACAAATTAATCCAATAATATAAAATAACAAATTTGTATTGTGACTAAAAGAAGACAAAAATATTCTATTAAAATAACAGAAGCACACTACAAAGTATCATGAGCCTCTTCAAAGGGGAAACCTTTTTTAAACACAACTCCATAAAAAATAGTCAATATATTGTCCTTCCTCTTACCCAAGATCTTTATATGATCTAATCTATTAAGGGCAACTCATATTTTCTATCCATGTTGGATAATTATAACTAACTAATAGGATGACTTAAAAAAACATATGAATAACATCTAATACAAAATAAAATAGTTAAAATGAAGGGATCCTAACATAAAACATGAATTTGCATGGAAGCATGTGTTTCCAGGGACATGTATCCCTGATGCAAGAGTGACCCATTCGAACTTTTAAAATTAAAAAAATTTAAGAAGGAAAGATTGCCTTCCATTTCTTAGGTTTGTATAGAATATTAATGGAACTCCCATTTATTCATGTCCAACATAAATTAAATCAATGGTTTAGTTTTCTCACTAACCTCATTGGATTTAGAAGATTAGCTACTTACTTTTCCCTTAACTTTTCATATTAATATGGACCACTTCATAAGATACATAGGATTATAGTTCTTCCCTCTGTATGCTTGGAAAACCTCTTTAAGTGGAAATAGTATGAATCTTAGCCAAAGTTGTACTAACCAAGTTTAGTGGTGAGGTAAGCAACAAGTGTTTTCACAACTATTTGAACTTCTTAATTTGGAATCCTTATTGACAATTGAACCACATTGGCGATCAAAATGTCACCCCCTCCATCCTCAAAGTATGAATTGTAAAATGTTCATTTTCTTGTTAGAGTCTTCATTCATTACCTCTATTGCACCTACTTTATTTGCCTTAAGAATTCCAACCTTTCTTTCAATTACTTGAGTTTCATATTCTCTTTATCATTATGTTTCTCTTTATAGGTTTTACACATGTCAACGAGTGATTACATTATTTCCTAAAGAACCACTTCTACACCCTCCATTGGAAAACTATAGATTGTTGCCACAATGTTGCACATGACATTCTCCAATAAAATCTTTTATGTGGCCACGACAACACCCAAATTTTTATTGAGAAAACTCATTGTTGACCTACCAATGGTTATATTTGATAAATTTCATGAACTACTTGTGTCAATCCCTCTACATTTTTTTATTTACTTATGTACCAACCTTATCAGTGTTTTTCATGCCTCTCACTTGGTCCCTCCCCTATTTGTTGTTGTGTTGGATTACATTCAAATTCATGTCAATGCATTTACTTTTCATTTCTCACATGTCAATTTCATGTAGTAATTTTGTACTCTGAAATGATTGTTAGACCTATGGTTAATCATGTTCACTTGATTCTACTCAACTTAGGCATATTCCTAAATAACTCACCTTGAAGGGAACAGGGCCATGTGTCCTATGTGGTCGATGCCCCATTGATATTGCCATTTTAATCAAGATCCATATTAGCTACCCCTTAAATATGTAATAAACCATGTTTGGATTCAATATTGTTGCCCTTGCTTGGATGCTATAATGTGTACTTATAAAATAAAAACTATAAAGTAGACCTTGTAGTCAACCTTTCGAAGTGTTGGTTGGAAAGGGAAATAAATGAGTGGGAAAAGGCCGAGCAAGATTATTTATGCAGTATGATCCATTCTCAAGGATGGATTATATAGGTAAAAATAAGGAATGACAAAACCTATTTCATGTTGAATTCACCATAAATGGATACAAGAAAGACTAACAAGATGATGTAACATAGTGCCTTCCAAAGGTCAGGTTGGAGATGTTAGGAATATGACTTATTAATCCAAGTATATTTTATTACTCCATTAATTATTTTTTAGTTGATGGTGGTTAGGAGGTGGTTATATCCTTTATGAGAATTGTATACATTTGTATGTTATTTATTCATTGATAGAATAATACACACATTGTTTTAATTATGTGTTTATTTATTTTTATTTTTTGTTTATTATAAGATGTCGTATAAGAGCCACCTCCTTATAAGAGGCTTATGAGGTTAGTTACATGCAGTTGTTAAAAACAATACCTCTTGAAGAAGATGTAATGAGAGTTTGATTTAAAGGAAGGAGGAAGTAGAAGTAGTTGTGAGGCTGATTGAGAAATTAAATTTAAATTATTCATAGTGGGTGGTTCAAAAGGCACAAACTATAAATATTAAAAAAAGAGAGGATAATATGAATGTTGAGGAAGAAACAAATATTTTTTCAAGACAACTTGATAATTACATAAGATGGGAAAAGGATAATCTAGTGGCACGTGTGTAAGAAATATTATTATTCGTATAGATGTATACTTTATTATGATCCATGCATAACAAAGAAAGAATATTGATATGCGATGCTGTTACCTTTGGCCTTAGATGATGGTGTCTACTTATCAATTACACATTATGTGGTGGAAAACACAGAGGAACAATGGGATCTTTCTATTTTAGCTAAATGCCATGATTTTTTCCCAATAGTTGATTGGTTTAGGAGTTGGGAAAATAGGAACTAGAGGCCTGGGAAGCCAATGCATATTTATCCTCTGGCCAAGGATCACTTTCTTATCTCCTTTTCCTATAGGGATGACTTGGACAAAACACTTAGGGATGGGCTAAGATTTATGGGATTTTTTTTTCATTTTCATTTGCAAATGGAGGCCAGGGCTTTCCCAAAATTTGGGCTATTGCCAAGATTTTACGACGTGGATTTCTCTTCCAAAACTCCTGCTAGATTTCTAGCATGAAGATGTTATCTTTAGCATTGCTTGGACTCTCAAGATTCTATTGATTTCTACTTATAAACCTCTACCAAAGTCAATCCTTCTTAGAAATAAGATCAAGGTGTGGAGATAGAGCTTCAAAATCGATAGGTTCTCAAGTCCTTAAAATGTGTGTTATTGCCTTCATATCACGAGTACTCCCTGCCCTTTACCTATGAATTTTGTTAGTGGTGAAATGGATCCTATGCATCTAAACGATCTTCATGATAGGGACTATAAGGCCTCCAGTTATTAAGGGATTTAGAATCTCTATGAAAACCTGTTGAATAAGACTATTTTGTAACTTCTAAAGATCTGTCTGGTAACCTAGAAAGGACTGCAGTTTCTATTCCTTTGATTCGACTCTAAAAACTATTATTATTTAGGATCTTAACCCAAATTAGGAGAACATACCCACATCTCAAGTCCTTTTGAGCCAAAATGTGGCATCTATTGGTTCACCTTAGCCCTCATTAATAGAGGAAACTTTTTACCCTAGAAAATAAAATGTTCAAGAATCCAACTAGTCTCCTAAGATGGATGCGGACCTATTTATCACTCTGAAAGAATTAGTTGAGGAGAAGATAACTTACCAAATGACCCCTCATAGGTTTTAGACTCCTAAATGAACAAGATCTAACTAAAAAGATGAATGGGGCCACTATTCTCAAGACTCTAGATCCTAGTTTAATTGTAAAAAGCATAATCCTGGAAAATAAGAAATCAATTGTGAAAATGTAAAGAATAAAAGGGGAAGACCATCATCTTGAAGGAAATTGGAATTGAAAATTGGAGGGAGTTGCCAAGGGTATACAAAGCACCCTCTTGGGGGGAATCACTACTGGTTGTTAATGGTTTCTCAGAGGCCTTTTGAGTTGTTAGTGGTTTGGGTCTTGGTTATTTAGATGTCTACCTTTTCTTTTTTATTTGTGTATTGGACTTGGGATGTTTTTGTGATCTAGATTGGGATCCTCCCCAGTCCTCATTTTTCTCTTATTTTTTTAGCTTTAAATTTCTTGGCGGTCAAGTTTTTTTTATGACCTTTTTTTAGACCTCTTTATTGCTTTTTCCTTGGGTCAGGTGTATGATGGATTATCTTGGTTGGTTGTTTAGATTTGATACTTTTCTTGATTGGATTGTCTTGATCCTGTCATTATTTGTTCCCCTCGTGTAATTTCCCTGCCATCTCATTCTCCCATGTCATTTTATGATGACACTTTTATTTTTATTGTGCAACATCATCCCCTCGCCTCAATTACTTTCCCCCCTTTGAGTCATCATTCCTAAGGATTTTTGTGTCATCATTGCCCTATTTTATGAGCACTTATTAATTTTGCCTCTTAAAGGGTCATCTAGTTTTGCTTGGCTTTAATTTTATACCTCTAAGCTTGTTATAATTCTTAGAATTATCTTTTTTGAGTTCATGGATTCATTGCAAGAATCAATGGCAAAAAAGGAAAAGGAGACATATTATGAGCATGATTCTCTTGAGGATGAAGTGCCCAAATTAGGAACTGGTAGGGTTGAGCTCATGTCTCATTTGACCATCAAGAACAACAACCCCACAAATTGGTCAATTTTGGAGAAAGTGAATCTCATCCAATTTATGCTTAGAATTTGTGGTCATGACACCAACTTGGCTAAATGTTTTGCTGAGGCTTAGAAGGAAAGGATTATTGTAATGAGGGGCTTGAGGATTGAGGTATTCAAAGAATCCATATATGAAGCAACTAGACGGATTGTGTAGGACTTGAAGTATTATAAAGACAAAACCATGAAGGATGAATGGGTGTCAAAAATTTTCAACTCTACGGAAAAAACAAAAGAAGTTACCAAGAGTTTTCAAAGGATGGATCTCCTTGAGGTTTGGCTAGAAGTCTATAGGCAAGTGATGCTGTATATCACCTTATTCCAAATTCAGCCTAGTAAGGTCTCATCATTTCATGTTATTGAATCACTTTAAGGGTATTTACATGGTCAATATTCCTTTCTATTTGATTCACTCTATGGAGGATTCTATGAGGGCTTTTAAAGGAAATAACAAAGTTTTAATCGCACACCAAGCTCTCATTTTTATTTTTTTCAAGTTTGCCCCCTGGTGAGGAGTACTGAATCATATCTAATTTCATGGGTGGTTGAGACAAAAGAAAGGAAAACAACTAAATGGTTGTGTGTGAATGTCTTTAAGGAGGGGGAAAAAAAGGCTAAGGTTGGCAGGCCCAAGAAAAAACTCATTCTAGAACTAGAGGCTTTGAAAGAGCTGGATGTAAAATTGACTATCTCCACGGAGAAGGTGGATCCCCTGGTCATCCTCTAAGACCTGAGTTCCCTTAGGACCTCCATCCCTACATACCTTATTCCTGAGGGATCTCATAAGGACCCTAGCCCTTATAAGTCCCAATAGGAAGCCAACTTTCCCAACACCAAATTATGCTCAATTAAATTGACCCTAAAGAACAAAGCCATGGAGATAAGAACAATTCAAAAGGAGCTTAAAGAGATCCATTGGGCCCTATTTCTAAAATTTGGTGCAGAAGGTAAGTTGGGTAGAATATTTGACTTAGGTACCCCCACGTATATGAGGAAGGATGCTTTTGTTGATATACAAGCTTTGAATATCTTAGGAGGGTTGGATACTTCGGTGTATCACCTTAGAACCCCTACAAGAATTGCTTCCCCCTCGACTGCTAAAGGTGAAAAATATGTCTCCAAAGAAGGACTCGAGTCTAGAACTTGGGGTAAATCCATTAAAGGTACCTGTTAGGGCTCAAAATTTTTTTAAACCTAAATTTTGAATGTCCTATTTGCTAGTTTCATTTTGATTTGTTCTTTTTTCTTTCCTATTTTGCTTATTGGTTTTGGTTGTGTTTTTTTTTGTATGGTCTGGTTAGTCCATGGGTTTTAAAGGTTTGATCTCTTGGAGAGTCGGGCCTCTTGATGTGCCCAAGCTGGTTCTCACACTAGTGACAGGTGGGATTATCTTAATCAAAATAAAGAAAGAATAAGGCATTTGATTGTTGATGCTACTGATTCATACAATATTGACACAAAAAAGGCATAATCATGATTTTTTGAGTGTATACATCATGATTATTTTTGTTGAGTATGGGCCTTTGGCATAATACCATTGGTGGTGTTGAGGGCATGATTGATAGAGGCGTCAACCACCAAATATGAAATGTGAAAATTGCCATTCACTATATAATGGTGTTGAAATCTATGAAAGGTCAAAATAAAGTGACATTTGTTGTAGAATGGCATTTAAATATGTGAAAGGCCTTATTTGTTTGATATTTGATGCATTTAGTGTTGTGTAAGGGCCATGATTAAAATAAAAATAAAAATGATTGTCTAAGGACCATGATTGAAGTAGCTAGAAAAAATAAGTTAAACTGCTTTGAATATGTCAAAAGCCATCTACAAAGACAATGAAATTTTGACAATAGGAAAATTCTACTTATTTGTTAACTACTTGTTAAAAATTAAAATACCTTTTATTTATTTTTTAATTTATGGGTAGATTTGAAATAGGTTGTTTTGGAAATATATGTTTCAAATCATTGCATATTAGAATTGGTCAACCTATTTTGTGTAAGGCATTTAGTTTGCATACAAGACATTAGTTTAAATCCCATTTCAACCATATTCATGTAAAGGATTTTAGATGAATTGGTAGGTATTATTTTGTTAAGAGAACTCCACTATGAGCCCATAGGTTTTGAGTGCTAAGTCTTAAAAGTATATAATTTTATAAACTTGTCCATTTTATTTTATAATACCTTCAACTATTGTTGACACCATAACTTTGTCATATAGTAACATTTTCTTGTGAAATTGACCTATTTGGAAACTAAACTTAGTTGTTTTTCTAATGAGTATAAATACCAAGGGGTTCAAGTTATTTACACAAATATATTTAAAAATTTGAAACTTAGAACAATTTTCAGATTTTGCATTGGTGAAGGTTCCATATTGCCTAAAACTAGTGTCAAATTTCAAAACAACATAACTTTCTCATACGATGGTCAAAATTAGTTTATGACCACTCATTTTTCGAATGAACTTTATAATTTTTTAATGAAATATATGCATGTGTTTAATGCATCTAAAGGGTGTGTCTTGTCTATTGTGAATCATATTGAGTGGATGTTAAACAGTTGTTTGAACAACAAAGAGGTAAGAATGTATTGTAATATTATGGAGAAACAAGGGTATAACATTTATAATTTGATTTGTTTGAATGAGATCCAAGTGCAAAGGTGAATTAAACAAAATATTTTCCCAAGAAATTTCAATAGTATCATACTTAGATTACAAGTTGTAATTGTGCACTCTTTTGTTTGATCTTTTTGATATTTTCTTGATGCAAACATCATGAACACACTATATTCAAATGAAATCGTATCATTATAACTAACAATAAGCACACATCATAAGTCATATTTGATTGCAATGTGTTGGAGATATTTTCAATCTACATTTATCTAATTTTATAGATACACTTTCTTTCTAGAGGAGATATATCATTTACATAATCAAATCAACTCTTAGGAACCACATCCTAATGACCATCCTACTATTTTTGTCCAAAAACCTAATTTGTCAAGCAAGTTATAAAATAAATCAAACATATTATACCATCTAATATTGTGATTAATGTCATAAAAAATGTTTTCGAATATGTTTTTCCTTTTAAGTTTAAGTTTTTCTAAATCAATGCAAAACATTGTCGATAAAATCCATGTTTAGTCTCCTATTGTAAAATATTCCTCTATTGTGTGAGTATGGGATATAATAAAACCTAGTACGTATTGTGCCATTTAGGGTTTCAAAGCTTTATGAGGTTTCATATGTAATATTACTTCAAACTCATCAAAATTGTATGAGGAGGCCTTATGAATAAATGTCATGTCGAGGCCTCCCCTCACTACTACATTTTGTGTAACTAGCACCACAATTTGGGCTAGATTAGTGTCACCACACATTTTTATTTATTTATTTGATAATAATTAAAATTTGACCCAAAAATTACCCAAAATCAAAACTAATTTGTGATGCAAATAACACCAGCTTTGCATTACATTAGCATATAAAATATCAAAATTATGTCATTTTTTAATTTGCTGGTTTTCCACCCAAAATTGGCATTACCTTTTAAATTTGGGTGTTTAATTAGGGTGATGTAGGTAATGAATAAAAATGGAGATTTTTTAGTGGGCCTTTGAATGATGGAGGCATGCGGTGTTAGGTGGAAAGATGAAGAGGTGAGGTGGATGGCCATTTGTTCCCTACTTATACAGATCTTACTCCCCCTAATTCTTTTTAGATTTTAATGATTTTATTAAAATTAGTTTTCTTGCTAAAATTATATTCTACATAGATATAAAATTTGAATAAATTAGCTTTGTGGGTTTTTCAAGTATTTATAGTATTTTGCATGATTTATAACTTTTTTTTTGAATGCACGTCTGCAAGAATTGAAGCGCTTCCTCAACCAATGATGGAAGATTGAGATTAGTTCGGTATGACACTTCTAGTGGGAGGGGATGAGATTAGTGGGAGGAGATACCATGCACTCTCTTTCGTTGGGAAAAATATTTCTAGGTCACTAACACACACCTCTGCACACATATAACCATCATATATAGGCAATGTTTCTAGCCTATCTTGACTTAGGTGGAAGACCCCATTTACGTTTTGCACAACCTGTGACATCCAAAATTATGTGCTTTGTACTTTGATATTTCTTATGGGCAAAACTACACCTACCATCTTGAATCTAAGAGGCCCATGTGGCCTTATTGCTAATTTTATACGCTTGCACCTACTGTCTTCATAGGGATTTTGGACCCATATTTCACAAGCATTGATTTTGGTAGTTGAATCCAACATAGCACTCTTCTAACTTAAGGACATCATCATCCTTTAGATTTAGGTAATCTCGCCTAAGCAATGATTTTGTAGATGTGGTTATTGTCTTCCTTCGTGTCTACACTCTCAACATAGGTATGTCATCGGCTATTATCAAGTGGAATAACTACCCATTATTTTCCATTTTTGAAGTTAATATAATGCTTATTGATGTGGATGTCCATATTTTTATCGTAGTACCATGGCCTACCAAGTAATTTTGAGTAGTTATCTACCTCAACTAGTTTAATCTCTCAAAATTTGTGTTGAACTTATCACTCATGATATTCACCAAGACATTGTGAATAATCCTAATAGGTTGTGAGTGATTATTACTCTCCATGAATAATATATGTGGATAAGTTTGAAAGTCTAGGTGCCGTATTCTTCTCCAGGCATCATTAACTAGGATATTAACCTTGGTCGTGGTGTCAAGTAAAATGTCAAAAATATACCAACCATCAATGGTGGAATCTATCAATACCTCTTGGTCATAGTTGACATTTCAAATTATTTTGATCTCTTTTCCCATTCCCTTAATTTCTTTTTGTGCATTGAAAATTTTATATGCAAGCCACGTCCAATGTAGCTTGCACTTATCCTTGAAGGTTCCAAACCATATATGTAGATTTATTCAAAATCAAAATTTACATTTGAATTTTAGGTAGTCTATTACCTTGGCTAGAGGTTCTCTTTGTATTTTATCCTTGGGTACTTACATCATCTTGGATTGACTATTGCCTTCTGCACATAATGATATTAACTTTCGGGCCACTAACTACTTTCTATGCATTTAGCCTTGGAACCCACTTTTATTTTTGTTGTCTAATACATACCATTCTCACACTCTTTTGTGTAATTCCCACATGTTGGTAACTTTGGGAAATCACTCTGGTAATGATATGGGAAACCACACTTGTAACATGTTCTTGGAGGGAACATACCTCATCCTCACCCATCTTCTCTTCCTTTGTGGGTGCATTTTCCTCCATATTATTTAATGCCCAAAATAACATGCTAAAAAAATCATAAAATGAGCTAATATTATTTTTTGACTAAAGTTATTTTATTTTATTAGGTTAGCTAAGGTTGCACAAAGGCATGGTTTTAGCCTGTTTTGAAAGTTTTAGTACAAGATAATTATTCAATTAATAATTTTACTTCTATGTTATACCTTGTATATTAAATCAATATTGTTTGTTTCTTAATTTATTGTCAAATAAAAAATTAAATAATGCCCCTTTAAAAGTCTAAGAGAATGTTTTTTTATTTAAAATGTGTTTAGCAATATTTAATTACATGGGTGTTTTAGTTACTTCAAAAGTAATCTAAATGAAGTCAAAAGGTGTTCCCATTTTAGATCAAATGTTTTTTTTTCACCTTAGGATCTAAGTTTCCAAAACTTTCCCACATTTTATCCTTATGAGCAAACAGAGTCAAACTCTCAAGTCATATTTTTTTCCATTTCCATTCTTTCATTTTGCATGTTGGAAGAGGGTCTGGGAGGAGAAACTCAAAAAGGAAGACACAAATGTTCGAGGCACTTTTTTTTGAATGCACACGTTTAATTTATATATTATTATATTAATATATATAATTTTATTGAACCATTTATTTATATATATTTTAATGATTTATATTATATATACATATTTTTATTTATTTAAATAATTTATATGGGTGATAGCCTATAGAACCATCACCCTATCTTTATTTAAAAGTGTTAGGATTGATGTCACCTCCCCCACCCTACTGCATAACAACAGGTGGTGTGATGCAACCATTCCCCTCCCATTGCATTTGAGTGGGATGGGTAGCTGCATATATGTGTGTGTGTGTGAATTTATTTAAATTTGTTTACTTTAATAATATGAACACCATTGAAATACATGTGCAAGTGTTCATTTTGATTATAGATTTAATCATAATAATCATAATAATTTTTATATTTAGGTTTGTGAACCACAATTCCAAAATAACAAAATTCATTACCAATCCAATTTTTTTTCAACCAAAGGAAAAATACTGGTAAAACTAAAGAGATACACGTTTCACTTTTTTGTTTACATTGTCTAAGCTAAAAATGATTAAATCTAGTATTTTATTTTAAAATACATAATTTCAAATAAATGATCCATTTTCACTTTCGATTTCATTTCTTAAAAGATGAAATCATAGGAAGAGAGAGAGAGAGAGAGTGTAATATTCTCAATAAGGAAACTACACAACTCAAATGATCAATTTCCATTTACACTTTTAGTTTTTCTAAGAATCAAGTGAGAAGAGATACGTTTATTTTATTTTCCTAAGATAAAGATTACTCAATCCATTTTTCACAAAGAGATAAGTTAAATCTATATACAAAATGATAGTTTTAATTCCATAATTCATTTCACAGTATAACACAAAATTCTTGCATTCTATCAACTAATCATTTTCTTTTCAATAAGTGCATACAATAATTTATGAAGGAAAAGACATTAAAAATTAACATATTTCATTTTGAGAGTATCAACATATTGGCTTCTTCATTTAAATGAGGCTCTTGTGTCATTATACAAATCATAAGATACCCCATTTTTAATTTTTGAAGACAAATTGCGAAGCTAAATGGAGGTAGAAGTATTATTGCACAACATATTTAAAATTGGATTCATAAGCCAATTTCAAAAAATCCTTAGGGAAAAAACTCATATCAACATGGCTATGAACATTGTCCTAAATTACAACCAATTACAAGAGTTCATAATGTGATATGCAAGGCTACAATCCTTTACAAAACTTTTTCAACAATCGCATCTTATAAACAATGAGTCATAATAGAATGGAATCGTTACAACAATAAGAGTGGATTAACAATCCCAAAAGAACAATATAAGGTAACCAATATACCACAACTTCAAGCTCCAAGGTCCAAAAGAGTGAGGCCTACACACAAGTAACCAAATTACAAAACACTTCAAGAGTGCTCCAAAATAAGTCAAAGGAGAGTGTTTGACCTCCCAATCTATAGGAATCATTACATGTGATCCTCATCGAGTGAGGTTCATGCATAGTATCCCCCAAGCCTAAGGGAAGGAGGCATGCCTCAACCCATATACACAAGTGTAAGGATCTTGAAAAGGCCAAAGTTATGGGTGCCAAGAATTAAGAAAACAAAATAACAATGTATTCACAAAAGAAAACATAATAAAAAAGGAAGTCACCAAGACTTATCTAAAGGGAAGAGTAGAGGGCACTTGTTTCCTTTATTTCCATGCCTCATTAAATGAATAAAAAGGGAAATAAATAAATGATTTCCAAAAAAAGAATTCTTCATTAGACCTCTCAATTTTGTTATGAACCCATGATATCTCTTCTCTTTGTTCTGTTAGTTTAGTAGTTGCTATGGACATATATACTTTGTAAGTCATCTCGTGAGCATTTTGTTTTATCCCACATTCATGGGAAGTAGTAGTTACTTATATTAAGATTCATATATAAGTGTTGAGGCCAATGTAGGCATCCACAAATTTATTGTATTGAGCTTGCTCAAAGGAGGTTGCCCCCTCGAAATGGTCTGTGATCAATATAATCATTTCAGTGCTTCAACTAATTTTATAAATATGTTATTTCATGCATTTTTATCAATTTTTTGTAGGAGAATCCTCTCATCTGGTATTAGAGCGCTTTCCAAGGCCAAGTTTTTTTCCTTCAAAAAGTTTTACCTCTATTTTGCTGTATAATTCCTTTCAATAATTTTTTGGAAAATCTTTACTCTATTTTGTGGCATAATTCATTTAAACAAATTTTTGTATCACAATAATCTATTTTAGATTAGGGTAAAACCTGACCGCATAACTATGGGAAGTGCTTGGGTGAAAGCCAAAAAACTCATTGTGAAGAGTACCACAAGTACCCCAAAGTAGCTAGCTCATTGAGAGGACCAACCAATGAAATGGGAAATGACCCCTTCTCGATTGAGTAGTTCCCATCTGTGAGGAAAATCAAGCACTGTTGCTAAGAGATAAATTTGTGGCCAAAAAATTTATGGAGAGTGGTACTCGCTTAGATGACATTGGTGGTCAGAGTGATATTTTCAAAACCCTTAGGCAACCATTGAAACTTGGGGCCCATTTCTCTCAGTTTTAGAATATTTTTAACAAATTCATGGGTTATGACTATGAGATAACTTATAAGAAGGGTAAGGATAATATTTTGGCTGATGCTCTATCTCACACATTTGTAGATCAAGCTTCACTTTCATCAATTTCCATGCCTATTTTGAATTGGTTGGACATTGTACAATAGGGGTATGTCAATGATTCCTCATTATCTCAAATCATTCAATAACTGGCCATTAATCCCTCTACTGTACCACATTATTCCTAGGATTGTTCTTCTCTACGATATAAGGGTCATCTAGTGCTTCCTTAGAGCATAGATCTTCAACATGTTGTATTTTATGAACTCCATGTTTCTCCATCCATAGGGAACTTAGGGTTTATCAAAACTTATGAGTGTACACGACACAACTTCTTTTAGAAGGGAATGAAAAAGGCATTCCTAGATAGGCGCACATGCTGACTTCACTCCCACTCCATCACCAAAGTTTTAATTTAGTGGCATGGAATGTAACTAGAGGATGCAACATGGGAACCACTATTTCAGATTTGACACCAATTCCCACATCTGAAGCTTTGAGGACAAAGATTTTTCTAAGAGGGAGGGGATGTTATGACCCTGTGATATCTCTTCTCTTTACTTTGTTAGTTTAGTAATTACCATGGATGCATATGTTTTATAAGTCATCCCATGTGCATTTTATTTTATCCCACATTCATGGGAAGTAGTAGTTACTTATATTATAATTCATATGCAAGTGTTGAGGCCAATGAAGGCATCCACAAATTTGTTGTATTGAACTTGGTCAAAGGAGGTTGCCCCCTTGAAGTGGTCTACAATCAATATAATCATTTTAGTGATTTAGATAATTTTATAAATCTATTATTTTGTGTATTTTTATCAATTAGTTACAAGAGGATCATCTCAAATTTACCTCCTTAGACCTCCCAAGCAAACATACCTCCTTAAAACTCCCATAATCATCCTTAGACCTCCCATATTTTATAAGGAGAGCGGATATTTAACCTTCTTAGAAAAATGCCACATCTCATAAATAAAGTCATGCCTTCAAGGCAATAAGGGCCTTGTCAAACAAGTTAAAATCAAGTGCTCTACTCCCTTATTCTCCAATCACAAGTATTTGTGTCAACCCCAAAAGGGTGACATAGGGGTGCTCACAAACCCATACACATCACTCATACAAAAACCAAAAAATGACAAAAAAGGAAGGCAATAAAAATCAAGGCAAGAATAGTAATAAAATATCACATAAGAAATATTAAAAAATCCAAAATTAGAAGAGCCAAAAAATAATACAAATAATAAAACTTAATCACATATCATTTAAATAAGGTTTAATCAAGAGTAACAAGGAGAAGATTGTTGGGTGAATTTTTTGTCATCAACTGACTGATGGTAAAATAGTTATATCAAACACAACATAAGGAGATTTATATGGCGAAATGGATATGGTGACCACAACCAGAATGAGATAAATATCTCCTCTCAGCAAGGGGAGGTTCCCTATAAACTATAATATACTAATATAAGCCAAAAATAGACTCAGGGGTGAAATCATACCATCCATCTCTCTTTTTTTAGAGATGATGTTCACAAAACAAAGGAGAATTCTTGTGTAATTACTGAAGGCACTTCTCTTCTTTCAAAAATGATATTCAACAAACAACAGGTTACTTCCTGGGTAGTAATTGGATCCACAAAAAACCTACGAAAGCACAAAGTCTTTCATTATTTATCCTATTGATTTAGGACAAAGGACACCATAGAATGAAGTGTAGCCCAAAGTCTCCACCGCAAACTAAAATAAAGCAAAAGATTACGAAGGATGAGGGAAGCTCAAAGTCTCTCTAATATCCTTTACACAAAACACAAACTAAAGACAATTATGGTAGCACAAAGTCTCCCACAGTCAGCTTCAAGACATCTTCCAGCTTATTTTCACTTGTTCTGCTTATTTGATTAAAGGGACAAGATTGTATTTAGGAAAAAGACATAAAATGATTTCCTAGATAACACAAGCTATTTCAACACAAAGTCTGAAAGGTCACTTGCTTTCTCATTCACTTAACAAAATATCATCAACAGTCTGAGCTCAAAGTCTTAGGAATGCCTTTCAATTTGGGCAGATATTCACTTCTAATAACAGAGAGATCTCCCTTATACAAAATGAGAGATTACAATATATAGCATCCAAAGAAAGACTTGGAAACTTGTTTTCACAAAATGGCCCACGTTACATTGAATGCATTGGAAATTATTTGAAAGGGCCATGCTAGAACATGTCATCAGTCTTGACTTTGGCATTCTAAATCATCTCAAATGTCTCCTCTTAAGCATGGGTTGCCTGGTATTCTTTATGATGCTTACATGGCTATCCATTCACCTTTACTTAATGAAGAAAAATAGGCCACACCAATGAATGCCTGCGCTCTCTAATGTCCACCTGGTGGATTGTTCCATCTACTAGAATAACTCTTCTACAGATATTTCTAGATTTTCTATAGTCATTCCCTCTTTCTTTGCTATGTTTTGTCTCTTCTTGGTGATCTAAGTTCTTGGGGCTATCTTCTCACTTTCAGTTGGCGCCTTCGGCTCCTTTTTTGGCTAGTCGCTGAGTTTGTTCTCAGGTCTTTTGAAAATCAATGGTTATTTCATTACCTTAAATTTGACATCTGCGAGGATGTCATCAGTCACTTGAACCACTTTGAACCTTGAACCTTGAACTCTTTCAGTTAAATGGTTCAATGGTTCAACGGTTCAAAGTTCAACGATTTGGTAGTTCGGTCGGTTCAATGTTTTGTAAAGGGCCACGTTCACTTATTTTTCTTCTTCAATTGAACCATTTTTTGAAATTTTCTGCTTCATCCATTCGCTTGAAGCTTCCACTCAAACTTTGAACTCTTTGAACCTTTGAACTCGTTGAACCTTTCGGAGGTGGGGTTCAATGGTTCAATGGTTTATTCTAACTCTTTGGATCCTTTTATTCTTTAAGTCCATTGAACTCGTTGAACCTTTGACCCTTTTCAGTTCAAGGTTTCATGGTTCAACGATTCATTCTAACTCTTTGAATCCATTGAAGCTTTGAACTCTTTGAATCCTTTTATTCTTTAAGTCCGTCGAAGTCATTGAACCTTTGAACTCTTTGAACCTTTGAACCTTTCAAAGGTGGGGTTCAATGGTTCATTCTAATACTTTGAAACCTACCGTTGAGTCTTTTGATTGAACCTCGACGTTGAACCATCCTCAAAACACTTAGGAAATGCCTCAAGTGTTTTGAACTTCCCTTTGAGAAAGCCCACTTGTTGAACTTGCGACTTTCTTAGCTAAAAAGGCTTGAATATTTGAAAAACTTGACTGCTCAGAACATTTTGAAAGAAAGAAAGAGATCATTTTGGCCTGCAAGACTAAAAATGGTCGACATGTTGTCTAAAAAACAAGTGATAGATTCTGGGAACAACAGTTGACTCTAGTTGGGGAACTTTCATTGATTGAAATTTGAAGCAATCAAAGGGAGTAGAATCCAGAATCTTAGTGCCTTCATCTATGCCATTGGGCTACAGAGTCATGCTACCCAAAATAGAAAGGTGCCAAAAACAAATGAACAACACAAAAATAAAGAAAGACTATACATATGTACAACTGGACTTATCTGATACTTCAAGGGTTGAAGTGCTTTAGATGTTGCCCACTGTGAGGTAGTGCAAATGGTGTTCCATCTTGGTATTTCAACAAGAAACTATTTTCACCATTTAATCGATGAATGGCAAATGGGCTTCTCCATAAGGAATCCAATTTTCTATGCATTCCTTTTGGTTCTCTCCTCTTGTCTCACAACAAGACTGGATCTCTAATCTAAAAATCACGAACCCTTGCTTTCTAGTCGAAGAGTTTATTTACCGGACTTTGATGTGCAGTAATATGATCCACCACCATAGTTCATTACTCATTAAGTTTAGTTAAGCACATGATCCTCTTGTCGATGGAACTTTCAAAAGTTGAATCTTCTACTGCCTTTACCAACTTCAATGCTAGTAATTCTAGGGTGATTGGTATCTCTACATTCAAATCATAAATAAGTTCGAATGGGGACATACCTATTGCCCTCTTGGGCATAATTCTATTTACCCATAAAGTGTCAGGCAATTTTTATGCTAGGTTGTATGATTGTTATCTATTAGCTTCCTGATAATGGTCACCAGTTTCTTGTTGCTTGATTTTACTTGACCATTTCCTTGTGGATAATAGTCAGAAGAGTGGGAGAAGATAATCCCATAATAGTAGCAGAATTGGGTAACCTCATGAGAAGAGAAATAGGTTGCATTATCTGTTATAATTTTGGTTGGGACTCCAAACCTAGAAATAATATTTTCCTTGAGGAAATTACATACCACTTTTGAAGTAGCATGCTTCACTAGAATGGCTTCCACCCACTTGGTAAAGTAGTCTATGGCTATGAGAACATAGTCATGTCCAACACTCAAGGATGGGTTTATAGTGCCAATGAAATCAATTCCCCATTGTTGAAAAGGCTCTTCAATTATCACAGGCTTGAGAGGTAATGTAACCAACCTGGGTTTCCCAACGAATTGTTGACACAGCTCGCATCTACACACCCAAGCATATGAATATCAAAATAGAGTAGACCAATAGTACCTGGCTCACAGAATCTTATGGGCAGTCATAGGTACATAAAAATGTCCTCCACAAGCCAAATTGTGGAAAGACTCCAAAATTTTGTTTTGCTGCACTTTGTCCACACAACAAAGAAATACCCCATCAAGGTTCCTCTTGTACAAACCGTTGTTCCACAAGACAAAGTTAACAACTTTCAACTTAACAGTCCTCTTTTCTTTATGAGATAGGTGGGTAGGACACTCACCATAGATAAGGAAATGAGCAATATTGGAATACCACTCATTCGTAGTGGTGACAAAGAGAACTGTGGAAATGTCTTCAACTTCTATTTCTTTATGCCCTGCTTCTTCTGGTATGTTATCAACAATTAATTGGTAGAGACCCCTTCCTCACACAAGATTTGTAGGTTTGATAACAAGATCAATCTCCTAGATTTTAGCAATCCAATTGCCCCTTTTAGTTCCAAACTCCTATTGAGTTAGCTTGGAATTTACTATTGTATAAAGAACCAGACCAATAGTGTGTGAGTTCAGGATGTAAAAATGGAAATGTTTTACCGCTTTAACCACAACATAAACATGCTTCTCTATGTTTGAATATTTTAGCTCATGAGATTTGAGAGGAAAACTCATGAAAAATATGGGAGACTCCACACCTTCTTTGTTTTGTTGAACCAAAATGGCTGAAAGCGTGTGTTTAGAAACATAGCTATACATTACGAAGTCTTTGGTATAATCAGGACAAACTAGGATTGGGGCATGGACGATAACTTCCTTGATATCTTGAAATGCTGACATACCTTCTTCAGTCCAGCTGAAAGTAGCTTTGCCCTTCATCATGTTGAAAATGTGACGAGTCTTCTTTGCAAATTCAGGAATGAACCTTCATAAAAAATTCACCTTTCTAAAGAAAGAATGAACTGCAGTCTTACTGGCAGGAAGAGCAAGCTCTTGGATGGATTTGACTCTTTATGAGTCAATCTTTATGCCTTTTTAGGACATAGTGTGACTGAGAAGTTTACCTTCAGTAACCCCAAAAATTGACTTCTTGAGATTACTAAAAATACCATTTTACCAACATCATTCTAGCACTTGTTTTAGATGATGCACATGATCAGAACAATGTTTAGAAAAGATTGTCAAGTCATCAAGGTATACCATAATGAATTTTTCCATTTCATTTGTGAAAGCAAGATCCATCACTCTTTAGAAGGTGGTGCCAGCATTGATCAAGCCAAAAGGCATTCTATGATATGTAAAAGTGCCCCAAGGTGTAGTGAAAGTGGTCTTATATTGGTCTGCTTCACCAACTTTCACTTGATTATATCTTGAAAAACCATCTAACATTGATAACATCTCTGCACCAGTCATTGTTTGCAGTAACTAATCCATGACGGGTAGGGGATAGTTATCTTTTAAAGATGATTGATTCAGGTTTCTAAAATCAACACAGAGGCAAATTTCTCCATTCTTCTTTCTCACAGGGATTATGTTTGCAATCTAGGTGGAATGATGGATAGGGAAAATAATTCTTGCATTTAGTTTTTTCTGTATCTCAGAAAGAATCGTGCTTGATATCTTGGGGTTGTACTGCCTTTGTTTTTACTTGTGAGGTAATGACCCAACCTTGAGAGGGATTTTGTGCTAAATTTCTTCAAGTCTGAGAGATTTTAGATCATCATAAGAGTATGCCAAAACATCAATGTAATGGCAAAGCAGGGTAATAAATTTGATTTTTTCATCAGGAGTGCAACAATTCCCAATGTTGACTATTTTGGGATTGTCTTCTGTATTCAAATTTATTTGATCAAAATTCTTGGAGGATTTTGAATCCATTTGTTGCTTCTTGATAAAACTATCATGCTTATCAAATAACTTCTCAAGAGAGACTAATCCTTTGGAAATTTTATTCCCTTTGAGCTAGAGGAACTCTCCACCAAATTTTAAATTTATTTTGGGAGCTGATTCCCATGATGGAGATTCACTACCTTCAAAAGGAAGCTTCTCAAAGCTGTCCATCTATTCTAGAAAAGCAATGATTTAGTTGTCACTGTTAAATACCTGCCAATGGTTGGCATTATTAGGTACACTTGGTTAAAAGACTAGCTCAATAGTGTACTTGTGCTGTTTGAAATCTCAGTGAAGAACCATGAGAGTTGTAGAGATGACCAAAGAATCTACACGATTGTTGAATTCTCTGGGCACCACAAAAATATTGAATGCCTCAAAAACTTCAAGGCAATCCCACACCAGATTGTGATAATGTTGCTATCTTTCATTCTTGGTTTGATACAGGTTCCTCACCTGACAACCACCAGCTCAACATCTCCCCAAGCATGAAGAAGCTTGATGCCTTTAGCTTGAACAACGTTTAATCTGAGCAATAAAGATTCATACTCGGCGGTGTTGTTAGTGTTGCTCAACTACAACTTCTATAAGTAGGGGAAAATATCTCCTTGAGGAGATATCAAGACAATTCCAGCTCCAGAAGTAGTATAAGAATTGCTGCCATCAAATTCTAGAATCCAAACATCATTAGAATCTGATCTTTTTTTATATTTTTATTCATTAGGGAGGGAAGACCTTCTTTCATCTGAACTATGCTCTACCGATTCTTCTGATGTCTTGTCTAAATTTTTTGGATTGTCACCTAGTAAACTTTCATCTACTGAAACATGAACGTCTTCAGTAGATAGGAAGTAATTACCCATTCCTGAGAACTCAAACAAAATTTGAGCTTCAAGGGCTGATATTTGGGTGACAATGTATTTTGATTCCTTCTCAGGAAGTAGTCTTTACATGATGCCCTTGACATGTATCCTCACCTAAGATAGGTTCATGCTCAATTCTCCACTGACATCCTTACAAAATTTTTGGCCAAGCAGAATGCCATAGGAGGCTGGAATGTCAGCCACCAGGACTATCATTTTAATCCTCTTATCTGGAAAGGCTGCAAATGCAAATTGGGCATCTTTGATCTGTCTTAAAATTGGCACTTGTTTGTTTTCCATGGATAAACATCTCTCAAAATTTTTACTTAGCGTGATCCTGAGAGAGTCTGTCACCTTGGTGGGCATCACATTGTCAGAGGCACCAGAATCTATTATGTAATTGTTTAGCTGATGACCATTTATTAGTAGGGAAACATAGAAAGGTTATGTCTTCCCAAGGGCAATCGGAGGAGTAATGACACGATTGTTTCAGGTGGATGTGTTTTTTTAGGGATCATGAGTTACCTTCAAAACATCTTGTCCTATAGGGACAATTTTGTTCTTGATGCGCTCAACTAGCTTATCCAACTGCTCAGGGTTGCCTTGTAAGTATTCAAATTCAGACATTTAAATCTTGGTCTTCTTAGTATGGTCAATTATATCAAATGATTGAAAAGAACTAGGAATAGAGGAAGGAAGTCCATCATTCTAGGTTTTATTGGGTGTGGTACTGGTTTGAGAAATTGAAGTAGAAGGTGTAGGATTGTTTGAGGTACTTACTTTTTTATTGATCACCGAGTCCTTTGATTGGAAAGGCAAAAAAGTCCTTCGTTTAGCAATTGAAATTGCTGGTTGAGATTCTTTCCCTATTTTTCTCTTATCAGCTTGTTGAGTTGACTGGTTTTGGGACTTGGTAAATACAATGTATGATCCATCAAACACTTCTCCTTTACTTCTCACTTCATCCTGGTAATTCAAGAAACCAATGTTGGAGTCACCAACTAATTCTTCTTTACCTTCTACAAAGAGATCAACATCATCTTCTTGGTTTAACTCAGGTTGGAAAGAGAAATCATGTTCAGCTTCATGATAACCAACTATTGAGTTAGCTGGTGCTGCTTCAATGGCAAGCTTCCCTGGTGGGGGAGGAAGGTGATTTGATTGCCTTTGATTTCTAGCAACATTGCCTTGATATGACTGGTTAAGAAATATCATCTTTGGTACATCTCGATAAGAAGGAGGAGCAGACATCCCTTGTGCCATTTTTTTTAGAGCTAGCAATTTATTTGCTAGCTTTTGCACCATAGGATCAGCGGTGCTTGTAGAAATTTTTTTAGAAGATGAAGAAGATTTATTTCTATTAGGATCTCTTCTTATCTTTCCTGCCAAGACAAGATCATCTTCCACCTCAGTGGACAAAATTTGAGCTATAGTAAAATCTATGTGGCCAACTCGCCTCAACATAAAACTCACTTTAGGAAGTTGAGAATTGATGAAAAAGCATTTAAGATTTTTAGGTGTCAGCTGAGCAATTATAGGAATCCTGTTCCTTAGCTTGTCAAATTTAGCAATGAAGTCTCGCATAGGTTCATAAGGCTCCTTTTTTATTTGTGTAAGCTGGGCTAATAGGGCATGTGTATCTTTTATAGGTTTGAATTTAGCCTCAAATTTGGCCTTGAGAGTGTTCCAATCAGTCACTGTTTGTGCTTACAGATGATAAAACTAGTCTGTAGCAGTGCCTTGCAATGTTTTCACAAACAGTCTAATTGCTATGTCTTCATATTCAATGCCTATTACACCACAGGCTATGCAGAAGGCTATGATATGTTCATTAGGATGAACTCTCCCATCACCATAGAACTTGGAAAAATTCTTTCTTGAACTATGGGGTAGCTCATGTAAAGGTGGGGTTAGATTTAGAGGACCAAAAATATTACCCCAGGGGCCTTGAGCTGCCATGATATGGCTGTTGAAAGGAGGGATAACAAATCTCTATGGGATATATGTAGACAAAGCTCTGCTAGTAGAGGAAAGAGAAGCTTTGCCTGGTATTGGGGACTTGACGTTTGTAGGAGGAAAACTCTTGGTTTGTTGAAGACAAGATGGTGGAGGAAAAAGATCAAAATTACTTAGCTGCACCAACTCAAGTGCAGGGTCAACAAACCTTGAGATCTCTGGCTTCGTGTATACCGTGGATCTGTCAAAGTGTGAAATGGAAATGGAAAAGAACTGGAATTGATTCAATTTGAAGCTTGGGGCTTCAAATTGCTCGTTCTTCCCCAATGGAGTCACCAAAAAACTGTTGGGTAAATATTTTGTCATCAATTGACTGACAAAAAAATAGTTATATCAACCATAGCATAAGGATATTTATACAGCAAAGTGGATGTGGTGACCACAGCCAGAATGAGATAAATCTCTCCTCTCAACAAGGGGAGGTTCCCTATAAACTATAATATACTAATATAAGCTGAAATTAGACTCAGGGGTGAAATCATACCATCCATCTCTCTTTTTTAAGAGATGATGTTCATAGAACAAAGGAGAATTCTGGTGTAATTACTAAAGACACTTCTCTTCTTTCAGAATTGATATTCAATAAATAGCAGGATTCCTTCCTGGGTAGTAACTGGATCCACAAGAAATCCATGAACGTACAAAGTCTTTCATTGTTTCTCCTACTGATTTAGGACAAAGGACACCATAGAATGAAGTGTAGCCCAAAGTCTCCACCGCAAACTACAACAGAGTAAAAGATTACGAAGGATGAGGGGAGCTCAAAGTCTCTCCAATATCCTTTACACAAAACATAGACTAAAGACAATTATGGCAGCACAAAGTCTTCCACAGTCAGCTTCAGAACATCTTCCAGCTTATTTCCACTTGTTCTACTTATCTGATTAAAGGGACATAATTGTATTTAGGAAAAAGACATAAGCATGATTTCTTAGATAACACAAGCTATTTCAACACAACGTCTGAAAGGTCACTTGCTTTCTTATTCACTTAACAAAATATGATTAATACTCTGAGCTCAAAGTCTCAAGAATGCCTTTCAATTTGGGTAGAGCTTCGCTTATAATAACAGAGAGATCTCCCTTATACAAAATGAGAGATTATAATATATATCATCCAAAGAAAGACTTGGGCACTTATTTTCATGAAATGGCCCGTGCTGCATTGAATGCATTAGAAATTCTATGAAGGGGCCATGTTGGAATAGGTCATCAGTCCTAACTTTGGCATTCTAAATCATCTCAAATGTCTCCTCCTAAGCATGGGTTGCTTGGTCTTCTTTATGATGCTTACACAATTGTCTATTCACCTTTACTTAATAAAAAAAAATAGGCTGCACCATTGAATGCCTACGCTCTCTAATGTCCACCTACTATAATAACTCTTCTACAAATATTTCTAAATTTTTTGTAGTCATTCCCTCTTTCCTTGCTACATTTTATTCTCGCTTTCAGTTGGTGCCTTCGACTCCTTTCTTGGCTAGTCATTGAGTTTGTTCTCAGGGCTTTTGAAAATCAATGGTTATTTCATTACCCTGAATTTGATGTCCACAAGGATATCGTCAGTCGCTTGAACCACTTTGAACTTTGAACCTTGAACTCTTTCGGTTCAATGATTCGAAGGTTCGGTTGGTTCAATGTTTTGTAAAGGGCCGCGTTCACTTAGTTTTTTTCTTTAGTTGAATCATTTTCTAGAATCTTTTGCTTCATCCATTCGCTTGAAGCTTCTGCTCAAACTTTGAACTCTTTGAACCTTTGAACTTGTTGAACCTTTGAACCTTTCAGAGGTGGGGTTCAATGGTTCATTCTAACTCTTTGGATCCTTTTATTCTTTAAGTTCGTTGAACTTGTTGAACTAGTTGAACCTTTGAACCTTTTTGGTTCAAGGTTCAATGATTCATTCTAACTCTTTGAATCTGTTGAAGCTTCAAACTCTTTGAATCTTTTATTCTTTAAGTCTGTCGAAGTCGTTGAAGCTTTAAACTTTTTTAACCTTTGAACCTTTTGAAGGTGGGGTTCAATGGTTCAATAGTTCAATGGTTCATTCTAATTCTTTGAAACTTGCCATTGAGTCTTTTGATCGAACCTCGGCATTGAACCATCCTCAAAACACTTAGGAAATGCCTCAAGTGTTTTGAACTTCCCTTTGAGAAAGCCCGCCTGTTGAACCTGGGATTCTTATAGCTGAAAAGGCTTGAATATTTGAAAAACTTGACTACTCAGAGCATTTTAAAAGAAAGAAAGAGACCATTTTGGCTTGCAAGACTGAAAATGGTCGACATGTTGTCCACAAAAATAAGTGACGGATTTTGGAAACAACAAAGATGAAACATTAAAACAAAAAAATTAAGAAACAAAACAAGCCTACCTCAATCCAAAATCTTCACTTACAAATCATTTTCCAAAAGCCTTTCCCAAGCACAAGCTCTCTCCCAAATCCAATTACTCAACTCCCAAAAGGATAAAATGAGATTCATATATAGAGAAAATAACCAAAATTCATAAATATCCTTACACCCCCACATGGGTGTTTCTTGCACATAAATATAAAGCATAGCTCATTTATACAAAAAATATAATTTTGATTTTAAAAGGAAAATAGAGGCCATAAATGAGGGCCTTTTTATGACCAAAAAGTGGTAAAAAGTCTTTAAAAAACCCATCTCTGCAATGGGTATAAGTATGGCCCTAAGAAGGACTTGTAAGACAATTTTCTTGTCAAAAACTCAAAGTAATAAGTGGTTGAAGGGAACATTTCAAGATTGTACACAAGGGATGGGTTTGTGGGTCAACCTAGCCTTACATTTAGGTTAGTTAACATCATTGAGTATTAATAGAGGTTTAAGGTGATTAATTTAGAAAGGGTTTTAGGCCAAGATGCCACAATTACAACAGTAATAAAAATAGAAATAAAAAAGAATAAAAAATTATAAAATTATAATTTTACAAAAAATAATTGCCCTATTGAGACACGTATGTGTCCCTCATAGTCCCACTTTTGGCCTCCTATAACTTTCACACTCAATGTAAATATGAAATATTTCAATGGGAAAATAACTGATGTCTATAACAATATGAAACACCCACACCACACACACACAACTGTCACCACAAGAACATCACAAGACTAAATTACATATATTGGTTAGTTTAATATAATCAACTACTAAATTATGAAACTGATCATCATTATATTCAACATCGATAACCAAATAACAATATATCTACTCAATACAATCATGTTAAGTAACCATATGCATACATATAAAATCTACTCAACTGGATAATTAAAGTCCATAATGATAAATGAGCTATATAATGTGGGCACTCCATGCCTCCAATATAGTCCAATATATATTCATAAAATGTACAAAATGTAGTAAAACATAATACTAAGTGATGCCATAATGGGATCTCACATTCCCCTCCCTTAAAAATAGACTTCCTCCTGGAAGTCACTAGAATAAGTACAGATACCTAACTCAAAAGGGTGATGCATCCTACCAAGCAACTATAGATTCATCATATCTATCCCATTGGACCCTGACCTAGTCCAAATCATGACCTCAAAGCCTCAATGTTTGATAACCTAGAATATGTATGGGCTCAAAGATTAGCTGCCTATGCCCCTGGACTTGTAAATCCATCCAATAACAAACATGAGAAATAGATG
This sequence comes from Torreya grandis, assembly GCA_037957365.1. Classification (NCBI taxonomy): domain Eukaryota; kingdom Viridiplantae; phylum Streptophyta; class Pinopsida; order Cupressales; family Taxaceae; genus Torreya; species Torreya grandis. The sequence continues at coordinate 5,875,895 of JARHVA010000090.1, read as the reverse complement.
GAACATATTTCCTCAAAATTGAGACATGAAAAACATCACAAGATTACAACATGATAGGTGGTAAAAATAAGTAGTTGGAAACTGGTTTTAATGTCCTTAATATCTCAAAGGGATCCACAAAATGGGGTACAAGCTTAAATCCTTTTCCATAATGGATCAACCTCTTATTTGGTCTCACTCAAAAAAGATTATATGCAATAATAAAGTGTTGATATGTCCTCTTTACATTAACGTACTTATTCTATCCCTCTTGCATCTCATGAAATGATTGTCAAATGAGGACTACCTATTATTCCATATCCTACAACATAGCTAGATCGATCACAACCCTGTCGTCAAGTCTGTCCCAACTTAGAGGAGTTTTGCATGGTTTTTCATAAAGAGCCTCGTAAAGATCTATCTTAAGGAAACTGTGATATTTGTTATTGTAGGAAAACTCAACCAAGTATAGATAATCCTCTCAATATGACTATTAGTCCATCACATACATGCAAAACATGTCCTTTAATACCTGGTTAACTCACTTTATCTATCCATATGTTTCTAGATGATATGCTGTGCTAAAATTATGTTGAGTTCTCAATCCCTCTAAAGTGTGGTCTAGAACTTGAAAGTATATATGGGGTCTTTATTTGAAATAATATTTCATAGAATCCCATGTAGTCAAACAATGTCATCCAAGAAGACCCTTGCTACAGTGGCATTAGAAGTGGTCTTCATTAGGGAGAAGCATGGCACCTTGGTCAATTTATCCATTGTCACCATGATCTCATAATTCCAATAGGAAAAGAGAGGTACACCAACAATAAAATCCATGGAAATAGTATCCCATTTCCACTCTATAATGTCATGTGGATACAAAAAACCTATTGGATGTTGATGCTTTGCCTTGACCCACTGACACTCAAGACATTATGGCACAAAATCTATGATATCACATCACAATCTAGGCCAATGATAAAATTGTCTAAGCTTAACATATATACCTAGGGTGTGATGAATAGGTGGCTTAATGAACCTCTAACAATATCAAGTCTCTTAGACCACCAAAAATGGACACATAAATGCACCTTCAATGTCTAAAAAGACCATATGACTCCAAAGATAACCTAAAAAATTGCCCTTTAGGGCCCTCTATGAATCTAAATCTAGAAAATCTTGTGATAAAGATTATCCCCAAGAAGCTTCTCAATAATAATACCTCATAAATCAATGCAAAAGGTCATAGCTATAAGCTGATGTCACATACTATTTAAAGCATCCTGGATAATCATTATCATATTATCATGTCTCCTCCTACTCAAGGCATATGATAAAACATTCTTATTCCCTTTGATATACTTAATATCAAAGTGGTACTCATGAAGGAAATCCATCCAATTCTATTGATGAGCATCAAGATTAAGCTACATGAAGATGTGCTTAAGACTCAAGTGATCTATTCTCAAAACAAATCCACTTCCAAGGAGGAAATTATGCCATCTAAGAAGTGCATGACCCATTGCTACTAGCCTGAGGTCACAAGTGGGGTAGTTAAACTCATAATCCTTAAGTTTCTGAGACTCAAAGGTAATGAATTAGTTTTCCTACATGAGAACAACTCCCAAACCTAATTTGGAAGCATTATTACACACCAATAATTCACCCTCCTGATCAATTACTGATAATATTGGTGTGCTAGTTAGACACTCTTTCAAAATTTTGAAACCTTGATCACACTTTTCTAACCAAATGAACTTCTTCCCTTTTATCTTAAGGGAAGTGATGGGGTGTGGTACTTAAGAGAAGTCTTGAACAAAGTGGTTATAATATGCTACCAACCCTGTAAAACTTCACACCTCTTTCACATTGGTGGGTATTGGCCACTCTTTAATAGCTCAGACCTTTGAGGGGCATACTGATATCCCCTCACCAAAAATGACATGATCCAAGTACTAAACTTTTGATTGAAAGAAATAACACTTTCTCAGGTTCCCATCTAATTTGTTCTCACGTAAAATCTTCAATGCCTAGCATAGGTGATGCACATGCTCTTCCTCACTCCATGAGTAAATAAAAATATCATCAAGGAAGACTAGAACAAAATTATCCAAGAAGGTCCTAAAAAAACTATTTATAAGACTTCATGAAGGTTGCAAGTGCATTAATCAACCCACACGACAACACTATGAACTCATAGTGCTCATAATGTGTCCATAAAGTAGTCTTTTAAATATCCACTTTTGCTATCCTCAACTGATGATATCCTAACTTAAGATCAATTTTGGAGAATACCTAGACCCCTCGTATATGGTCAAATAGATCATCAATCCTTGGGAGGGGGTAATGATTCTTTATCATCACCTTGTTCAACTATCAATAGTCAATTCACAAGCGAAGGGAACAATATTTCTTCATCACAAAGATCATAGGTGATCCCCATGGAGAAACACTTAGATGAATGAACCCTTTCTCTAGAAGTTCCTCCAGTTGCATCTTGAGCTCAAAAAGCTTAGGTATAGTCATCCTATAGGGAACCCTAGATATAGGATATGCTTCAAACATATGATCAATCCTTAAATATATCTCCCTTGAAGGGGATAGTCTAGGTAACTCATTAAGAAACACATTTGAAAAATTCATAGAGTACATGATGATTCTCAAGTTTCACTCCTGAACTCTTCTTATTTGATATATCACTAACTATGATGGAAAACATCTAACATACCTTACATTCACTCCAATTAATCTATATAGAATAAATCACATGATCCAATTAATCTATATAGAATAAATCACATGAGGAGATAGGGTCCTTTGAATCCTTGTGATAAGAGCCCTACTCCCAACGTTATCATAACACTCAATAATCTTGTTACAAAAATTCACCTTAGTTTGGTGTGCCTCAATCCAATCCATACTTAAGACAACATCATAAGAACCTAAGGATATGTTACAAAGGTTGAGTGTAGTTGTGAAGACACCCACACCAAGCATACAACCACTAAAAAATTAGTTTATTGTCTTCTTAGCCCCAAAATCCAAATCTACATCTCAATAGTCACCTTGCCTAGGTGCCACTAACCTATAATGATCCTTAAGGGAGGGTGAAATAAAAGAATCAAAATATCCAGAGTCAAAAAATATTGATACTATAATCCCATGGATACTACTTGTAATCTCAATAATTATACCTTAGTGCTCTACCTACTAATTATCCATTGCAACATACATACGATGAGAATGTCCCACATCACCAATGGTTTACTCAGATACATGGGCCTTTTGATAGTTATTATTAGAAGCTTTATGTGGGCACTTTTGAGCATAATTATCTAGATCCACACATAGGAAACATACACCCTTGGTCTTATCTTTGTTCATCTGTGTCCCACTTGACCTCTACTATCCTTGTCTTGAAGAATCTATGGGCCCTTGTTAATAGGATTGCTGACTCTAAATTGGCCCCCATTGCTATATAACTAGTTTCATATCTCTATTATGTACCTGACCACCTTGTCTTATATCTATTTGAGAGTCCTATGGGGGGTGATGGAACTATTGTTGAGAGTGCTATTGAGAATGCTGATGTGAATATCAAGGAGGCCTAGATGATAATTGAGAGTGCCTTTGACCACCCCTAGGTGGGAGATAGATGCATCATGATATGAAGTCTCAATGAGCTCATAACTTTCTCCACAAATGATCTCTATCCTCCTAAAGTTTTCTTTAGTTTTCCTCTGCTAAATATGCCTTCTCCAAAACAACCTCAAGGATTAGAGGAGAGAGAAGATGAGCTAGTCTAACTAATCTTCACTTAGGCCCTTGTTGAACCAATTGACTTGGATTTTCTCATCCCAAACATCCCCACATACTAAATCAAGTCTAAGAATCGGCTTTCATAAAGAGCCACAATGCCAGTACCATGTCAAAGGTTGTGGAACTTTTCTATCCTCTTGTTTGTGAAGTGGTTTGATAGGTAATGAGTACAAAATCTCTCCTCAAAAAGCTCCTAGGTAACAAAATCTCAAGCTAATCATATATTTTGCTCATTCCTTCACCATATGCTCGTTGTATCTTTGAGAAGGAGAATAGAAAACCAATCTTTGATATTAGTCTCATAGGCTTGTAATCCATAACAACTATCTAAAATCAAAAGCTACACCTCCACAACAAAACTATCTCCCTTTCCATGAAAGGTGGGTGGTTGAAGTCTCAACAAATCCCAAACATTAGCTCCTATGTCATTCCTGGATTACTATCGCTCATCCTACCTCTCTTTGTCCGGTGAAGGAACTCTCTTTGCCTGCTGTTGGGGGGACTAGATGACCTCTCTCTAGGTTGAGAGGCCTCCTGGGATGGGGGTGGAGAGTGTCTCTAGGAATATTCTCTAACTACCGATAATCTATCCTAAAGTACCCCAATCATCTATTATAAGGCCTAAAAGATATGTGACCTATGGTCCACTAGGCAAGTGGTTGTTCAGATGGTGGGGGATTTACATTTGTTGTTGGACCTAAATATTTTCTCTTCTACACCCTCATATTGCATGAAAACAATATAAGCATTAAGACATTATGGAAGGAGGGATTTAACAAAATATCTACCGTGAGTTTGAAGTGTTGAACTCAGGCTCTGATGCCAAAAGATAATGCCCAAAATACATGGCAAAAAAATTGTAAAATGAGCTAATATTTTTTTTGGACTAAAATCGTTGTATGTTGTTATATTAAATAAGGTTGCACAATAGAGTGGCCTTGGCCTGTTTTGAAAGTTTTAGTACAAGGTAATCATTCAATTAATAATTTCACAACTAAGTTATACCTTGTATATTAGATTAATATTACTTGTTTTCTAATTTATTAATTAAAAAGAAATTAAATAATACCCCTTTAAAAGTCTAAAAAAATATTTTATTTAAAAAATATTTAACAACATTTAAATACATAAGTGTTTTAATTAATTCAAAAGTAATTTAAATTAAGTCAAAAAGGGGTTCCCACTTATAAATGGTGGGTCAAATCACCAACCTTGGATCAATTTTTTTTTCACTCTAAGATCTATGTTTCCATAACTTATTCTAATTTCATCCTTATAAGCAAACAAAGTGAACTTTTGAAGTTTTTTTTCAAATTTCCACCCTTTCATTTTGCAGTTCACTTATAAATGGTGGGTCAAATCACCAACCTTAGATCAATTTTTTTTTTCACTCTAGGATCTATTTTTCCAAAACTTATTCTAATTTCATCCTTATGAGCAAACAAAGTGAACTCTTTAAATTTTTTTTTAAATTTCCACCCTTTCATTTTGCAATTTGGAGGAAGGTTTTGGAGAAGAAATTCAAAGAGGAAGACATAAATATTTTAGTCCCATTTTTTAATGTATATATTATTGTATATTTTAATATATATAATCTTCTTAAAATCCCCACACACATATATTATATTATAATTTATATATTATTTTATGTATTTTAATGATTTATACTACATATACATGTTTTTATCTTAATTTAAAGAATTATATAGGTAATAGCTTGTGTAGTTGTCGCCCTACCTTTATTTGAAAGGTTGGGGTTGGCATTGCCTTAGTTGTTCCCTTCCCATTACATTTGAGTGGGGTGGGTGACCGCTTGACCGAACCACCCCCTTGTATTTTATTTTTTATTTTATATATTTAAAAATATATGAAACCTATTTATCTTCATATATAAGTTTTTTTTAATTTTTTTATTATTGTTAAATGTATATATATATATCCATATATACATAAATAAATTTATTACTTTAATAATATACACATAATTGAAATATACTCATCTGCATGCTCATTTTGATTATAGATTTAAGCATAGTAAATTTTATATTTAAGTTTGTGAATCACAATTTTAAATAAAAAAATTCATTACCAATTCATTTTTTCCAACTCAAGGGAAAAATATTGGTAGAAATAAATAGATATACTTTTCACATTTTTGTTTGCATTATATAAGCTAAAAATGACTAATTATAATATTTTATTTTAAAATATACAATTTAAAAAACATGATCTATTTTCACTTTCAATTTTATTTCTTAAAAAATGAATCATAAGAAGAGATAGAAAAATATTACCAAGAAAGAAACTACGCAACTCAAATGAACAATTTCCATTTGCACTTTTAATTTCTATATGAATTAAGAGAGAAGAGATGCATTTCTTTTCATTTCCTAAAATAAATATTACTTAATCCACTTGTCACAGTGAGATAAGTTACATCTATATGAAAAATGATAGTTTTAATTTCATATTTCATTTCAAAATATCAACATAAAATTCTTGCATTCTATCAACTAATCATTTTCCATTTAATAAGTGAATAAAATGATTCATGAAGGAAAAAAACATTAAAAGTTTACATGTTTTATTTCAAGAGTATTAACATATTGACTTTTTATTTTAAACAAGATCCTTGTGTCATTTTACAAATCATAAGACAATCCATTTATAATTTATGAAGATAAATTAAGAAGAGAAATGGAGGTAGAAGTATTATTACACAAATATTTACAATTGGATTCACAATCCAACTTCAACAAATACCTAAGTAAATAAACTCACATCAACATGGCTATGATCATTGTCTCAAATTATAGTCAATTACAAGAGTTCATAAAGAGATATACAAGGTTACAAGCTTTTAAAAAACTTTCTCAACAATCACATCCTTTAACAATGAGTCATAATAAAATGGAATCGTTACAAGAATACAAGTGGTTTAGCAAGCCAAAAAAACAATATAAGGCATCCAATATCCCATAATTTCAAATTCCAAGCTCCAACAGAGTGAGGCCTACACACAATTTATCAAGTTCCAAAACACTTCAATAATGCCCCAAAATAGGCCAAAGGAAGGTGCTTGACCTCTCATCCCATAGGCATCATTATATGTAGTCCTCACTGAGTGAGGTTTATGGATAGACTCCTCAAAACCTAAGGTAAAGAGGCATGCCTCAACTCATATGCACAAATGTAAGGATCTTGAAAATTTTAAGTTATGACCCGTCCCAAGAAGTAAGAAAAGAAAAAAAAAAATGTATTCACAAACGAGAACATAATAAACGAGGAAGTCACCAAGGCTTCTCTAAGGGGAAGAGTAAAGGGCACTTGTTTCCTTTATTTTTAGGGTTCATTATATGAACAAAAAGGGATTTATAATCCAAATAAGTAAATGCTTTATAAGTAAAAAATTCCTCATTATACCTCCCAATTTATCTTCTTAGACCTCCCAAAAAATGTACCTCTTTAGACCTTCCCTAATCCTCCTTAGATCTCTCATATTGCATATGGAGAGTGGATTTTAAACATTCTTAGATATGTTCCACATCTCATAAATAAAGTTTTGCCTTTAAGGCAAGAAGGGGCTTGTCCAACAAGCCAAGATCAAGTGCTCTACTCCCTCATTTCCCAATCATAACTAGTTGTGCCTACCCTAATAACGTAGCATAGGTGTGCTCACAAACCCATACTCAACACTCATACAAAAACAACAAAATAAAAACAAATGAAGACAAAAAAATCATGGCAAAAACACTAAAATATCACATAAGAAATCATAAAACCTCCCAAAACAAAAGAGCCACAAAATACTACAAACGAGAAAAAATATTCACATTTTCTTTAAACAAAGTTTAATCAAGAGTAAAAATGAGAAAATAAAGCATTTAAAACATAAAAATTATGAAACAAAAAGAGCCTACCTCATTACAAAATCTTCACTTGCATTAATCTTATTCCACAAGCCTTTCCCAAGCATAAGCTCTCTCCTAAATCCAATCACTTAACCCTCAAAGTCCAAAATAAGATTCATAGGTAAAGAAAACAACCAAAATCAAAGGCCACTATGAGGGTAACATGTGGCCATCCTTATCCTAAGAAATCAACAACCCTCCATAAGTTCTTATGACAAAACTCATAAATATCCTTACACACAGTACACAAATATAAATTACAACTCATTTTTACAAAAATACAAGTTTTATTGTGGAAGAAAAACCTAGGCTATAAATGAGGGCATTTTTATGAAAAAGGGGTCAAAAGTCCTTCAAAAACACACATAACTAATGGGTATAGATATTAGCCCCCAAAAAGATTTGAAAGAAAAGGTTTTCTTGTTAAATATTCAATGTAAAAAGTGGTCGAAGAGATAATTTAGGGATTGTACATAAGGGATAAGTTTGTGGGTAAACTCAAACCCACATTTATGTTCGTTAACCTTATTTAGGGTTAATAAAAGTTTATGGTAACTAGTTTATAAAAAGGCTTAGACAAAAATATTGTGATTGCAAAAGTAAAAAAAGGAAGATATAAAAGAGTACAAAATTATACAATTACAATTTTACAAAAAAATATAATGGCACAAGGTCAAAGATTTAGAAGGGTCTTAGGTGTGCATGTGATTTTTTGAAGCATGTATGAGTTGCTCGTAGTCCCACCTTTGGCCCTCTATAATCTACATACTCAATGCAAATGTCAAATATGTCCATGAGAAAATAACTGATGTTAAAACAATATGATACATACATACATACATACATATATAATTGTTACCGCAAGAACGTTACAAGACTAAGTCACATATATTGGTTAGTTCAATATAATAAAATAATAAATCACAAAGTCGATCATCATGATATTCAACATCAATAACTAGATAATAATATATCTACTCAAGAAAATCATGCTAAGTAACCATACACATACAAATAAAATCTAGTTAATTGACTAATCAATGCCCATCAAAATAAATAATATATAAATTGTGGAAAATCTATGCCTCCCATATAATCAAATATATATCCATTTAGTATACAAAATGTAACAAAACATATAGTATTAAGTGATGTCAAAATGGGGTCTCACATATCACCCATTGTGTTGCGCATGCCCAATTTTAGCTTGGTGTGCTCTAAGTTCCCTTGCCTTGTACATCTCATCTATAAAGAAAAAATTATTTGTATTATGAGTGGTTGTCTCACATATTTTTCATCACATTGAGACCTTAACTTGTTTATCCCTTTGAAAAATAAGACAACCCTTTGTATCATGGTCGTTATGGAAAACTTCTCATGATTGTAAGAGTTCCCTTATGTTTTGTCTATGGAAATTATTTTTGTTGTGGCATTCAACCTAAAAATGTTTACACCACAACCCACTCCCTATATCATGCATTCTATTGATGTCAAATTTTGAGTTTGAGTGGCCATGATTGAATTCTATGCCTCTATAAATGGATTGATTCCAATATCCACACTTTGAAATTCATTAGCTCTCAATGTGGCTTCCAAAGGTTTCCTTAGGTTTGTGAAGGTTTTCATAGATATTTTTCGTTAGAAAGGGACTAGTAGGCCACCTATGAACCATTTCACATGCTGAAAATACTGTAAATCATATGAGAGTTTGAAAATAAAGGTCTTAAACCTTGTAATATACGTAAAAATAGTCTCTGAGACATTTTGTTTGTTTCCCTTTAGCACACAGATGCTTTATTGTTCAAATTATGGAATGTCGAATCAATCGAGAAATGCCTTATTTAGTTGATCATAGTCCACTACTGATTGGTGTGGATCATATTTTTAGTTCCACGCATGTGCACGGTCGAACAAAGTGGTGGAAAATGAATTTCCTTTTGCTCAACACTAATAATAATAGATCTCACATTTGTGTGTGTTATGCAACATTTTATACTCTTCTATACACTGGTAGCTTCATGGAAATATCAGAGAGTATGTGTCACTACGGTGATACTACTTTTGAAGCTTGCATGTTTTTCCCTCATGGATTTATCAATCCTCCAGATGTACTTGTGGTCCCCCCACCAATGGTTAGTAGTGGTTATTCTCCTTCATAATGTTGGCTTGTTTGCATATTATTTGGAATTTCACTTGGTGTTCATCCCATATGGTTTGTCATGGTACTAACTTCTATAATAGGATTATTGCTTCCTTTTACTTTTCACATGCCAAACATAACCAAGTGGGTTGATTAACAAGGCCTGTATTAATTCCTTCCATTAAAATATTAGTTTATAGGGTATTATTTGATTCAAAATCCATTGTCGACCAATCTATCTCATAAACTCTCTTATACTTTCCATCTCCATACTTCCACCAAAGTCTTTTCCCATTTGACTAGAATGTGTCTAGGCTTTAGATTCAAATCCATTAAGGGTTGGCATCCTACTATCTCTTGCATAATTTCTCATCTCTAGTGGGTCATAAAAAAACCCCTTTAGGGGAATATCTTACCAAAGACTTGGTTATCTGCTCTTGATTTCACATGTCTTCTTCACCTTTGGATCACGTTTCCTTTATGGGGGAGTTGATCACTTGATCTTCCCATTCCATGCGGTTCCTCATGACATACTTGTGGCTCAGGGCCCCCTTCTCCTCGAATCCATAAAAATAATCAAAAGTTTTTCCACCTTAACCATATTTATGCCTTCTAAGCAACTGATCATCACGACCTTGTATCCCCCTTAAGTCCTTGTTTTACACTTATTGGCTTAACTCATTACTTTCCTTCCCCTTACTTATATCTTTCGCTTGGCCCATGCATGGAGGATTTTTATCTCTCCATCATCAAACATGGAGGATTTTTATCTCTCCATCATCAAACGTTCAATTCCTAAATATACTATTATTTTATTTATTAAGAGAGGTATTTGAGCTATGAAGGATAATCACGATTCATGCAAAAACTAGTATTCCATTTCTTCCATGAAAGAATATGTGGAAATTGAAAATTCTAGTAAATAACTTCCTAGTGAACCTTTACACCACACATATACAACTCGTGTCCAAAATTTATCCATCTCTTAAAACTTATCAATCTTATCTTCTATCCATGCATATCTTTATAAATTTTTTATGCTTCAACCCACTGTATAGAAAATAAAACACGCATGCAAATGCTTCGTAACTCTCTTAAGAAAATCTCATATAAACGGTCATGCATCTCTTCTTCCACCCACTTATTTGGAGTTAATGATATTTTACCTGGATAATTTTGTGCAAACTCAAACTTCTACTTTTCAAACTAATAGTCTTTTTAATTCAAATATATCCTTTTCAATGATTTTCCTATCATCTCCATTAACTAGTTAAACGAAGTCCTATAAATGGAACCAAAATATTGTGGTTTTTACAATATTCTTGACAAATAATTCCTGCATCTTATACCGATCTATCATTAAATAGTTTACTTCAGCACTCATCCAAAGTGCAAAACAAAATTACTAAGTCTAATTAAGCTAGATGATGAAGAAAAAAAAAACATTGACAACCATTAATAAACATGTATATAACTAACATATAAAGAATACTTCACATATACAATAAACATGAAAAGCGCACACATACATGTATCATCATTCAATAGTATACAAAATTCTACATAAGATATGGTAAAGTTCAAAATACAACAACATGTAAGTTGTTAAGAGATTTAGTCAAGCCCAAACAATGAGAGCTTAGTCATCTAACTTCATAATAATAAGTGTTGTGGAACGCCATGAGTACCTACCATTGGACTAGAGTTTGGAGGTGTTCTTCTAACTTCATAATAATAAGTGTCATGGAATGCCATGAGTACCTGCCATTGCACTAGAGTTTGGAGGTGTTCTTCTAACTTCATAATAATAAGTGTCATGGAACGCCATAAGTACCTGCCATTGCACTAGAGTTTGGAGATGTTCTTCCAACTTCATAATAATAAGTGTCATGGAACGCCATGAATACCTGCCACTGCACTAGAGTTTGGAGGTAGTCTTCTAGCTATTCGACCGTATTTCAGCCTTGAAAAAACAAAAAATAAAAATCGAACCACATGGAACTCCTGATATGCTGTCACATGCCGATACAAATAGACATGCAAGTTCAAATGCCAGTCTGAACACCATCCAACTGTCTCCTATCCAAACACCTACAGTTGTGGAGAGTCACTGCCCATTCCACCTGCTCGTTAATATCTCTTCCCCATCATCGAGTTTGAGGTTTCAATAACACTGCTGAATCAGCAATGACAGCCTCTTCTCTTTCACATCTACGCAATGACTCTGCAGAAACATGCAAGAAATATCATCTGTAATTTTTTTACATTTATTTCTGAGAGACCATATAAATTCACATCGCCATTTATTTTACAGATTGATGCTTCTGAGAGAGAATGTTTTTTTTAATTTCATGTTTATTTCTTTTAGTAGAGGGCTTCAGTTACTTTGCCTCAAGAAAATTTAAGACATAATAACAGGCTCTGCAGAACCCTAGCCATCAATTGCAGGGGAAATTCAATCTTACCGCTGGTGAAATTAAAGGAGGCTGAGTAAATGAAAGACATGGCACAGGAATGGAAAATATTATGGGTTAGAAAAGAAAAATTGACTAGTCGAGAAGTAAGACTATAAGATGCAGAGCATATAAGAGGAAACAAGAAAAGTAAAATTGGAAACAGAGAAGGCAAAGGCTGAGATGACTTTTTTAGAGATAAGATTGAAAGATGCTATAATCTAAGGCATGGCAACAAAGGAGGAAGTGCAGGCCAGGAAAGAGCAAGCAGACAAAGCAAATTCCGAACTAGTGAAGGCAAAGGCAGACAAGGCTACTTTAGAGGTAGAACTGCAAGATACCGTTAAGGTAGCATAGACAAAGAAGGAGGTAGCACAGGCCATGGGAGAGGAGGCAAGAAAACCAAAATTGGAAACAAAACAGTCAAAGGCTGACATAAATTCTGTAGAGGCAAGACTGCAAGATGCCATAAAGGAGTCCAAGGCAACAAGAATTGCAGAGGCAACAACTCTTTCAAAATTAAGGTCTCTATATGAAGAAAATGACGAGAACATGAATGCACACAAATTTTTCACTGGAATTACAATCTCACCAGATGAGTATGGCAGAATGATGAAGAAAGTGAATGAATCAGATATAAAAGCTGCAGAAATCAAAGAGGGTGCGAAAGAAGGTGAGTAGAACTGTTAATCAAAGTGGAAATGGCCAATAAGGAGATTGTTTACTCTCCCCTCTAGTGGACAGGTCAGATTGAAGCAGGTCAGATTGAAAGTTTCCTGCATATAGAACACCTCTCTCTGCAATTTTTTTTCCATTTGTTTCCAAAATGGCTCGATCAAAGCTGTGTTGTTTTGCTTAAAAGATGTCTCTTCGCTGTGCATTAGTTGCCACGCCCTGCTTAGGACATAGCTGCACTATTGTCAGAGTTCCTTCCATATAGTAAACTAAGGAACAATGACCAAGGCAAAAGATTACTTTTTGCTAAATAACAATTTCTTATTGGATGTGATTTATCTGTTTAATCTCCATTAACATTAACTGGAAAAATTAATAAAATACTAAAAACTATTCCTAAAACATTGAAAAATTACAAATATAGAAATGTCCGAGCATTTTAATTGGATGACATGATAAGGTTGACTAAAGTAAAAGCTGAAGCCAAATACAGTAGTACATTTGTCTGGCAGGTACTAACAATCAAACCCATTTAAAAATGGAAAGGTAGGATTTTATAAACAAATCATGCCTTAATTTCAGTGACAACTCATACCCTAAAATGCTCCATGGATTTACTCCCATGGTCCTTGCTTTAAGGTTTCTTTCTTTGTGCTAGCTAACAATCCTTGTCTTGCAGTTCTGTGTGTTACAATTATATGTCTTGCAACTATGTGCTTTGTGCCAATTAACCTTCCCAGATCTGTTGAGATGTATTGTTTGGATAATGATTGTCTTACGTGCCCCTTGTATATGTAAAAGTGTCATATCATTCTCTTACTTGTGTGTGGTTCTTCAATATGACACAGCCAAAATCCTCAAGACCCTTTATGGTTACAATTGTGTATGGATATAATTGTTTGCGACTTTTAATTAAGACAACTATTATTTTTGATACATGTTAATTTGGGATTAGTAAACCTGCACCTGATCTAAAATACAAACGGGAGTTCTCATCCCATCCCTCCACTTTATTAATCAATCAATTTTATATTTCCTCTTATAAATACCTAATCATTAATGGGAACTAAACCTCCAATTCAACTATTACACTATAATATAAATATTAAATAATTAAAACAACTATTATTGAATTTTAGTTTTTTTTTTTTTTTTTTTCAATAATGAAAAGGGCTTCCTCAAATACAATGAAAAATGCAAATGTGTAATTCTGACCTAAAAAGAATTTAAGCTCTTTTCATTTTTATTATAATTCATTTGTGTTCTTATTTAAAAGCACGACGATCCATGCGACCTAACTTGTATACCAATCCTATAGAGATCATTAAAGAAGGATATCACTAGCAATTGCTCCAAAGGTGCAAAGAACGCCGGAGGAATTGTTTATTTTTTGTTTTGCGATTATATCTAGTATGTATATATATATAATGAATGGTAATGACCTCACAATTGTTGAGTTATTCACATAACATCTGTTAACTTCTTTTTTTCTTGATTCAACACCAACTTCGTCATTGTCAGTTGTTACGTTGCCTACCCCACAACTTTGCTAATCACAATATATTTTTAAATAAAATTTTAATCACACTACGGTCCTCACTCATTAGTATATCATATTCTTATACTAAAATTTTAAAAGTAATATATTATAATGTGGTTGTAAAGATTCCAGCAAAATAACCAATTGGAAGGATGAAAGAGATCGTCCACGAGTTGTCAAAGTGACAATAAATGTTGTTGTCTGTCGCCCCTTTTGAGGATTTTAACCCTGCCATTTAATTCCCAAATAGAGCCACCAAAACCAATCATAAATTATACTAACCAACTAAATGTGGGTCTTCCTCTACCTTTCTCGTAAATTCACTACAACATAAAATCAAAAATGCATCAGCGAACATATAATGAAACTCGTCACAGAATCAAAGAAAGTCGCTTTCACGATATAATATAAGGACTCATTATATTATGGAGAACTATTTTAAACTCAATATAAAACACAATATTATGAAGTCACACCATATCTATCCATGTTAATTAATTATATATATATAAATAAAAAGTACTTCTAAATCTACAAAATGAAATAAAAAAATAATTAATTTAACAGTTAGAAATAAAAAAGAGGATTTATACGTCTACAAAATATAAAGAAAAATTTAATTATCTTAAAATTTGAAAAAATAAAGAGAAAAATTTAATTATTTTTAAATTTAAAAATATAAAAGAAGAATACTTTTAAATTTATAAATATAAAAATTCAAGTTGTGCCACGACAAGCCCTCTCTGTTGCTGCCTCTTCTGCATCACGTCGTTGATCTTTGACTTCTTCATTGCCTTCATGTAATCCTTTAATTGTCAACACCACATCTAGGGTTCGAACCTCCCGAAGTAGCCTTTTTGTCCAACAACATTAACATTGTTGCAACATCACCACCATTCTTTTTATCTCAGCCGTTTCAACTTAAGCGGAACTGCATTCCATTTCAGTCAAGGATTTCAACGAACTCAGAAAGCCCTTTTGTGCTTTCAATAGACTACGAATATGTGTTTATCTCCATGTCTGGATAGGACATATATATAATGTATATGTACTATGGTCATGCTTCTTTCTGCAAGTGTGAGCTGTGTCACATCTATTCACACTAACATCACCGCCCACATAAAATGGTGCCAAGCCACGTCTTCCACCACAGAAAATGGATTTAATATTAAAAGAGATAGAGGGTGGCTAAAATTTGACATCTCTACCAGGCGTTTAACTCTATTTTATAGGTATTTGACACCATTCAACTGTCACACACGAACCTCATGTTTTTTACCAGCCCGCATTACAATAATTTGTGGTAATTACGCTCTTTGTGAGATTTCCATTAAATTTAGCATTTAATGGTGGGAATTTATTCCATCCGCATTGAATCTGAAGCAAGGGAGAAAAAATTATTATGACTACTAAATTAATTGGGTGATTAAAAATATTATATACCGTGTAGCCTGAGAGATTCAAACTCTTGTAGTGAAACCCCATGTACCTAGTGAGCACGCGCCTTAACCACTCGGCCTAAGCAACATTATATTCCTGCTAAACCACCTAGTAGCCTCTGAATGGACAAAAACATCTATTTGTTTTTGTCTGTTTGTGTGACGAATCTTAGGGTGTTCCTCCTCTGTAATAAGCCTCCGACTTCATTAATATTTTCAATTATTGATATACGACATTATTTTTTATTGTTATAGACTTAATAATTTCTTATGTTGGAAATACTCTTAGATTAGTACATCATAGTCCAATGTTAGTCTTAGTATATTAGAATGTATGCATGTTGAGTTCTGATAACAACTCAATTATTAATTAAATTAGATGAATGCTTGCAGAGGGAGAGATGAGGGTTGAATCTTCATTTTTAGGATCATACATTTATTTATATTTGTTTTTATAATAAAATAATTTAGTTACTATTTCTAATATAGTATCAGAGTGGGTATGGGATCTTAAATGATATTATATAGTAGAACTTGTATTATTCTTAGTTGCCTTTGTGGATAAGAGACATTAATTTTGTGACAAGTTTATATTAAATTATATATACATTTTAACAAATTTTAATATAATTCATAAATTTTAAGGTAATATAGACCTTGTGTGTGAAGTTGTGATCCACAAAGCCTTGTGCTTCGTAGTGCATTAATTCCCATGTGCGTAGTCTCCTTAGTCTACCTTGTGAGCATAATATTAAATTAGTAGTCATTGCTTCAGATTCGAGGTTCTGTTCACATGTGTGTCATCGACTTACTATCTTCGTGTTTGAATGATCTAGTAAGTCCCATTTCCATGCATTCATGTATTATCGTGCAACTGTCAAATCTCATGGTTTTGTCTATCACCATGTGTTGCTCAATTGCTACCAATGCATTTGTGACTCCATTTGAATCTTTTGTCCAATATCATATATCAATGAATCCTCATGCAGCTGCCAATCTTGATACTCATGGACTCTATGTCGTACCTTGTCATACCTCCATGTGCAGACCTTGTTATCCACTTTTGTGTGTGACTATTTCTATTGATTATGTGAAAATACTTAGACTCCACACATGAGTAATGTTGGGAAGACCTTATTGAGCCACCTATATTTATGTCGTTGAACATTTTTCTACCATTTGCACACATGAAATGAAAGCTTTGACTAGGTCTCACAATAAAATAATGTATTGATACATAATACAAATTAAAAAAGAATATGTGACAATTTTAATGAGATCTAACCATCTTATCAATCCATTTAAGATGTAATATAATTATTGAAAGGACATGAACTTCAGATGAACCTAGGCTATAATAAAATTGGTTGCCAAAGTTCATACAAACAAGCATTTCAAGGCTCCCACCGTGCTCTGAATGTGCTTTTTATGTTCATGTGCAGCGACTAACTATCATCTCATGTATCCTCTATGACATGGACTACAAACGAACCCAATTTGCAACAAAAGTTGTTGCCAATTATCATACAAATGAGCATTTCAAGACTCCCAACATGATTTTAAAGTGCCTTTTGCGTTCATGTGCAGAGACTAACTATCACTTCATGTATCCTCTTATCAGTGCTAGTCACTTGGGATCCATGCACCTCCACATGTGTGAATCATCATCATCTTCATGTTTTGTATGATCATATCCATGTCTCTATTCTCTGTCAAGTTCATGCAACTTCCATATCATAGTTTGCATCCCTCATGCAGAATAAATTCTGATAACCATGTAAATTTATGAGTTTTAGCATTTGTGCTACCACATTTGAGTGGATTTGTTCCAATATCCTCATGCAACAATATCCAATTAACATTCTTGTGCAACATTTCCATGATCTAGACCTCCACGTTATCACCATTCAAGTTTGTTAGCACTGACATCAATAATCAATCAAGCCAAATAGCTAAAGCTTAAGCTTAACTGAGATTTCAATTTTAGTTTTATTATACAGTGTTTTTAAATTATATAATTCATTAATGTTTTATTATATGTTTATAGACTATAGTTTTAGTTTGTTGTTTAATCTCTTACATAAGTTTTATTAAAATTTTAAAGTTTATAAAGTCTATATGTTAATTTTCTAAAGTGTCCATTGGTCTAGATAGAGTCATTGGTGTGTAAATTTGTCCATTTGTATCTAAGTAATATATTAATGTCTTGTAATTATCTATTATCATTATTTGTTTGTAAGGATGCATTTTTGGGAGAACTCGATATTTGCTTAATTGTGTCTTCTTTTTAAGTTTATCCATGAATAGAGAGCATGTTAGAACTATCGATGCGCAACGGGCAGTGGTTCAAAAGATTAGAACATTGACCTAGATTGTTATGCTATGTCGAGAAGAGGTTGGAGGAAAATGGATGGAGGAGGCCAATCATGATCTCAAGTTCGTCACTAACTCTGATCAAAACCCAATACCAAATTGATTAAAGCAAATGATGGTGATCAATGCATTGATTACCATACTACTGTTCATGATCAAATGGGAGTGATCAATTACAATGCCTACAAACGTGTTAATTAGTAATGTGGTTAGAAACAACTCAAGACATAGTGAGGACGTAATACCATTGTTTGATTTGCACATGTTTAGTGAGGATCAATGAACCTAAGTAGTAGAATTGAAAATAAGTGGAAGCTTCTACCACACTTATATTGAAGAAAGTTTATGTCCCTATTCAGATTTTATAAAGGTGAGTAAGGCTTAATCCGATTAATTTGTTGTAGACAATAGTGTATGTCCTTATTTACTTACATAGATCTATAATGAATAATTACATGTGTCCTAATTTATACATAAATGGTATGTAATATGTATGAAATCAGTGTAAGTCCTAGTTTATATTACATGTGTTGGATTGATAATATGTTCCCATCCATTAAAATTTATTTTGAATTAAAATATGTCTTAATTTTTGTGAAGTATCGTTCCTTTCATTTTAAATTATGTAAAAAAAAAATATTAAAATTATTTATAAATTAATATATCATAATTTAATGATATATTAATCTAATCTTATTATATTACAAGGCGTATATATTAAATTATGATAATAATTTAATTATAAAATAAATAATTTAAAAACAATAAAAAATTAACTCATCCTTTATTAAAACA
Organism: Torreya grandis; assembly: GCA_037957365.1. NCBI lineage: Eukaryota > Viridiplantae > Streptophyta > Pinopsida > Cupressales > Taxaceae > Torreya > Torreya grandis. The sequence goes on along the minus strand of JARHVA010000090.1, from coordinate 5,856,771 downwards.
TATACATCTTTTTGTTTTCAAAATAAAATAATCCAATTACTATTTTTGATAGCTTATGAGAAGAATAAATACGTTCATGTCATAATCACTACAAAATCCTATTGAAAATCTTCCCCAATTGACTGACATTACGCTGCTCTACTAACAAGTTTTCTAACAATACTATTATTTTTGTCATTGTCAATGTGCCTTTGTTAAACTATATATACAACTTTAAAAGGCATAATTATTATCCCTGGAAAGGCCATGAAGATAATCGATTGGTACTATGCTATATTGGCCTTTTATCTCAAGGAACTATACTTCACCTATGTCAATAATTTATTTTTAGAAAAAAAATTATTTAATGAGAGGATGATATTAAGTGGAAAAGAAAAAAGAAAAGAGATGGTTTCATGGATTTATGAGTATTTAAGGTATGGGTGGCTCTAAAACCTATTATGTATATTTATGATACTCCTAGTTACAAGTTAATAAAGTTTTGGATTAAAATTTAAATTTTGTGATGGTTTTTTTTTTTTTTTTTTAAAATTTAATATATTTTATTGATTTATTAAATAGAAAAAGTAAATGAGAAAGAGATGCTCTTAAATTTTGATGTTTCTCTTTTCACCAAAATATTTATTGAGGAGGAAATGGTAGTTTTTTTAAAGTATAGAAATGGTGAGATTGTAGGGTTGGTTTACTTATGTTTTCATGTTACTTTCTTTAATTTTCTAAACAAGTTATATGGGCATTATGGGGTGTTATAATGGGTCTTTACTATTTTTAATGGTAGCTAACATTTTTATAAATAATTTTGAGGACTTGTTTTATTAATATGTGTTTTTTTAAATGAGAGTGATAGAAAAGGTATGTAAATAATATTAATTTCTTTGATTGTATAGAAAGGATAAGCTCAAGGAACTCTATAGCTATTTGAATAGTAAAGATTTATAGTCCCTATCTCATGACCACCCATCATAGAAGGAAGATGTCCTAATAAATTTGGCCATGAGAGATTTTAGAATTGTGAATGAGCACAATATAAGAAATAAAAAAGATATTATAACATAATCTTCAAGAATAATAAATAAAATTCAAGTGAATTTTGTAAAACGAGACAAAAGTTTGTTGACAAGTTAAAGGGGATAGAGTGGACTATCCCTAAAATTTTACACATTATATCAAAGAGATATCCAATAAGATTCAAATAGTTTTGAATGAATAAGACATACACATTACTTTCATCCGATATAATAAAATTAGACCAATTTCAATTTTGTGTCTATTACATTAAACCTTAGAGAAATAAGTAAATAGTGGTGTTTATAGACTTAAAATTTTAGAAGACAATGTTTTATATTTAATTTTTTAAATTTAATTAAATATTAAGTGTAATTAATTAGTAAGATTACATATTAATTGTTCATAAATGGTAGTATATATTTATTGAATTAATATTAATGAGTTTATTTTATAATTAAATAATTGATTATATTCATATTTAAATCATTAAGTTAAAAAAATATTTAATATTTTTTTGGAATATTATAATATTATATTTTATGTTTTGTAAAGGAGTTTATATAAAATATTTTGAAATAGTATTTTTACGTAAAATTATTTTAAAATATTTATTCGTTTTAAAGTAATGAAATATAAAAACATTAAATCTTTTTAATAAATTATAATTTAAATAGAAAATTACAATTTAATATATAAATAAAATAAAATAAAATAATAATAATAATAATAATAATAATAATAATAATAATAATAATAATAATAATAATAATAATAATATCATTTCAATTATCATATACCGGTGATACCTCTATTTTAATTTGAGAGTATTTTAAAAACTTAAATAAATTAGTGCATTATTTATATACTACACAAAAGGAAACTGATGCCATCAATATAATTATTAAATTTTTGTGTAGGGTTTGAGTCATCTCAAATGAATTATGTAAGCATGGATGGTTTTTATGGTGGGATAAGGCAGAATGTTGGGTAATTAGCAATGTAAACACACAAATTTGGCTAGCCTCATATGCTTATTTCTGGATGTTAAATAACAATATAATTTGTTTGTATTTTTTTAAATTTACATGTGGTACTTGTTTGTACATTTATTTCTTAATAGCTAATTTTGTTTAGATGTTTGAATTTCATTAATAATATATTTAACATTTTTTGAAATATATATTTGAAATGTTGATGAGTCTATATGATTTGATTTTTTGTATGAAAAATTAAAATAATATTATTTTTAATAAAAAACAAAGATAATGGGAATTTTTAAGTTATTAAAAAGAGAGATACAATTTAATGTATGAAATTTTTTGTATAAAAATAAAAAAAGAGAATTATTTTTCTATTTATCTTATTTAAAATTATTGTTATCTAGAATTAAATTTTTTTATTATATGTAATTAAGTTTTTTTAAATATTTTATTTTTTTAAATTGAAAAATAAATTTTTATTAATATGTTAAATATAGTATATTATTAGTTCTACAAAAAAGATAGGTGGAAAAGTCACACCTTACAAGTCAAGTCACATCGAGTTAAAAAAATCTCGAGAAGAGAATAAAAATATAAAAGGGCCAACCCAAGGTCACTCAAACCATGAGTTATAATAACTCAAGTGCACACCAACCAAAAAAAAAGGATAATAAAAATACAAACAACAAGGAGCCAAACTAAATAGTAATAATGAATATGACGTCTAAGAGAGGACGAGGAGGAAGAGAGGAGGGTTTCCTCCCTAGCCCCCTTAACCAGGAGGGTCCTCATTAATAGATAAGGGATCCCATCCATTATCTTGTTTTTTTTAATCTACTTCCTGTCAGGAGGGCAAAATGGCAAGGGATAGTCGCATAAACTTATCATGTGGAGGGGCTCCTTTGGCTTCAATACCATTGACACCGAGCCCCACGTCTATTTCCACGAGGAGGAGATCGGTGGCAAGAAGGATTTGGAGGCTCACAGTTGACAACATAAGGAACATTCCCCAATGGTTGAAGGATCCAAGAGGATTTGCATATGGTGAAGCTCAAGTTGAAATTTATCGGTTTGGACCTGAATCTGGAAGGTAAAATTAGAAATTAAAACAACTTTGTTAACTACAAAAAATATCATTTCTATTTCTTCATAATTAAAACAGGTATTATTTCTAATTTTCTAAATTTGAAAAAGAATGTTAACACAAAAAATCTATCAAAATATATTGTATCTTGTAGGAAGTAAGGTAGAGTCCCCCAAGAGATCCATTTTCCAAGGGAAAAATTCAGGTCTAAAGGGCTCAAAGAGGGTATGAATCCATCTCCAAGCAGACTAGGCATGAGGATAAAACCAAAAAAGATGTTTAAGAGCTTTTGGTTGGTGACAAGTTAGGCAAATGGGATTTGAAACCCCTATGTCCTTGAGACGGTCACCTATAGGCAAACCCTGTTAGAGAATACACCAAAGGAAACAAGATTTTTTTGGTTCTATGATAGCAACCCAAATAGTAGCAAACCTTCTAGACCAAATAGAATGAAGGGATCAAATATTTCATCGATGATTGAGAGTTTCAGTGTTAATGTGCTGAGGAGCCAACATATTATACCCTAGTTGAGGAGAATAATGATAAAAGGGTGTAGTTGTAGGCCAATGTTAATATTTACATTGAGGCATAAGGGAGGAAACACTAATCTTGTGTAAATACTCCTCAGGTATGGAATGCTAAATCTTAAAAATTAACTATGCATCATAATTGTTAAGATTGAATTTGTCTTTTACAAGAGTCCAAAGGAGCTAGTCCTGACTAATTTTGCAAAAAAGTTTCCCAATGGTTTTAATATTCTTTTCAAATAGTCTCAAGCTCTTGATCTAGGGGACTATGGTAAAGGGAAAATTGTGAAAATTGAACATGGACCATCATAAGGAGTGAGAGTTTAGAGAGGGATCGTTGTGAAACCTCTCCCTCACTGAAATGAGGTGAGGTTTGAGATTTTCCCAAGATTTTTAGATGTTGTGTATAACAAAGGTACCTCCGATCTTAACAAGAACAAAAATAATGAGAAGACTATGCATACCAACACCTTACCAGGACCTTCTACATAAAAGATAACCTTGAAAAATATAATGTCTTAATAAAAATTTCTAAGCTTTGTCACCTTCCAATTCTTTGATAATACCTTATTTTTTATCATGTTGTCCTATTTATTGTCTTCATCCCTCAAATAATAAATTAATTTTTAGATCGTACAAAATAAATAAAATTCAAAGCATAACTTCTTGAAGCATTGGCAATGTGCTAAAATTTAAATTATCTATGATATGATCTAAAAACCTATCTTTAAATTTTAAATATGAATAATGAACAAAGGGAATCTGCATATTGTATTATATTTCTTGAAATCCAAATCAATTGATACCCTTTTCGGGTATTTATTTTCTCACTAACCATGGTAGTTTGGTATTTCACTAAAGGTTTTTGTTATGGCTTATATTTTTTCCTCCCTAAATAATACATTTTATTTATGTTAATGTAAATTCTATTACATCTATAAATTTATAGATAATTTAATGTGAATTCATTACTAGGTAATGAATGATCTCCATCATGTTTTGTGTTAGAAATCAAGCCTATTTTTTTAGGCACCTAAAAAAAACAAGAGTTATGTAGAGGTTAGTCCCTGCTTCTTGTCATTGAAATTTGAAGTTGAAGTTGTTCTATTAGTGGCAGAAATCGATGCAGAATAAAGTCCATCCCTATTATCATCTAAAATGCAAAAAATATGTACACAATAAATGCTTGATAAATGCACAATATATGCTTATCTGTTTCTAATTGCATTAACCAAATTATAGTCTTTTACTATTGAAATTTGATGCTGCAACCATTCTATTAGGGAGAAGTCAGTGTAGAATGAAGTCTATCCCTGTTGTCATCTGAAGTGGAGAAACAAAGTATAAAATATATGCTTGATAAATGCATAATATATGCTTAATCTGTTTGTAATTGCATTAACCAAATTATATCCTCTTACCATTGAAATTTGATGCTGAATTTGTTCTATTAGTGGAAGAAGCAGGTGCAGAATAAAGTCCATCCCTTATGTCATCTGATTACCCCTCAAAATGTTTATTGAACCCCATTGTTTTGTCAAACCTTTCTATTGTGGGGAAATTAATTTAAGGCAATTATATGCAGGGTGCTTCTAGAGTGTTGGTGGGCCATTCTAAGAGGATGTGGGGAATTTTACACTAAGCTGTTTATGTAATTTAGGGCATTTTTGGAAAAATTATGAGGCACATTTTCTCATTCCTCTAGTGTTTTCCCAATGTCACTTTATATTTACCTTAAGAAGCAGCTTAAAAATCTTGCAAACCTTTTTCATGAAATAATAATAAAAACATAGTGTCCAACTGTAACAGTGCAATAGGGGCACACAAATATTTCATTCACATATTAGGTCACTAACGGAGAGAAATTTGTAGAGCACTACAACAAATTTGAACTATCAAACAATGATTTTACCAATTTCTACATAAATGGCTAACAGGCCAATGCTAAGGGTGAATCCGCAAAAATGCCCACAGGTTTTTACCCAATGTCAAGTATAATACTGGTATATGATTTTCTACTGTAGGGCGGTGAATCTTGTAATGCTTGTTGTGGATTTGATTGCACATTATTCTTTAGATAACCAATTGTTTGACATAATGCCTTGAAGGATGTCTGAGTAGATCTTATGGATTGTGGGGTCTATTGATTCCCTCTCCTAAATAATGGCCCTGAGAAATTTAAAAACAATATTTTGAACTCTGCAATGTTAATATGTGGTTTTGTAACCTATAGGATTATAAGAAATGTAGAAATTTACATTTGGGTAGTTATGGTATTTGAAAAAAGGACGGTAGATAGATTACCCTAGATTTTGATATGTCTTGAAATAATAGATAATTTGAGTCATATTTTATGTTAGTCTTACTTCTATGGTTAGGACATAATTAATATAGATTGGATTGAAATAAAAGATGTCAAACATGGATCCATGGAAACCCTAGCTAGAAAGATGTCAAATATGGATAGAATCAAGTATGAGGATCTTGATAGAAGCCCTATCTCTTTATAAGTATAAGGATCTTGCAATGCCAGTGGACATGCTATTTAGAATTCTCAAAACCCTTTGTTCTCTAATTGTGATGACAAGTTTCTAGGAAACAAAGGAATAATTTGAGTGCTTGTGCTTGAAATCTGAGGCACAACTGCACTATTACAAATCTTGCCCTAGTTTTCAACTGTCTCAAGTGTTGAGGATCCAAGCAAGAGGAGTAGATTAACAGAGCTTGATCAACATTTTCATAGCAGACTCTGTGTACCATCCAAGGAATTTTTCATAATCTAGATCCAATCCTAGATTTATTTCCAAGCCAATCCAACCATATAAATATATAAAATCAAAAGTTAAGATTTTAAGTACTTAGATTAATTCATTACAAATTCCTTACCATCGTTTAGGACTTCAAAAACTACGAAGAGCGAATTTGTGACCACTTTATATTTCAACGACTACCCCATTTTGGGTGTTATAGTAGTTTATGCCAAACTGAATACCGCTAAGCAGCTGCAGTCGTGGATACGATAAGGGCTTGTGTTAATAAAGTGTTACAAAAATGACATAAAACATTGGGGAAAGTATAACCATTTTTTCATGCAATATAATCAAATATAGTTTGAAGACTCTATTCTTGGAGACTTCAATAAAACTTAAAAATTAATCCAAACCAATGTTACAATGCCTACAGAAAAAACCATGGATTATAACCTAACAATTGAAATATAAATCAAGAATGAATACTTAAATAGAAACTAAAGTTGCAGCTCACTAACTGTGTGGTCACACTTTAGTTGAAAAAACAAGCGGGTTTTGTTGGGGTTTTATAAAACATACAAGAATTTCCTTTTTCTAAAAATAACACTAGTTAAATTAAAATTGTGAGATAGTTAAAAAAGAAATCATGAAAACTATTTTATTGGAACACGTGTTAGCTATGGTCCAACTTGAATCCCTAAATTGTTGCCAATTTCAAACTATAGTTATTAATTTCAACAAATTTCTTGCATTTTTTATGCCGAAAAATTATTGTTTGCTCCAAGGTTGCATAAAGACTAGTCCCTACCATTTTAGTTGAGAAACAATTTTATAAAATTACAATATAATAGAAATACTAAATTTTCGTTATAGTTATAGTTATATAAATTATTCTTGAGTTTAAGATATAATAAATGTAAGTTTAAGATATAATAAATGTAAATTGTTGAATACATAAATATTAAACAATTAAAAAACTAGATGTTAAATATATCCAATTAATTTGAATCATTTAAATATTCATGTAAAGTTTATAATCTAATTAATTTGATTGACTAGTTAAATTACAAGAACAATTTTAGCATTGATGTAAAGTTCATAATATATTTTTAAATTTAAAATTCTGATCTCATATTTTTAGTATCTAAATATTCAAATATTAATTATTGTCAGGATCCTACTCTCCACAATAAGAGTATATATGATTACCTTGTATAAGCAACTAAACACGAAATTATACCAGAATGAACAAGTAACTAGAATTCACAAATAGCACAGAATATGAGAGACAATACACAATCTTGTATTAATGCTCATCCAGAAAGAAAATACAATAAACAAGATGCCACTTCTTCTCACACCTCTACAAGGCTTCCCACACCTCAAGGGCTCCCAGTAATTCTCAATCAAGAGTTCACTCTCCTACCAAAAATGGTCCCAACACACAACTCAAACACAAAATTGGTGTTCACCTCCAACCAGTCAGTAATAACCCTGACAGTACACAAGTACTCATAGTACTTCAAGTAGATATCCCATGAACTTGCAACAACCTGCAATTCAACAGACCTTACTTACACATGTAGAACTTCTACTTGATCTTGCACAACCTGCAAATCAACCTGTTCTTACAATTGGAAGGATCTCTTCCTTGCCTTCCTCTTTTTGCACTAATTACAATACATGCCAATGGGTCTATAAATAGATCCCACACTAAACAATAACTTAGACTTCTAATTTACAATAATTAGACACGCAGCTCCAAGATCAAAAATAGCCTTTACATGCAAACAATCGATTCAACAAACTAACTATTCGTGCAACGAGCAATTTTGGAACCGCACAGGTGACCGACGTCGGTCCCTGTCTAACTGGAGATGACCGACGTCGGTCGACTCCTGCCGATGTTGGTTGCCCTTTTGTTCACCCCTGACCGACGTTGGTCCCTGTCTAACTGGAGATGACCGACGTCGGTCGACTCTTGCCAATGTTGGTTGCCCTTTTGTTCACCCATGACCGACGTCGGTTGGCCTGACCGACACCGGTGTCTGTGACACTCAGCAACTCCTCCATGTCTACATCAGTTGAAATTTTTAGCTCCACAACCTAACAATCTCCCACTTGGAGATAAATAGCTGCAACTGTACCTGTACCTATACATCATCTAGTTTGTTCCCTGGCTTTGTATCCCTCTTCAAGACCACTCTTGAAGACAACCACCACACATCCTATAGTGCAACTCATGTCATCCAAATCACCTGCCACATCCGCATCTACAAACCCATGTAGAAAATAACTTGACCCTGCATAGCATGTATATCTGCTGCTGGTCCCTCTCAGATACCTGAGAATCCACTGAACTGCCCTCTAGTGCTTCTTTCCCAGATTGGCTCCAAACTTGCTGACAACTCCCACTGCTTGGGAAATCTCAGGTTTAGTACACATGTACTCAACCTCATTATGTGAATCATGACACTGTTCATAGAACTATCCAACCATCGACGTGCTAACCGGTTTCACACAATCATCTGGAGACAAAATCAACCTGTGACCTTCCATGTCTCTAAAACACACTCATGCCAAAGAATCTTGCTGCTCCCAGATTTCTCATGACACACCTCTGAACTAACTTTACCTTTAGTTCAACAACTCCTTGTATGTGTAACCCTGCAATAAGCACACAATACAGTAACAGGATAATGTAGCTAATACTATCCAACCTGGTAAAGAGAAACACAATGATCAAACCTCCATTGTCCTGCAGCTTACTCAAGAGCATATACCCTGGCCTTCCGTCTCACGTATCCATTCCTGCTCTTCTTTATCCTGAACATCTATTTGTCTCTCAGTGCTTTCTTCCAGCTGGCAACTCCACCAAAAAACTCCCGTTTGGTTCTTCTCCAAGGAATCACATCCTTCATCCATGCCAAGCTCCCACTGTTTCTTGGATCTACCTGCTCTACTTCTTTAATAACTTCCTAGATCTTGACCATCAGTGAGCAACAAGTAGTGTAAAGAAGGGAAATGATGAATTTGAGGCTTACTTACCCTTTAAGTCCTCCATATGGTCGCTTGAGACTCCTTGACAGCTCGCTATCTGCCCAAAATCTGTCTCAGTGACCGATGCCAGTCACATCTCAGTCTGCACCCGATTAACGTCGGTTCCATACGACTGCCTCATCACTGACATCGGTTCCCCATAATCAATGCCAGTGTTTATTTGTCCTAAGTCACTGACATCAGGCTGCACATAGCCGACATCGGTCCCTGTCTGGATGTTCTAACTGACGTCGGTCTTTGTGTTTTACTTGTGAGCGATGACTTCTACCCGCGAGCTCCTTTTAGATCAAAACCCTGTCTAAATCAATCTTGCTCTGCTCAAAATTCTTCAGCCCCTTGCACTGATATCTGTCCATCATCTTCTCCTTGAAAACTAAGGCTTTCTTGCTCTTGTCACGAACATCAGATTTCTCAAGAAACGTCACTTTCTTCCTTTGCTTACAGAAATCTTGATCCATGCTTTTCAAATCCGAAAGCATACCCTTTGACTCAGGAACATGTATCTCCTTCTTATTCATGTGACCAAGCCTATTAAGCCACATCTTCGAATCTACAGCTGAAGTAGATAAACCAGAAGGAGAATCAGTAATATCAGTAGATAGATAAAGAGTATCTACTTTTTTACCTCTTGCTAAAACAAGTGCACCCTTGGAAACTTTCCAAGAATCCATTGTGAAAGTTACTGTGCAACCCTCATCACCCAAATTTTCAACAGAAATCAAATTCTGCTCCAGAACAGGGACATGCATGACCTCCTTCAACACCCATGTGTTGCCAGTCTGCAATTTCAGCTTCACTTTCTCTTTGCCAACCATTTGACAGGGCTTACCATCCCCTAAATAAATTTCTCCAAAGTCTCCCTGGACATATTCATAAAAAAATTCCCTATTTGGGGATGCATGGAAAGAGGCACCAGAATCTAAAACCCAAGATTGTATTTTATCTAAGGAACATACCAGAGCATCCTGTGCAACAAACTCTGCAACATCTGCTTCTTCATGTCCTTCATGTTGATCTTCACCCAACCAACAATCTCTCTTTATGTGCCCTTGCTTTCCACATTTCCAGCAAGTTATTCTGCCATTCTTGGACTTGGATCTCCTACCTATCTTTGACTTTGATCTCCCATGCTCGATCTTCTCTCTTTGCCTTCCCCTGCTTTCAACACTCAAAGCATTCCCTTATGATTCATCTGTGCTTTTTCTGTGAATTTTTTCATTCAAGATTACACTCACAACATCATCCACTTTTAAGATTTTAGAAGCAGACGCAATATTACTAACTGTCATTACCAAACTCTCCCAACTTTCAGGTAATGAGCATAAGATTAAGAGAGCCTTAATTTCATCATCAAAATTAATATTGACTGAATTTAACTGGTTTACCAAATCATGGAAATCACTAAGATGACTATGTACAGATCCATCATCCAACATTTGCAAATTAAATAATTACTTCATAAGAAATACCTTATTCGAAGCTGAGGGTTTTTCATATAAATTTGCCAAAGATTCCATCAACTCTACCGTTGTCTTAGCCTGTGATAAGTTGGAAATCATAGACGATGCAAGACTCAACCTTATAGATCCCAGAGCCTTCCGATCAAGAACCTCCCATTCTTTATCCTTCATATCCGTGGGCTTGCATGCAACCCCACCCAACGGTAAGTACAAATCTTTCTGATACAGATAATCTTCTATCTGCATCCTCCATATTTGATAGTTCTTGCCATTAAACTTCTCCATTCGTAGCTTACTTTTTTCTGCCATTGCTATACTCCCACTCAAACAGAAACTCCTGTGAGTAACCTGTAATCGACACACACTAACCAGATCTGAAACACCAGTTAGTAACCCAACCTGGCTCTGCTACCAATTGTCAGGATCCTACTCTCCACAATAAGAGTATATATGATTACCTTGTATAAGCAACTAAACATGGAATTATACCAGAATGAACAAGTAACTAGAATTCACAAATAACACAGAATATGATAGACAATACACAATCTTGTATTAATGCTCATCTAGAAAGAAAATACAATAAACAAGATGCCACTTCTTCTCACACCTCTACAACGCTTCCCACACCTCAAGGGCTCCTAGTAATTCTCAATCAAGAGTTCACTCTCCTACCAAAAATGGTCCCAACACACAACTCAAACACAAAATTGGTGTTCACCTCCAACCAGTCAGTAATAACCCTGCCAGTACACAAGTACTCAATGTACTTCAAGTAGATATCCCATGAACCTGCAACAACCTGCAATTCAACAGACCTTACTTACATATGTAGAACTTCTACCTGATCTTGCACAACCTGCAGATCAACTTGTTCTTACAATTGGAAGGATCTCTTCCTTGCCTTCCTCTTTTTGCACTAATTACAATACATGCCAATGGGTCTATAAATAGATCCCACACTAAACAATAACTTAGACTTCTAATTTACAATAATTAGACACGCAGCTCCAAGACCAAAAATAGCCTTTACATGCAAACAATCGGTTCAACAAACTAACTGTTCGTGCAACGAGCAGTTTTGGAACCGCACAGGCGATTGACATTGGTCCCTGTCTGACTGGAGATGACCGACGTCGGCCGACTTCTGTCGATGTCGGTTGCCATTCTGTTCACCCCTGACCGACGTCGGTTGGCCTGACCGATGCTGGTGTCTGTGACACTCAGCAACTCCTCCATATCTGCATCAGTTGAAGCTTTTAGCTCCACAACCTAACAATTATTGATTTTGATTCTTGATTTTTTGATATATGTAATTATGTTATTGTACATACAAATATATATTTATATATTATATATAATTAAATTTATTTACGATAAAGCATGATAAAAATTATAAATAGTTAAAAAATAAGTATAAATATGTTGAAATATATAATTTAAACTAAAATAAATATTTATATATAAAAATAATTGATCTTATATTTTTGTAAAGTCTATAATAAAAATATGAGAAATAAGAAATAATGTTAAGTAACTAAAATTAAATTTCTACTGAAATTATATTTGGTTGACTAAATTTAAATAAAATACATTACTTTAAAATTTTTAAAGCAATAATATAACATCTAAATTAATATTATTAAAAATGTTTAAAACAATTTTATAATAATAATAATAATAATAATAATAATAATAATAATAATAATAATAATAATAATAATGAAAACTGCGTTTACAAACATAACACAAAATTCAATTTACCACATAAAATGAATTCTAAATAAAATTAATTAAATAAATAATAGAAAATAATAAATTATATAAAAATTCATAGTATGCCCTGTGTTCTAATTTTTAGAAGACATTTATTTTTTAAGTGCATATTTTAAAAAAGTGAGAATAAAGAATTAAAAGCTCATAGTGCATAATATTAAGTATATTGTAAAAACTTATTCTTGAAATTTGGGATATCTATAAATTTATTATTTAACTATTAAAAATTAAAATATAAAAAAATATTATTTACTACAAATAAATTATTGCTTTTTATTTGTCAATCCAGAAATATATAAACCCTAAACCCTAAAACACATTTTCGTTTCTTATGTTCACATTAAGCTCCACAGATATGCTGCCTACAACTTTCCATGACTTAGTCATGGAGTTACACACCTCCGCTACAATCGAATCTGTGTCGTTCCTGGCAACAACAATGATATTATATTCGTGGGTGTTGTTTCTCACGAGTAATATTGCCTTGGCCATAATGCTACTCACGCAATCCATTGGAGGCACCCTGACGCACATCTTGCTCAGTGGATTGGAAATGTGTAGCCGAAGCATGGACAGGTGGGAATGTCTACCAACAGCTGCCCAGAAGCCGATCCCCTAAAACTCACACGACAATTATGAGGCATGAAAGATAAAGAAATCCTTTGCCAGGTGTTGGTAAAGAAGGAATAGATGAGAGAGGGCATTTAGGTGTTGCAGGAACACAGGATGAGATATGGCTGCCGATTCCGTGCCATGGAATTGAAATGCTGAGATGATAAGACACTGTTCCACCTTTTGCAAACAAGCCGAAAATGGAAGAAGCAGTTCACTGGCAAGAATTCCATGATTCTCTCCATCACATGCTCGGGCAAATCGGACCACATTGTTTCCTTAGGAATTCTCCAGTCACCCATTGTTGCTTAATTCCACACTTCTGAGAAAATGCAAAGAAACTAACTATTTATCAAGCGAATATACAATTGCAAAGAGTAAATATAACGACATGGTGTTGTCACTTCTTAACTACACTATGCAGACATCATGTTAACATTTCCAACACACTTCTCAGTTTTCCTTCATGCCTCGTTCCGTGGCATTTTCTTATTTCTGGCACTTGCACAAAATCTGCATGTATGGTGGTGATAATATTAATAATATGAGAAATTTTATGTTAATAATATGATAAAATAGAGGTATAATGGTTTAGGAAAATTGATTACATTTGTGTTTTGTATTAATTGGAGTAATAACAGGGAGGTTAGAATATTAATAATTGATTGCTTTTTCAATGTTTATAAGATTATTATTTATTGTATTATATTTTAAGTGTTATTTTTAAAATAAGTTTTTAATTATAATATTGATGTAAATATAATATTTCATAAGAACATGTATGGAATATTCTTTAATATTTGATGTTTAACTTTAGAATTTATACAATATTATATTATTTTAAACTTTGAAATCCATAAAATATTATATTGTTTCAAAGTTTTTTATTGGTTGTAATTAAAAAACTATTTGTTCTATCAATTCTTATAGTATCATGCATGGTAAAGACTAAAAAATATTTTGATTTTTGATGGAGGTTTAAAATAAATTACGATGGGACTAACGAAATCGATATTTTAAAGATTTTGGGAGGATTCTACCATGTTTTATTATGTGACGAAGGCTTAATAAAATCTTCAATGGATTTGTCAAAGATTTGAAGAAGGATTCTACCATGTTTTATTATTTGATAAAGGCTTAATGAAATATTCGATGGATTTGTCGAAAGATTTGAAGAAAAAATTGATGAAAAAATATATTTAATATAAATTTGAAAAATAAAATGATAAATAATAAATTATCGTAGTGTGGTTTTAAGTCCACTATTTTATAAAATCGGGGATGACAAGAGAATCGTCTTCTCCAAAGAGGTATGAAAAATAAAAATCCTCTCCTTGACCAAATTTGTTTGAAGGCATTTAAAAATGAAGAACAAATAGTTTGGAAAAATAAAGTGGAAAAATACTAGAATTATTAAAAATTATTAGAAGAGAAAGGAGTCGGGAGAAAGAAATGAAAGAACTTAAGATTTCTCCAAGTGAATAACCATGAAATTGATGAGATGGAAAAATATTTGGAAAAATACAGAATCCCAAACTCTGATAAGAAGGAACAACTTTTTTAAAATATCAAAGATGAAGGAGATTTTCCAATAAAAGAAGGTTATCTATTTTTGACAACGAACACCTATTTTTCTTAGAAATTAGAAGTATGATAGAGAATTTGGGGATCAAAGGCTTGGACAAAAAACTAAAGTTTTCCTTTGGATAATACTGCAAGAATTTTTTTTGATAGGGATTATTTAGTGCTTAAAAAAATTGTTTTTCAAAACTAGGTGGTTTAGATCAATATAAATCCTTGACAACCAAATTAATTTCGTAAGATTTAAACCATGCATATATAAAAGTTATAAGTTTGCTCGAATTTTTAGAATAGGGTTATAAATATAACTGTGAAATCATTTCTTCTTAAACATGATATTTTAATAGAATTAATTGTTTTTCCATTTTACATTGTAATTCATCATGCCCAAATTTTCCCGCGCTTGACTCATAGCTTCTCTATGATGACAACTATACTGCATGAAAAATAAAGGTGAAAATTGACTTAAAATTTGAGGACATTTGGTTGGTGGTTGATGACATCTATGCTTGACATGCCTTTGACGTTGAACAACATGAGAATTGGATAAAGTGAACCAGAAGATAAAGTTAATAATCATGTTTGGGGTATTGGATGAGGTCTAACCTCATATTATGGATGCCACATCATCCAAATATGCATAGGAAAAACTTTTTATCATATATGAGGCCAAGAAGCAAAATAAAATCTTGTATCTTTAAAGCCAACTTCACTGTCCCAAATTAAATATAGGTGTAAAAGTTGAAATTTTCTTTGATTTTTTGTAGCACTACGGGCCTCACTACAAGTATTGGGTGAGAAAGTGTAACACAAAGTTCCATTGTACCTATATCCTTGAGTGTATTTCCACACACTTAAAATATCTTTGTGACTTTTCTAAGTATCTCAGATCAAAAACCAACTTTTGAGAAGTTGGTCAATATACTACAATAAGAAAAGTCATTGCATAATGAATATGACATTAAAGAAGATTATGCACTCGCTATCCATTAGAAGGGAAAGAAGTCCATGGCCTTCAAATCAGTCTCCCAATCAGACAAGTTAGTAAATACAACATGGGAATAAACCTTATTCCCAAAAGATATGTCTAATATATGGAAAGAGAGGCCATGAATTTAAAGATTGTTGGTATAATTCATTTGCACGTGGCTTATCTAGTAACGAGAAATCAACACAGTAACAATCACTAAAAGACCAAAGAAAAACTCATAATACACATGCAACTTGAAGAAGAAGCCTTCCCCAAAACAATAACATTGGAATATTATCGACATCAATGATCCTTAAAAAAAGGATTTTATATTTACTTGATGTACACATGTCAGCTCAATATGAGATATTTGTGTAAGTTTTCAACTATAATTAGACATTCCTTCTTCTAGTGGTTTAAGTAAACATAGCTGGAAGAGATCGTCTATTATTAGTAATTATAATGCTAAATGTTAGCGTTAGATGATTGTTGTAGAAGAGATTGGATTTTATTTGTAGTATGTTTTTTATTAGAATTGATAAATATATGATAAAAAGGGGGATATACAAAGGGAGTGGATATTTTAGGGAAAAGGAATTATGAGTATTAAAATTAAAAAAGATTTGGACCTGACTGTTCCTATACATCAATCTTGGTCTTCTCATGATTACTGTTGTTTCATGTATATTTTTGAATTAATAGACTATTGTGCTTATTTGGAACCTTGTCTCCTCATTTTTTGTATGGACAGATTGGGCACTCAACCCCCACCCACTCTATAGATTATATATATAGATGGACTGGGAACTTGACCCCTTATGTTATAAAATTATGATAATTTTGATTGTAGGTGTGTGTTTGGATTGATATCAGTTTGGTATTAGAGCACCATGGCCCAAAGGGAATTACACATGAACTGGGCGAGTAGAGGTAGGAGGCATTTAAGACATAGGGGAAACATATGTGATTAATTCATTAGAACATTAGAGGCCCTTAAGGCTAGGTTGCCTCATGAGGATTCAAAGGAAGAACCAAAAGTTCAAAGGGGTCAAGTTGGAGCCATAGGTCCCATGGAAAGGCTTGTTCAAGCTCTATCCAAACAAGGAACTAGGATTAAGGTTAAAGTTACTTATTTTAAAGGTAAACTAATTAAAAAGTGTTCATAGATGGGATTCAAGAGCAAGAAAAATATTATGAGATGGAAGGAATTAAGGAAACTGATCCATGAAGTGTCAAATTTGTAACATCAAAAATGAAGTCTCATGCTGCTCTATGGTGGGAAAATCTCTAGAATGTTAGGAGAAGACAAGGGAAAGATAAAATTAGACTATGGCCAAAGGTGCTAAAACATTTAAAAGCTAAGTTTATGCCCTCAAATTATCAACAAATATTTTTAGGGAGTTTCAAAATTTAAGACATAAAGACTCATCAATACAAGTTTATATTGAATAATTCTTGAGGCTGCAAATCAGAACTGATTTATAAGAAGAAGATGAGCATGCAATAACAAGATACATCAATGGGCTTGGATTTAAACTCCAATATGAACTAGCCTTGATCAAATTGAAAATCATGGATGAGGCATATCAATTTGAATTGAAAACAATGGAAAAATTGAATAGGTAGGGAAGTAGTGAGAAAAAGGGGTGGAAACAACTTGAATAGAGGTAAAGTAAGTTTTTCTAAAATAAAAAGGGAAGAAGAGCTAGAGGAAGGTAAGGAACCAAAGGATGATTATGATGTAAGAGGTGGTTTTGGAGGTTAGGTAGAGGTATATCCCAACAGATGTTTGTGTATTGGAGACCCTTGAAGTGCTATAATTGTGGTGGGCATCATAAAGCCACCGACTATCTTGAAAACTTTGGAGTTGCCAATGGAGCCATGATGGCTCAAGAGGAATCCCAAGTAAAAGAAATTGAAGTTGAGACCTGAGAGAAATTAATGTTGTAAATAACCTTAATAATAAGACATCAAGAGGCCCCTAAAGTGTATTAGAGAAAAAAGAGTGTGTTTCAAACAAAATGCAATTGTAAAAACAAAGTGTGCAAGGTGATTGTAGATGGAGGATCAACTGATAATTTGGTAAGTACAAAACTGGTGCAAAAATTATAGCTTGATTGTATTCCAAAATCAAATCCTTATAATATTTATTGGTTTTAAAAGGATCATAGAGTTCTTGTGAATCAATCTTGTCTTGTTTATTTCAATTTTGATCCTTATGAAGACAAAGTATTATGTGACATAGTGCGAATGGATGCTTGTAATTTTATGTCTGGAAGGCCCTGACAATATGGTTGAAAGGTAATCCATCATGGAAAATAAAACACTTATGAAGTAAAACATATGGGGAAGAAACATATTTTAAAACCATGGAAAGAGGAATAGGGATATGAAATATCTCTAGTAGCAATGGGGTATAAAAAAATATGCAAACAAACTAAAGGAGAATTTTATTTTATTTTGTATGTCCTACAGAAGAAAGGAGACATGAAGAGAAACTGCCACAAGAGGTGAAAAAATTATTAACTAATTTTTATGATGTAACCCTAATAGAATTACCAGCAGGCTTACTTCCCTCATGAGGCATTACACACCATATTGATTTACTGTCAGGATCAAAGCTTCCTAATCAAGTTGAATACAAGTTATCTCTGCAAGAGAATAAGGAAATGAGAAGGCAAATATTAGATTTGTTAGAAAAAAGGTTAATAAGGGAAAGCATGAATCTTTGTGCCACACCAACCCTATTATCACCAAAGAGAAGAGCAAAATGGAGAATAAGCATGGATTCTTGATCTATCAACAAGATCATAATAAAGTATTGATATCCATTACCTAAAATAGATGACATAATAGATTGCTTGGTAGGTGCAAAAATATTCTTTGAAGTGGATTTGAGGAAGGGTTACCATTAGATCCAAATCTGATAAGAATATGAATGTAAGACAACATTCAAGACCAAGATGGTTTGTACATGTTGTTGGTGGTTATATTTGGAATGTCTAATGCTCTTGCCACATTTATGTGAACTATGAACTAGGTATTTAGACCATACATTGGAAAAAATTTCATAGTTTATTTTGATGACGTATTGATTTTAGTAGAGACCTAGAAGAGCATTTGGAGCATTTGAAAAGAGTGTTTGATACCCTTAACATAGAAAATTTATTTTTCAATCTTAAGAAGAGTGATTGTTGGAACCTAAATTTTGTATCACTTTATTCTAAGTGATTTTTGAGATGGGCGAGGAAGTAAACCTGGGCACAAAAGTAAGCCAAGGTGTGAAATATCTTGGCACAAAAGAAGCAACACATGAAGAACAAGGATGAAAGAAACACAAAGGAACCAAGGGTGCAAGACTCAATAAATTAGCATATGACTTGGACAAGTGAACAGAAGGCAAAAGTAGTTAAGGAAATGGTTTACAAGAGCATTAGAGGAGAATAAGTCAAGAATGGATCTAACACTAGCTTGTAAGAAGATAGGTACACAACATCGTATATTTAACATAAAGAAAGTATATAGGGTTAGTTAGGCCCATATCTAAAAGAATTCAATATAATGATGTGCCACGACTCATTGTTGATTAATGGTGGTTGGCATGCCATCATTCTCATATTAATTTTGTAACTGAATGATTAGGGTAGAATCATGTATAAATGCCCCTAATTTTACTTTAAAAGGTTTTGCTGATATTGTTGAGTGTTACTGTGTAATGGTAAATGTAATTGTCATCTTTTGTTCTTGATATGCATCGATAACTGTATATGATGACCAGTGACATAATAAAATGGTATACTTATGATGATTAAAATCCATGTATACTTGTTATGGAACTAATGGTACTAATATTATTTTTCTTGATTTGTGCCCCTCTTACTTGTGATAAATAGTATATGGAATGATTGCATGGTATGAATTAACTTAATTATGATAGTGTTAATTATAAATAAGTGCATGTTCGAGCACCTTAGTATAAAAAGACCAATGTGTACACCATCATGTGACATAATCAATGGGAACCGGTCTTAAGCTATATGCTTTTAGGTGAGTGTACGAAACTAATTCTTGCATGATAAGGCAACACACTAGCTAATTGGATCTCTTCTCCTCTTTGAATGCACGACTAGGGAAAGTAATGTTAAACTAAAGGAAAAGAACCCAAAATTTTGGTTCCATTGTCGAGACCTGTTACACTTGTTAGCATGATGGCAGGAAAATGGTTGAGTGACTTTCTTTGAAGAATATTGAGCACTGGATTGGTATATTAGAATATAAATTTTCACTCCAATGCCTTGAACTAGGAATTTATGCATGGACATGAGTAAAGCAAAACCTATATGATTCTCTATATGAAACATTATTTGTAAAATTACTTGTCCACTTACATGCTTGGCTTTCAGTGTATGTGCAAAACTATTTAAGAAATTATGGGTGAAAGGTTTCCTAGTTGGTAGAGTTTCATATGGCCCTAGATAAGTTATAAGTTGTTCAGACATGCAAAATAAACATTTGGTGGAAAGGAACACTTCAAAGTTATATTTTTGAATATGCAGTTTATAGATATTCTTTCCCAAAAGAAGCACAATTTAACTTCTTAAGATCACCGTGAGGAAGGTATATCAAATAATTTTATTTATGGATTAAGAAGATTATGGTTTATTCTAGACTTGAGAACTTTTCTATGGATGAATAAACTCTCTTGCACATGAGTAATGTGACTAGTGGAGAAATAGTGGGGTATACATTGGTACGAGATTAGGAGTTTAGCATGAAACTTGGGCCATAATAATGATACAAGTGAAATTATGATGAGTCCAGGTTCAGGGCTATGAGAGGTAGTGAACCATAGGGTCAATGGGAGGATACTAGAAGTGTCATGGGAATATATAGGAGAATATAGAGGCATAAGGAGTACCCCTTATCCACATGTTCTTACCCTTCAATATCATAGGTACGCATGGAATAACCAAGTCAAACACTAATAGTGTCATTTAATCCAGATAGACCCAATTCCCTCACCACAACACATGCTCATGCATTTGAGTTTGACAATTTTTTTGTCATAAACTAGGATAGTGATAGTATGGAGTCTAAAGATTCTAAAGTCCAACCAGTAGAGGAATCTTTAGGAGTACAAGTTCAACATAAAAATATACCTTTAACATTGAATTTTCCATTACAAATATGACCTATGGCACAAATTGAAATGCTAAGTGGACCTAATATTAGTAGTGGGAAAAATAAAGGCCAAACCTTATCAAATCAACATTCTTCATCACCCATTACCTTTGTTGCACCTATTTCTGTAGGAAGCATGAGAGGAAGCACTAGATGTGGTATTGTTGGAGGAGGATTAGACAGTGGAACTGGAGGTGGTAATGGACCTCCACCATAGAGTTCAATAGGTATTGTATGAACTCCATAATAGGGTCCACTATAACTGCCGAGTGAACCAATGGTATTTTACGAGATGATGCTTCATATCCTCGAATATCAGGTGTCAAAATGCGATGAAACACATTCATAAGTGTGAACTCATTTGGTGAGCACAAGGGATCACTTTTTCAGAATGAAAGGCTACTCAATTTTCCACTACTTTTCTCAATCACGTGCATAAGTGGTACCATAAATTCAACCCTCAATAAGTAGTTGTGTCCTTGTAATATTGAAAACTACATTCCTTCAGGAGTTTGACATTCCTAAGTTTGAGTAACAAAACATCATTGATTTAAAAGACATGAATCAAGAGCTCAATAAGAGTGTGCATGATTATGATGCATGTTTTAAGATGATTCTTTCAAAACTATCATTTGAGATTAACTCAATACATCATTCTCAATGGTTTGTGGGAGGGTTATTTCTTCTATTTCATCAAGATCTCTCCCAAAATAACTTTACCAACCTACGTGAGGCATTGGAAGTTTCTCTTTAAGCCAAAGCTATGGTGAGTATATACACAGGTATCAACCCCTTTGTAGAGGCTCAGATTGCTATTATGGCCTCTCAAATTGAGAAGCTAACAGATAATAAATCTCATGACACCCACAACTACTTCTAATGCATTTATTGTGAGACAGAGGGCCATAGTAGGAATAATTTCACATAAATGAATGTTCGTGTCACAACAAAATAGTCTTGTAAAATATTCCAAGAGGATCATGATGTAATAAATTATCCATTTATCTAGCTAACAACCTAGGCTAAAATATCATTATACTATAAAATATGTGATGCATACACACATGATACCAATGACTGTTGAGTCATCAATGAGATCCGTAAAGCATGCTTAAGAGGGACTCACCAAAATTATGTTTCTAATAATTAAGATTTTGGTGGAGTATGATATTTTTGGGGTTGAGGACATGAAAATGGGCATGGGGGTGGTTGTTTTCCACTTAGGCCCTATTACAAGTGTGGATCTCTAGACCTGTATCAACATGATTACCCATTTTACCCAACTTGTGCCTTTTGTAAGAATGAACATCACCAAAGAACATAATGAGAAGGGTGATAGGATGATTCATGTTTCCAAAACTCCAAATTCTCAGTGGAGACCATGTTTGACCACCCCATTAATGAGACATAAGGTAAACATTATGACATAAAGTGGTGTTCATTCCTAACTCATTTCAGTTCCACCTACATAAAAGGTTCAATGTGAAGAACCATATGCTCAACAATACCCTAATGCACACAAATAAAAAGAGGTATTGCATGACACAATGGCCCTAGTATGTGATTTATAAGGCAAGACTGAGTTTTTAAAGAAAAGTATGCAATCGTACACACTGAGATACAAAAAGAAATAATCTCGATAGAATTTAGGTAGGATGAATTTATAGAGCTATGCAAGCTACTCCTTAATTAAAACATCATTCCCTACTTAAATAATTGGTTATGATACCAAAAAACCAAGACTCATGAATATCATCATTTGAACCATGCATGCCACAAGAAGCTTGTGGCCAACCAAATGTCAAATGTGACAAGGAGATAAAGGTCAATGCATCCATTGCATGAAAGTTAATGTTCTGATAAAGGATTCTTGGAGGAAGATGGGGAGCCCTACTTTATAACCCTCCCCACATGTTCTATTTATGGCCAACAAGACTCGAGTAATGCCTATACAAGTTAAAAAAGATGCCACAATTAATATTATGGGTGACCCTTTCAAAGGTGATTTTGAAGTGATTGAACTAGATGAAACTGATGATTTCCCATCTCTATTGGGTCAAACATGGTGCCATGGTAATAATGCTAACTTGTGTTTTAAGAAGTGCTACATTAGCTTTGATAATGACACCCAACACATAGTTATTACTCTTAATGATGATCAAGGTCACCCTTTTATAGAACTAGTTGATGTTGATGAGGACCTCAACCACATTTATAACATCATGGCATAAGGAAATGAAAATGTAGATCCTAATCATGATGGTCTACTTCATTGAGGAGATGCACAATCCATCTTTGACACCACCAAAATCACTTGTGAACATTGGGAACATGGAGAATATGATCTCACAAGATGAGGTTGTGATGCAATTGGTTGACATATAAATTATCCATGCAAGGTACCTAGACATTATAGGACTATTTAACTCATTGGTGGATGACTAATGAATGCACCACCCTTTCAATTGGATCAAGCCCCTAGGTTTCATGGCCAAATTAAAGTTTAGGAATAATTACAATAATTAGAGGTTTACTATGTTTTTGAAGATGAATGTATGTATGCATTCCCTACTATACTTTAATGAATGGATGCCTATTAGTGGGATAGACATTAATACAAGTTGTTATCATAGGAACAAGTATGAACCATGTTACATCATCACTTTCACCATGAAAAAATTGACTAATAAACCTTCTATCTCTAGTTGTGCTTGTATGTTTATAGGCATAGAAAGCTAGAGTTACTTGTTTTAATACCAATGAGCTATACCATGAAGTCCAAGACCAAGTGTGTGGGGGACAACTAAGTTTGGTTTTGCATAATGAATACATAAAGATGTATTCAGATAGAATAATCGATACACATTCAATGGAGTGGAAGTCTCAACTTGTAGGAAAACAATTTATATTCAATAAGAAAAAATAAGGAACATGGTAAAATGTGTTATAATGCATGTGTTACAGAGTAGATATGTAGAGAATGTTATCTATGTTATGACTATGTATGGCATCGACCCTTCACTGAATGCATATGTTACATATTTAAACAAGAAGAATACATGAGTAATTACAACTATTGTCAGTTACAAAGAAGATGGTTACAAGTCATTTCATCTTCCTTATCAGGTGACGGTTGAAATTCTAGGTCAGTGGCAAATAACAATCTAAATGATGAAATTCTAGAAGGAAAATGCTTCCTACCAAGCCACATAGTTGGAGTAGGATGACACATGGATGTGTTGAAGTGAAGATAGGTGTGGAAACATGAGTTTGTGAATAAGTGCTAGTGAGGCACACAATACTACGAGATGAGGAGTATGCAGTGGAGTGAATAGGATATAATTTGAGGTGATCTCTAAGGTGCAAAAGATTATAATCAAGCATGATAATTATGCACAATATTACGAGCAAGATTCGTATAGAAAAGTGTACAAGATTGTGTATAAGGTGTGAGTTATGTGTAAGAAAATAAGTGAGAAGTGTATTTTGCTGCATAGGAGTTGCACACGAATTATTTAATGTCTAAGAGTGGTCATCACTATCTATATGTTATTGTAGATACATTCAATTAATTTTATATTTTGATTCCATATAAGAAGGAAATAAAATTTCAAAAAGCACCTAAATTATTTCTTTCTAATTTTTGGGTGCATTTTGGTTTTCCTAAATCTATTGTTTTAAACACATATCCTAGAATTCTCAAGAAGTTTTTGATAACCATATTGGGAAAGATAGATGCCAAACTCCATATAAGCACACATTTCCATCCTCAAACTAACAAACAAACATATGTTATAAGTATACATTTAATACATATAATAATGGGTTACAATAAAAAGTATCCAAGGAATTTTAAAGATTATTTGGAATATATCTAACACTCATACAACATGGCATTACATACATCCACCAATAAGTCACCTTTTGAAGCATGTTTGGATTTTTTTCCTACTAATCCACTTGATGTTATAATAGGACAACAAAAGGACAAAGAAGAGCTATATTCAAAGGTGATAATAATAACAAAATTCATTGAGATGATTAAGAAAATCAATCTCAAAATGAAAGAATAATTAGAGATGTCTCAAGCTAACTACAAGGCTAGATATGATCAACACTAAAAAGAATACACACTCAAAGTGGGAGATAAATTGTGGTTGTATTTGAATAAAGAGGGGCTTCAATAACAATATAAGAAGCTTGTACCTCCAAGGTATGGTCCATTTACCATCTTGGAGTAGATTGGAGATCTTGCTTTCAAGTTTGATCTATCCCCATTCATTTGGATGTCACCAACAATAATTTCGGAAGAATTGCATTTATATGTTCCATCCATGTTGGTTGAGGAAGAAGAATATAAATTTATACACTGGATAATAATTTTTATTAGATGTGAAAGGTTAGTTTGAGGAGGATTTAACATTGCAACAAAAATTCAAGGAGACTATAAGTGGGTCATAAATGTCTTGATAGGTTGGAATCAAAGGAAAGACACCAAGGAAGATGATATGGTACCTCAAGGAGAAAGTGAGTTATTTTACAACATCTCCTCAACCTCTAAGATTTTGTGGGACCA
Organism: Torreya grandis; assembly: GCA_037957365.1. NCBI lineage: Eukaryota > Viridiplantae > Streptophyta > Pinopsida > Cupressales > Taxaceae > Torreya > Torreya grandis. The sequence goes on along the minus strand of JARHVA010000090.1, from coordinate 5,831,206 downwards.
AACAAATTCCAAAAGGGAGGTATGATCTATAAGGATTAGGAAAATAAAACATCTTAATCATACAAGCAGAATAAATCAGAATCAGTTTGCAAGTGTCTCTTTTTTAGCATTTATTGTATGGTGGTGAAACCATTGGTTTATGTAGGAACGATTGCATAACCATTATTCCCTTAAAGGGCAATTACGTAAACACCATTCTGCATAGAATGGTAGTTTTATGGGTATAGTAATGACATAATGATGAGGCATCTTTAGTTATAAGTCATTTTAGAGTCCTTTAGTGCATGAAAGGAGACACGTAGAGCATCATAATTAGGAGACATAAATCCAATTGTAAGCATGAGTGTATGAGAGATAAATTTAGTGTTCAATTGGTTGTAAAAAGATGAAGAAAAGTACTAAAAGGAGTTGAGTGAGAAAGAAGTAACAAATTTGTTGTATTGTACTATTAATACCTCTATAAACTATCTTTGGTCACAAGAAGATCGAGAAACCCAATTATTGCCATTTCTAGCTATTTTTTCCCACATTGGGGTTCCCAATATAAAACTTTGTGCCCATTATTCTTCTTCCTTTCTATTTTTAATTCATGGTTATTCATATTCATGTCTTAGTTTTGTAAGTTTTTTTTTAATCTTTCTAACAAAACGCTACATTAATTGTAAGTTTTTAAAGCATTCGAAAACTATGAATTTGAAGTAGAATTAAAACAAGACAATATATTATGATTTTGAAAATTCCATTAAACAATTACAATTAAAATTTACATATCACGTATCTCAACCCCCATACATGCATATTGCATGACTTCGTTATAAGGAACATAAAAGGGCGTACAAGCCTTCATCTAACAATTGGATCAACTATGCCTTTTTAATCTTTCTTTTATTTTAGTATTTTTTTTTATTTTTTGTTTTTTATTCATTTTTTATTGAAATTTAATAATATACTACTATTCACACGAAAATAATATTACAAAGATGGTTACAATAAAAAAATAGTTAATTGATATTCATAACATATTATCAAATATCAACATAAAACACAATTCATAATAATAAAATATAAATACAGGGTAGACACATCTATACAAAAGTATGATCAAATTAAAATATAGCTAAAACAACTGAGAATATCAAATATAGGAAACAACACTAATGAGCGATGGAGAGAACAACTTAAGTTTAATATAAATATTTCAAAAAAAAAGAGTATAGGTCTCATGGTTTTCAAGGCCAATTATATTGGGTTTAATATTTCTATTTTAAATATTTTAAAAAATGTTTTGTATCGACCATACGGTAATGATGATTTTTAATTTTTTTTAATATGTCTGAAGGCATCACATAGAATCACTGAATTACATAGAATGCTGACATCTCTACCCATATTTCAGAAATAAATATATAACATATTTATATTTTTGAGTAAGCATACATCTAGATTAGTAAGCTCCTTTGGCTAAGTAGTCACAAGTAAGGGACATCCACATGGTCAAAGTCACCCAAGACATGATCCTAACCTTAACCATTTGATTCTTTGTATCAGGAATGTAAAAGAATTTATACCTTGGTGGATGGACATAAACAACTATCATCTTCACTAATCAAACTACAACTCTTTCGATATATATAATATATTTAAAATTAAAATATCTTTTGGAAAATGTTGAAGAGCCAATACATATCATATAAAACAAACATCATAGAGATGAACACATTTCTTCATTAGATTTTATTTATTAGAGAAGTGTATCTTGTCGATACAGTTAAATTAATGATATTAATATAATATCAACAATTATTAGAGAAGTGTATCTTGTCACTAGACTTTTAAGATGGTTTAAATCATTTACTATACATGTGTGCATCGATAATACATTTAGGAAGACATTTATTTTTACCCTCCAGTAAATTTTAAATAGTTTTTTTTTTAAATGTATTTTTCCATAGTTTGGGTGGTTGATATTAATATAATATGTGTTTGGTTTGGTATATATATAAATATGTAATATATATATTTAAAAATATTAAATATTTTTAGATATTTATTATTCGTTTAATAGAATAAAGTATTATGATTGATTTATATTTCTCTAATTTTCTATTTTGAGGTTAATATTTTTTAAAATTGATTCTTTCTCTCCTATCAAAATAAAATTTTATATAATTATGAGAGTTTATGTAAAGGAAACTAATACTAAATAAATCCATGTCATATATATTTTCATTTGGATGTATTTGGATACAATTTAATTGTTCTAATATTTCAGTTAGTGCGAGGGCCCTTATAATTGGGTGGGGTGGTGTGGGGTAGAGAACTCATTTATATATATTTATCTATAGTTGGCACCCCTTTCCTTACCAATAGGTTTATAGTGTATATAATATCTATGTAGAGCTTATATGACCTTGACCTATTGATAGTGAGGGAGAAGGAAACCTCTCCCATCTTGATTGAGCAAAAAGGTCTTTACCAACGAGTAATGATCAGTCTGTAAATATAAATTGTTTCATTCCACTCCATTAAAGCATGACTATGGATAATTGACCAATAGATATTCCCAATGATGAGTAATAACCTCTACCTGCTCCTCATATGACCAATCAAAATTTCTATTCATTGGTCTTGACTCCATATATAGAAGGTAGTTAGTCCCAACAACATGATTATAAAATCTATCTACTGATTTCACTCCTATTCGCTCCAACAAAGATGGGGAAATCTATCTGTCAATTAAGTTGGGTTGGTTGTGAATGTCATTGGTATCAAACTTCATTCATCTGCCATATTTATATACGAGGGGATATAGTGACTAGCCTATCTAACTCTATGAGTCTTAGCCTACTAAGGTAAATAAATATGGCTTATGTTTATCTAATTTTATTTGGAAATTTGGAGGTAGTCACCAAGAGATGAAAATGGAAATGTGCACTTATAAGTGATAGGAAGCTAAAATAAAAATTTGATGATGATCAGAGAAGCTTGTTTAGACCATACACTTCTACTTTGGGTAGTTTAAATTGTACACTTTTATTATGTACAAAAGTGTAGATATGCTTAAATTTATTTGATGATTATGTTCTCCTAATTCTAACCTCCAAAAATCTTACTTAGTTCCACGGTCTTTTGATTCAATCACCTACAAAATATTTTTTTTAATTTTTGCCCTAAGATGATTTAAGTAAAATAATATATGTTTTAGGGTCTATGGTAAACCAGAGAATAGTTAAATTACATTGATATTTTTTAGGCCCCTATATCATAATAATATAAAAAACAAAAACTCTTAATAATAGGAGAAGCTTCGATAATATGCAAACCAATGTCTTGTGGTGTGCGTCAATAAAAACTTATATGGTTCAATGAAGGCTTAATTGCTTATATAATGATTGCAAATGCTCCATAATTTATCTAGAGAATGTTTAATGTATGTCTTGAATTCTTATTGATGTCAGAGTAATGAACTTGTAAATGTAAATCCTCACCAAAACAATAAATTGGCTTGGCAAGGTAATTACAACTTAGTGACTTATTGTAGCCTCTCTCAAACAAAAGTTTTTTCTTGCTTGGCATAGAACATGCCATTTGTGGGTTTTGATGTCAGGTCAATAAACTTGAAAATATAAGTCAATTAAACACTAAATTGGGGTGCTTGACAAGGAACTTACAACTTATTGACTTACTATAACATCTCTCAATTGGAGGTTTTTACTTGCTTGGCATAGAACATGCCATTTGTGAGTTTTGATATCAGGTCAATGAATTTATAAATGTAAGTCCTCACTAAAACACCAAACCGAGGTGCCTGCTAAAGCACTTACAACTTGATGCATGGCTCCTCAAACTGCAATTCATCCACACAAAGACAATATAAACATGACCCTGCAGAGTCCGTAGATTTTCCTTTCTCCTACACAGTCCGTAGATTCAAGCCTGCAGAGTCCGTAGATTCAAGCCTACAGAGTCCGTAGATTCAAACCTGCAATGTCAACCATGAATGTAAAAAAACTTATGGATACCCATTAAGCCCTTCTATAATATACTGAAAAATATCCTGAGGTTACTTTGTACAGAATTGTACTTCCTTCTTTAAGCCCTGTTCTAATTAGCTCTCCTTGCGTGCAAATCACCTTGTTCAGAGTAAAGTATGGAATTTATAAGCAAACCAAGCATCATTATAGATACCCATTATCTTCTTTTATGTGAATCAATCATTTTTTAGTGCCCTTCTTTTGAGAAATTCGCTTTTCCTACATTGGCCTATGCTCTTTCCTTCACATACTCCTAGGATCCACTTGGCAATTGTTATTTTCCATACTTATCCATACTGTAGCACCTTCAGACCACTTCCAACAGTTTTATAACACCTTCATGGTTCATATTGAAAAGTTTCAAGAGGTTTCAATCATTAAAAATCATTTTGAGGGCTAGAGGCTAATTCAGGATTTTCCCTTGGACAGTCACAGGCCGAGAGCTAATTAATTTTGCTGGGAGTGTTCTACCCTGTTTCAAGGATTCAAATCAGTTTTCTAGGGTCTGTCTTGATTCCATACACCTTCTCTAATCCTCCTCCAAGTCATTTCAACCTACTGTGTTTTCCAAACAAGACTTCTTAGTTGTCTTGGACTGTATTTTCATGACAGCCAACAGGGTTCATTATTGTCATCTCTTTTTGAATGATAAATAGACTTTCAAGAGGATAAAAAACCATTTCAATACCTTAATGACTTCCCCATTCATATGCCCTATCAAAAATGACCTGATCAATCCACTTACAATGCAAAAACATACAAGTTTCTAAATTTTTTCTGTACACTGTCACCTACAGGCCTGAATTCCAACTGTTGGAGTTTTTGGACATTAAAGGGGTTTATAATGCATGTTTATTCTTGATTTAGGTTTCTAATTGCCTTATAGACCTGTCTCCATACCATTATGAACTTCATGCAACCATTTTCATGTGGGGTTTTTCTTTGGGCAGTGGGCTGTAGTTTAGATCCCTGAATACCTTGTTTAGGCCTGTTTGGGCTTTTTATAGCATTCAAAGTTCTTAAGATCCTTTGTGCACATAAATACCAGTTTAAAATTATCCTCAACATGACAAATAACCAGTCTTTCTCAATATTCCATAAAGAATCATCATTCACACACACATTCCCAGGTCTGTTACCAGAATTGCAATAAAGAAACCAAAACATGAAACAAAACATTAATTCTTTCTTCATCAACTAAAAGACTTACAATTCAACATCAATGTCTCATGGCTTTCAAAGCCTTGCTTGCTCCTTCAAACATTCTTTGCTCCTTCTCTTTTCTTCAACATCTCTTGAGTGAGGTCCTCCCTCACTAATTCTCCTCTCTTTTCAGCATTCTATTCTCTTCATTTTGACATTCTTGAGAACCTTTTTTCTTCTTTCATATCTTCCCTTGAAGGAGAGGTATTTTCCCTTCTGTCCTTTTCTCTCCTCTACATCCCCTTCATCTCTTTCTACGTCCTGCTCTTTTTAAGAGCCTCTCCTCTAACTTCTACGCCTAATTTGGGCTCAGAATATTTTTTTTTAAAAATTTTCAACAACATACTAAATTGGAGAAGAATGATATCTTACGGTTGAAAAATTTCAACCACTTCCCCTTTATTTTCTCAACAGCCAAACCATTACCTTTTTAATTTTACTTTTTACATTTTTTCCTCCTTAACAACATTTTGGAGGGAATTTACAATAAATTGAAATTGAATTCAATCATCCAACGTAACTACGTCTTGCCATGAAAATGAATGTAGATGCTCCTGCATCATACTCTCCCTCTAGAAAAGATTTGAACCTTAGTTCAAATGAAATGCTTCCTCCTCACTTTAGTCTTCACTTGTATACCTGGATCCCAAGGTCTTGTTGTCAATGCCAATGCTTGTGTTTGTTTTTGGTGGTCTTTGTCTTTCATCTTGCTATTCTTCCTCTTTTGGTATGTTCTTCTCCTCATCTCTTTCTCAGCTGTCATCTCCAGCTTCCATGCTTCTTCATCTTCATATATGTCTTCTAGTTCTTCTTGTTCCATAAGCTTCTCCAATGACTCATTTATGTCATTCACTTCAGCAACCTTCATACCTGCATACAAAACATTCAAAGCCACCTTAGAATCAAAATCTTTAGGCCATGAAGCCTCTTGGCTGTCTTCACATGCTTGCTCTTGTTCCTTGACCAACACTGTCCTTGCCTCTTGTTTTTAACTATTTTTGCTTTTCCACATTCAAAAGAAATAAGAAACTAAAGTAATGGTCAAGGGTTAGATGATACCTGGATGAGGTCTGCGCACCATATCCAGATGTTGTAGGGACTCCTCTTTGGCTGTGGAAGATGACACCTGTAGAAGAAAGAGACTCAAACAGGAGATTGTTAGATGTATATAAGGTGGACTGCCAAGCAATATGCTCAGTCCTAGAAGCGCAAAGACTTCTTGGAATGATGACAGTCCACTGATTGATAAAGAACAAAATGTTGCTAGAAAAGGAAATGATAAAAGACTGAACAAAAGAAATAGAAACAAATGCATACCTGTATGTGGCAATCTGTCTTCCACAGTCGCCAGCGTCGGGGGTTCTACCAGCGTCGATTGGTTAAGGTCTCTGGCGTCGGTTAGTCTGTCGACGTCGGTAGGGGCAATGGGCCTGGTGGCCGGCGTCAGTCAGGGCAATAAGGCTTTGGATGAGTTTCAGGGCTGTTTGTGGTCAGCAAAGTGGTTTGGGGTGTCTGTGGGAGTTTGATGGCTTGCACTGGGTTTGCAGGGCAGAGAGTGTGACTAAAAAGAAAGGGGCCAAATGGATGACAGGGGCAAAAGGGGAGATAAGGGTGAGAGAAGGCTTTTCAACCTCTCCAGGAAAAATAGACTAGGTTGTGTCAAGAATGCTTGGAAATGTGCAGTAGTTTGATTGCTAATGTATTTAAAAAGATACTGAAATAAAACTAGTACAAATACTTAGCTGTGGATGGAGAGGCAGAGATGCAGGTGGTCTGTTTCTGTAGTGGCTGATGCTGGAGATGTCGTGCAATCTTCAATCCAGTTTGGAATGACTGGTGCAGAACCTCTGAGCCTGGAGAGTGCTGTTGAAACCCTGATACCTGCAAGAAGTCGAAGAGCGAGGGAGCTTGAAGTTTGGAGCAAGAGAATTCATATTCGTGGAGAGGGTGGTAATAGAAACAGAAATATAGTCTTAAAGAATCTGATGTCGACAAAACCACCGATGTCGGCCGAATAATGATCGACATCAGCGGCTGAAGAATGGGAAAAGAGGCTATTTTTAATCTTTTTGCCTGTTCTTCCAACTGCCAGGTCTAACTGTCGTTGGAAAATGGTCCAAGGCAAATTAAATGAGCGCAAGAGGTTAGTGTTTAAGTAATTAAGATTTGGCATGGGGGTGATGTGTCAAGGGATTATTAATTTAAAATAGTTAATTAATTTTAAATTAATAAGTGTGTGGGTTAGGAATGTTTAGGGGGTGGACCAAAGAGACCAAGGGGGAGAATGACCAAGGGATAGACATGATTTTAGTGTCTACATTTGCCCCTTTTTGTCTTGTTGGTTGTTCTTGACGAACTGCAAGACAAAAACAGGAGTTGGTTGCCCCAGGTATGGGATGAGGTGTTCCCCCATCAAAGCGAGAGTCGAGGGAAGGAGAACCTGAGATCGAGTGTCGATTTGATAGAGAGTGGATGGAAAGGGTGAAGGTTACGTTGTGAACGCTGCAAAGGGTGGGATTGCGCATATGCCACACCACGCAATAGGTAGGTCAAATTGTCATAGTCAAAGGTTGAGGAGTGCCAAAATCAAAATAATCGGGCCCCAGCATTTAGTCATAGCTGATTGGGTTAAATGATCCAAGATGTAGCTCCAATAGTCATCGTGTGCCAAGTATCTTGAGCTCAGGAAGTGCTCTTGGAAAACACGAAAAGGCCACAAGTAGTGGGGATCAACTGGAGCGCGATCTAATACTTGTGGGGGTCGTGGATAATTTGCTAACTAGTCGTGAGGTAGCAAGGGCAAAAAAACCAAGGCAAAGTTGTCTTGAAAGTGGTCATGGTCGGAGGAGATAGGCGTGATCTCCAAGGTCGTTGGTCGAGTTGAGTCGAGATAATTGGTCCATGAGACGAATGGACGAAGGAATGGCTGAGCTAACCCCAGAAAATGTCATGTCATTTGAGTGCTGCCTACATAGCCCCTGTTGTTAGGGCCTCAGGCCAATGTAGTTCTCCCAAAAAGGGAGGAAGAGGGTCGGTTATGGATTGGGTCTGGATCATGGTGAAGTCATGGTGAAAGGTTAAATGGTTTGTCCATCAAGTAGATGAACAAACGGATGTGGATGAGCTAACCCCAGAAAACGTCATGTCATCTGAGTGCTGCCTACATAGCCCCTGTTGTTAGGGCCTCAGGCCAATGTAGTTCTCCCAAAAAGGGAGGAAGAGTCAAAGTGGTTGATGTGTTTGGTTATGAGAATGATTTAGCACGCCCGATATGTCTAATTGTACATGCTTGAAAAGATGAGGGGTAAGATGATGTTACAGCCTTTTCCATAGGGTGCAATGGTGTATTTTGTAACATTGGTCGGGGTTTTTCTTCTCTAGTAATTGTCCATTTTAGGTGATGGATGTATGCTAAAAATGAAATGAGTCTGTTTATGCTTTAGCAAGTAATGGTTTATGCTTGACATAAATTGTATGGTCGATAGTTTCCATGTGTATTGGTGTCCATAGAAACTAGTGTGAATAGGCTATGGGAACGTTAGTGGTCGAAAAAGGTTTGGGTTGGGTTGGTTTGGTTGGAAAATGATTTGGTTGAATGTGACCAAAGGTATGAAGGAAGTGAAAGGCATTTTTGCCCTTTCATTGACAAGGACCATAATGATAGCATAGGTAGGGGGTTTTAGAAACAAAAGCCCCATTCATGCATTATGTCGTTGACCATTGGTTGTGTTAGAGAAGTAAGCGAATCACTTTGACATTAAAATGAGCTCGAAGTCCCTTGAGTAGGTGATGTGATATGTGAGGAGAGGGTAACCCTTTTTAGTATGGATAACTTTGCCCCTTTTTATAGGAGACCCTGAGAATGACTACAAGTTAAGTCCATGACCCCTCCTTTTTTTTTTGGGCAGACTGATCAATGCGGAAAGTCTACGTAGAGATGTCATTTTGCTGTTGTGGTCATTTGTGAAGCTAATCGATGCGGGAAGCTTCTGAGAGAGTGCTATTTGTAGCAAGAGTTTAGTCATAGCCATCCTTCGAGGGAGTGGTCTATATTTTTGCTTTATATATATAGGAGATGTGTGAATAGCTATCCTTCGAGGGAGTAGTCTATTAGCTACAACAATGATAGTACATCTATCCTTCAAGGAAGCAGTCTGCCTTTAGAGTTTATGACCTTGGATATTTTGACATCAATTTATTTTAGACAAAATTTTGAGTCATGGACAAGACTATAGAAGTTGGAGGGCTCCCTTTTATTAGGATGAAGCATCCATACTTTATAAAAGGGTTACAAAGTGTTTGTTTAGGGGAATAGGGTTGAAAGGAATGAGGATTAAAATGACAAGGGTTGCTCAAGGGACGAGCTCAAGTTAAATGTCAAGTGAACGAATACTCGACTAACAATAGAATGGTCACAGATGCAAGGCATTAAGAGGCTCCAATTCTAGTCGGCCGTCGAGAGAAGACAGACGATAAGTCCCTGATCCATACCTGTGCGTGATGATGTAAGGTTCGAGCCAATTAGGAGCAAACTTGCCCCCTTTACTTCTTTCCAAATTGGTCACGTGTTGGAGATGATTAAGAAGTTGGTTGATGTTTGGTCAATGCTTGGTCGAGGCTTGGTTAATGCTTGGTCGAGGCTTGGTTGAGGTCAAAATTTGGTCGATGCTATGTTGAGGTCAAAATTTGGTCGATGCTTGGTCGAGGTTATGATAGTCGGTATAAAGTCAAACTCCCCCAAGTCATTTTATGGTAGGGAGAATGTCTAACAACCAGTGTGGATGATTAATGGGTTGGATGAATGAGGTGGAGAGAAGATGAGAAGGAGAGACCTGGGTACCCCACCTGGTTGATAGGTCAGGTGTTCCAAGCGAATGGCATTTAGGTATTGAAAAATCTAGGAGGGATGGAAACCATCGACTCCGTAGGTGAAGATGGGGGAATAGGTGAGCTTGGCGGAGATCGATGTATGATGGGTTCGGGACAAGGGTTTTCAAAAGCCTCAGTAGGTTCTTGGAAACCCAGACCATATCATTTCTTGGCATTGTCATCATTTAGTGGTTCGATGGGCTGATGGGAGCCTTGTTCGTAGCGCCCAAAGCCAAAACCCTTCCATGCACACCTATAAAGATAGGTGTGAGCAAAGTTGGGGTTGCCAAGAAAGGAGAAGTCAGATGTGAATGGTTGAGGTGAGGAGAGAGGATTCCTATCAGTAGGAGCTCGATCCAGCCCCCCATAGATGAGAATGATTCGAAGGTTAAGAGGACCATAAGGGACAATCGTTCTGATTCGATGGTCATAGCATGGACTGTGATGAAGCTATCCATACTCTTGCGGAGTTTGGAACATGTCTAAAGTAAGCGATATTCCACAAGTGAAAGTCATTGGAAGATATCTTCCATGGGGTCCTTGGTTGTCGCTTGAGGAGTGGGTGTGAGGGCGACCGCCGTTTGTGTACTGGTTGAAGCTTCCGCAGATGGAGGTGGTGTTTGGGTTGGTGTCTTGAGAGGAATGAGAACGTCATTTGGTTGATAGGTTGTGTTACAAGTCTTGAAAGGGGATGGGTCAGTGGGAATGACATGGACTTGCCCGTCGTGTTCAAATTTGACACAACGGTGCAGTGTAGAAGGAACGCAAGCCATGGCATGGATCCAGGGTCATCCTAGTAACATGTTATATTGGAACTCTCCCTCGATGATGTAGAAGAGCTCTGGGACTATGCGCAGGCCAACACAAATATGGAGAACGATGGTGCCAATGGTGGTAGCAGTGGTGTCATTAAAGGATCGAAGGATTGCATCAGTTTTTGATACGCAATTCTTAGGGAGGGCCAATTGATCAAAGGCATGGGTAGAAATGATATTAATGCTGGTGCCTCCATCAATCATAACTCACTTAATGCGGGTTCAATCAATGTAGGCTGTGAGGAAAAGAGCAGTGTCTTGATCTTCTGAATTAGAGGTAGGAATTTTAGAATCGCTGAAAGTGATAGAGGTGACGGGGGATAACGAGTGGACCAGGGCAGCTAGTGGTTGGGGGTCTTTGGGTTGGACCTCTACTACCTATAAGGCTCTAATTAGAGCTTGACGATGTTGGGGCGAGCTTTGGATGAGGTCATATAAGGTCATTTTTACAGGCGTTTGGTGAAGCTGTTTTAACATAGAGTCATGGATTGCCCTTGAAGAAGAGGGTTGGGATGCACCCAGGATAGAAATTTTGGGTTTTGGTGGTTGAGGTGGCTTGACGAAAGGGTAGGTCCAAGGAATAACAACTTTTTCTTTTGCCTTATCCTTTTGTGACCTAGTGGTTATGTGGATGGCGTTAATTTTGAAGAGAGGGGGTGAAAGAGATGAAGGGACCATAGTCTGTTGATGAGGCACTGATGAGGGTGAAGAGGTTTGAGAGATACGGGAAGGTGTTAGAGGTATGTCGATAGTGTCCTCAAGGAGAAGGGTGTCTTTTTCCATGTATTAGCGAATGACAACCTTGAGGGCACAACAATTCTCAGTATCATGTCTCAGTGTGTGATGATATAGGCAAATTTTAGTATCATCGAACCAGGAAGGTTTCGGCCTGAGAGGTTGGAATGGATTGATAGGCAAAAGGGTTATGCTAGAGGTTTGCAAAAGTCGGTGTAATATCAAAGCGTATGAACCCACTAAAGGGTCTGAGCTTGTTAATGCATGAGGTGTCGATGACTTTTGCTTGGGAAGTGTTGAAGGAGGCTTTCGTACCACCTTTTGGGTTGGTGGTGCGGCCAGGTGCGTAGACGACACTTTCTTTGCGAGAGGTGCCAAATTTTTTAGAGGTGGTAGGATTGTGGTAGGTAAAGGAAGTAGTGGAGGTAACTTGTTTTGGTTAGGGGTTGGAGTAGGGAGCACTCCTATTATGGTAGAAGGATGAGGGCCCAAAATGGAGGGCAACGATGATGGTGGAGGAAAAGTTTGCCACCGTGGTTTAGCAGCCATTTTTGGTTTGGTTTGAGGACTACTATTGGGTGAGGCAAGGTTCAAGTCTACCTTCACTTGCTGGTGAGTCAGGTTAGTGACGGGGCAAACTCTGAGGGATTTGATCGATTTTGATATGGTGGATGAGGGTTTAGGTTCTGATGTGGATGGTTGAGCTTTTGAGGGTTTAGAAGTAGAAGTCTAGTATGTGTTGGAGACTTTGGGGGATTTTGTCACAAGAGGGTCAGCGGCACGAGATGAGACGGGACGGGCAGGATGAGGAGCTTTGAGTCACTCCCATAATGCCTGATGTTCCAATTTCCTCAAATGGAGAAGTCCTAGTTTCTTTACCAATTGAGAGAATAGTTGGGAAGATGTCGGATGAGGCTTTGGTCCTTCAGAAGATGTAGATGGTTGCAGGGCCGAAAATGCATTAGGTGTAGCAATTTCAGACCCAAGGTGTGGGGGAGTCATAACTGGATCATCTTTGGTCGAAGAAAGTGGAGAGACAGGGTCTTCTCTTGGTGGAGAAGGAATTAGAGAATGTGGCTCCTCAAGAGGGTAGAGGGCAGGGATGATGATGGCTTCGACGTGTGGTCGAGGTGTAGGAAAAGTATGATCCCCCATTGATGATAGGAATGATGAAGGTGGGGTTAGTGGCGTCACTAAAACATCCTCTAATATGGGACAGTTTAAAGTTGACTCTCCTTCATGTGAAAGAGGGCTGGACAAAGGAATATCCTCTATTGGTGGAGGACAAATAGGAGAAGAAGGTTCTTCTACCCATGGTGGACTAATAGGTGAAGGACTAATGGGTGGGCTAACCTCTTCAGACTGTGAGAGAGGTTGGTTAGGCATAAGAAGTGAGACCGTGTTGACTGTGCGTATATTATGCTCTTAGGAGTCATCAGCCATGGTCTGCACGTTGTTTTGGCTAGGGGAATGGTTAGGAGAGGGTTGTTTAAAGATGTCTATGCTTTGATTGGGTGGCACGTTTGGGTTGTCCAAGATGAGGTCACCTTTATCTAGCATGTCTTGAATGATGTTCTTGAGAGTCTTAAAGTTGGCTGTGTCATGGCCTTTGACACGGTGATAATTGTAAAAGTCGTTCTCCCTATACCACGCAAGGATAGCGCATGAGGGATCAAATTGAGGGGGCAGTCAAATTTGGGGGAGATTGAGGACTCCCTATTTGACAAGTTTGTCCAACACATATGTGTATGATTTTCCTAGTGCAGTATACTGACGCTGTTTATACCATTGTTGGAATTGTTTTGTGATGTAGTCTGATGTGGAACGCTGAGATTGCTTGGTTGTTGTTGAAGACGATGGTCTAACAACTGCAGCATTTGCTGATGCCTTAGATTTGGAATTATAAGAAGAGGGTTTAGAGGAAGAGTCATTTGACTTGGTGTTGGGGTTTTTATTCCGCAACTTGACTTTGTTTTCCTCGATGGCACGTAGTTCAAGCTTCCTAGCCATCGTGAAAGCTTCGTCAAAGGTGTGGAAAGTTTGGACCCAGAGAGTAGACGAAATATGTTTGGCACACGCCTGGGAAAAGAGTTTGATGAGCTCGGGTTGAGGTAAAGAAAAGGAGAGCTGGTTGATTAAGCCTCTCCAACGGGCAACAAAATCATCTATGGATTCATCATCAAACTATCTGATGGAGTATAGATTTGTGATAGAGACCTTTTTGGTGATATTGATCGAGAAGTGGTCAAGGAAAAGTTGAGCCAGTTGGGTGAATGTGAAAAGAGAGTGTCTGGTGAGAGAGCTATACCAATCGAGGGTAGCACCAGAAAGCGACATGGGGAATGTGCGTAGCAATAACGCATCATCAGGTGCTATCAAGTAAAAAGCATGTCTGAATGCTCATAGGTGCTGCTGTGGGTCTTCCTTACTCTGGAAGCGAGTAAACTTAGGAAGTTCCCACTGACTGGGATACAGTCGGATTGGGACAGAGGGATGGATGGGTTCATTACAAATTTGGTCATATGAAAGGACGTTTCTTGAGCCTGAAATTGGGGTCTCAAGATTAAACATTTTGTCCATCAGCATTTTGATTAGATCAGCTGACGAATTTGCGGGTGGGGCACCCCCTAGGTTGTAAGGCGCTTGGAAGGTGATAGAAGGAGCGTATGGCGTAGTTAGTTGCGCTTGTATAGGTGCAACATACTGATAACTAGTCATTGGGATAGAAGTGGAAGCCAAGGGTGGTTGCATCATGAAGGTAGAAGGCACGACTAGGCTTGATGTTGTTAGAGGTGGTTGGATAGTGGTAGCACTAGCCAAAGGATGAGTGGCCACCCTGGTGTTGATGGGGGCGAGAGTAGGCGGGATGGAGACAACTAGATTTTGGAAAGGGGTAGAGCTTTGTTGAATAGTCTATTGTTGATAGGGGGTCGAAACCCCAATAGAAGTGGGCCCAGAGATAGAAGGAGAAGACACACTTAGAAGATTAGTCATGGTCTGGTTATTAGTCGAGGTGATGGCCTGGGTGTCTATGGGCTAGATTACAGATGCTGTCAATATGACTGCCGTCTCAACTAAAGAGGTTGGCATCCCATAAATTGGGTTGCCTGAAGAGTCTCGCATTCGACTTCTCATGAGATAATGTTGAAAGGCCTTGACATTGAGATCTAGGAACCTTTCGAAGTCTTGGTCCCCCTCTAAGACAATGGGAGGCTGAGTCGGGGTTGGTTGGGTAGGAGTTCGTTCGGTCTTTGAATGATACTCCATTAGAGGACTGGTTATGGAAGGCAAAGGTGGGAGTGGTTGTTGCCTTGCGTGGTCAACAAGAGTCTTGGTTTGATTACGTGTCAAAACCATTCAAGGCAAAAAAGGGTTCAGGTTCTAGAAACTGTGTTTTTTAGTCTCAGGAAATGGGTGTTTGGACAGCAAGAAAGTCGGGTTTTAAGCTTGCTATTTGGGAAAGAAAGTTTAGACAGTGACCGATGTCGACAAAAAGATCGATGTCGATGGAACAGGTTGCCGATGTCGATAAGATAACCGATGTCAGTGAAGAAAGTTGCCGATGTCGGTGGAAAAATTGATGTCGATTAATGTGTTATTCCAGAAACTCAAAAAATTTAAAAGTTTTTGGAAAAAAGAAGAAAACGTCCTTACTAGCTCAAAAAACCAGATAAAAATAGAAAAATAGATGAAGACAGGCAGACCCTAAATGTTAAATCTTAAGAATAAACTTTTAGAATCATGTTGGCTTATGCCTTAGAGTGTGTTTAGGAAGTTGGCTTTTAGAATGGGTCCTAGAAGAAGCAGTCTAAGGTTGGTTTCGGGTTAGTTTCGGTACTCAAGGTCTATGTTAGGTTTCGTACGTGGCCTGGTGCTAAGGAGCAAGCTCCCCTCACTTCACGAGCCCAGAGATAAGCTGGGTCACTTAGCCAGTATATACTTTCCCTAGAGTTTATACTCTGCCAAAGTGGGCTCTCCCCTTGGTAGTGAAGTCCAAGTGGGATTACCAGGAAGGGTAAGGTATCCGCTAGGTGATGAAATCCTAGTCAGACCTTGTCTCAAGTGTGTTTATATGTTTAGTTGTGAAAGTGGTCTGGTCATGTAACCTAAGTGCGCTACGATTTATGATGCAGTTTTAATTACTAGATGTGTGGACTAAATATGCATTCAATCAGAAATGAGATGCAATAGATTTTAAGCCCAAATTGAAATGTGTGTTCGGATGCAAACAAGTGGAGAAAAGGTCGAAGAGTATGAACTTCACTACTCTAAGATGCAAGAAGGAAAGGTGACAAGAAGAAAAAGAAAGATTCTTTTTAACTTGCTTATGATGTCTTTCGAAAGAGAGAAGAAAAAGATGCAGAAAGAGACCTAATGCACCTATATGAAAAGTTTGTTTTTAGACGAAAAAGTATGAACCCAAGGAAAACTCTTAGGGTCCCACCGGGCGTGCCAGAATGTTTCTAACTATTTTTGCTTTTCCACATTCAATAGAAATAAGAAACTAAATTAATGGTCAAGGGTTAGATGATACCCGGATGAGGTCTGCGCACCGTATCTAGACATTGTAGGGACTCCTCTTTGGCTGTGGAGGATGACACCTGTAGAAGAAAGAGACTCAAACAGGAGATTGTTAGATGGATATAAGGTGGACTGCCAAGCGATATGCTCGGTCCCAGAAGCGCAAAGACTTCCTGAAAGGATGACAGTCCATTGATTGATAAAGAACAAAATGTTGCTAGAAAAGGAAATGATAAAAGACTGAACAAAAGAAATAGAAACAAATGCGTACTTGTATGTGGCAATCTGTCTTCCACAGTCGCCAGCGTCGGTGGTTCTACCAGCATCGGTTGGTTAAGGTTTCTAGCGTCTGTTAGTCTATCAATGTCAATAGGGGGAATGGGCCTGGTGGCCATCGTTGGTCAGGGTAATAAGGCTTTGGACGAGTTTCAGGGTTGTTTGTGGTCAGCAAAGTGGTTTGGGGTGTTTGTGGGGAGTTTGATGGCTTGCACTGGGTTTGCAGGGCAGAGAGTGTGGCTAAAAAGAAAGGGGCCAAATGGATGACAGGGGAAAAAGGGGAGATAAGGGTGAGAGAAGGCTTTTCAGCCTCTCTGGGAAGAACAGACTAGGTTGTGTCAAGATTGCTTGGAAATGTGCAGTAGTCTGATTGCTAATGTATTTAAAAAGATACTGAAATAAAACCAGTACAAATACTTAGCTGTGGGTGGAGAGGCAGAGATGCAAGTGGTCTATTTCTGTTGTGGTTGATGCTGGAGATGTCGTGCAATCTTCAATCCAGTTTGGAATGACTGGTGTAGAACCTCTGAGCCTAGAGAGTGTTGTTGAAACGCTGATACCTGCAAGAAGTCGAAGAGCGAGGGAGCTTGAAGTCTGGAGCAAGAGAATTCACGTTCACGGAGAGGGTGGCAACAGAAGCAGAAATATAGTCTTAAAGGAATTGACGCGGGCAAAACCATTGATGTCGGCCAAATAATGACTGACATCGACAGCTGAAGAATGGGAAAAGAGGCTATTTTTAGTCTTTTTGCCCGTTCTTCCAACTGCCAGGTCTAATTGTCGTTGGAAAACGGTCTAAGGCAGATTAAATGAGCGCGAGAGGTTAGTGTTTAAGTAATTAAGATTTGGCATGGGGGGTGATGTGTCAAGGGGGTTATTAATTTAAAATAGTTAATTTATTTTAAATTAATAAGTGTGTGGGTTAGGAATGTTTAGGGGGTGGACCAAAGAGACCAAGGGGGAGGATGACCAAGGGATGGACACAATTTCGGTGTCTACACCTCTTTACTTTGCTCTTTTCTTGTTTCACTTTTTCCAATGGTGTCTTCACCATGGCTTGTACCTTCCTTCATCTCTCTTGAATTACCAAACAACTCTTCTAGCATCTTCAACTCTTCCTTTAGTGAAATCTCATCTATCTCACCATCTTCATCAAACTTGGGCTGATCACTTACAAGGATTACTTGTCCTTCACTAACCTTACTCTTCATCTCATCCTTGCTTGAGCTATCTTCATGCAAACCAACTTTTTCATCAAATACAATTGCAGTATCTTTACCTTCTGTTTCCTTACTCTCTTCAACTTCTCTTTGAAGCCATCTTGTTTGGCATTGCTTTGCTGCATACTCTCCTCTTTCCTCATCATCCATCTTCTGGGAACTCTCTCCTTGCTGCATATTAGTCTTCATAGACATTTTCCATTCCTCATTTTCCATAAACATATCATTAAATGATTCAAACAAATCATTATCCCACTCATTTCAAGCAATTGACTTACCTTTCATCTTTATATCTTCATGCTCTACCTTGTTATTCCTTGAGAAGTTTTCTTTCTCATCTTCATTCTCTTGGCTGCTTGAATCTCCTTCAATCCCCTTCCATTGACTTCTTGGTGTTGCTATCTCAACACTCACATCTTCTCTCTTTGCCTTCTTAGGCACCCACACTTGTTTCTTCTTCTTATCATTTGACTTCACAAGCCATTTAGGCATCCTGTAACCATGCTTTTGTACCAACACTT
This sequence comes from Torreya grandis, assembly GCA_037957365.1. Taxonomy (NCBI): domain Eukaryota; kingdom Viridiplantae; phylum Streptophyta; class Pinopsida; order Cupressales; family Taxaceae; genus Torreya; species Torreya grandis. Next base: position 5,813,012 of record JARHVA010000090.1, on the reverse strand, counting down.
CCTCTTGCTTGGGAGTTTGATTCCTCCACCATTTAGGCATCACATACCCATGCTTAAATTCTCTTTTTTAGGGCTTTATCATCTTCCTTAACTCCTGCACCTATACATTAGCAGCTTCATGCTCACAATAACAATCAAAATCAGGTCTTAACACTTCATTTACCTCTTTGATAATTTGATCCATGGAGGAATCTTTCTCTTCCTTTTTGCTTGGCTGTTCTCTTGCCTCTTCTTGGCCTTCAATGGCATCATGGAATTCATCTTCATCTTTTACCTCTTCTCTTGCTTGTATGGGTTCTTCAACACCTCCCTCATGCATTAACCAATGCATCTCTTCTTCTTTATCAACAGCAGCAACAAACTCTCTTCTCTTTCTTACACATTCACTTGTGTACTTGGTGTCTTCTCTTGCACCAATCTCCTCACTTTCCAAGGCCCTTCTCTTGACCTTCATAAGGCTGCTCATACCTGCAATTACCCATGCAAAACCAGCATTAGACATAAAAACAAGAGACCATAATGTCTCCATGAGTGTTCTTTTCACCCAGACTCTTATCTTTTCAAGTGCTCTTTCTGGCACTTCCTCTTTTCTTTCTTCTCTTCTCTTGTCCTCCACAATGAGAACCTTCTTCACAACTTCTCTTTCCTGTTGCTCACTTGGCAACCTTCTTATCTTCTTCAAGCCTCTATGGGCTTCTCTCTTCATGGAAATCTCATTTTGCCTTCTTCTCCTTTTCACTAGGAGATTTGGCCACTTCAACCTCCTCCTCATTGGCCATATCCATGCTTGCTTGTCCATCTGCATCCAAGACTCATATTCATCTTTAATCTTAGCTAATTCTCTCTTCAAACTAGCAATTTCTTTATCAATCTCAATACTTTCCATACCTTTGATGCTTGCTTTCTTCTTGGTGCCCTCATATACCTTGTTGCTATGTAGTGTCTTCAACAATGCTTCCATCTCTAAGATCTTCACCCAAGTCTTTTCCACCTTGGTCTCTTGATCCCTTGTCTCACCCAATCCTTTTCTCTTTGACTAGTCTTTTGACAATCTCCTTGATCTTACCTAGGCCTTTTGCATCCTAGTCTTTTGATCATTTTCTCAATCCTGCAGCAACTCTTTATCAAACACTTCATCACAAATCCAAGCTTACCTTGCTTTGGATCTTCTTCTTTGAGCATTCACTTGCTCCCTTAATTTTTCAAACTTCATCCTTTACCTCACCTAAGTCTATTTCACCTTAGTCTTTTGGCAAACTATCCAAGCTTCTTCTTGGACCTTCTTCTTCTTGAGCAATTCACTATGCTCTTCTTCTAGAGCTCCTCTTGGCTCTTTACTAAGCCTTCCTTGGCTTCTTCTCCTCTTAAGCCTCAATGGCTTGACTGTCTGCAACTTCTTCACTTGTTTACTTCTCAACACAATAAACTTAAATCAAATATCAAAGGTTGTACATACCTTTTCTTCAGCAAATCCCAAGAGCTTCAAGCTCTGATACCAAATGATGCATGGCTCCTCAAACTACAATTCATCCACACAAAGACAATATAAACATGACCCTACAGAGTCCGTAGATTTTCCTTTCTCTTGCACAGTCCGTAGATTCAAGCTTGCAGAGTCCGTAGATTCAACCCTGTAGAGTCCGTAGATTCAAGCCTGTAGAGTTCTTAGATTCAAACCTATAGACTCAACCATGAATGTAAAAACACTTCTGGATACCCATTAAGCCCTTCTATAACATACTGAAAAATCTCTTAAGGTTACTTTGTATGGAATTGTACTTCCTTCTTTAAGCCCTGTTCTAATTAGCCCTCCTTGCGTGCAAATCACCTTGTCCAGAGTAAAGTATGGACTTTATAAGAAAACAAAGCATCATTATAGATACCCATTATCTTATTTCAGGTTAATCAATCATTTTTTAGTGCCCTTCTTTGGAGAAATTCACTTTTCCTATATTGGCCTATGCTCTTTCCTTCAAATACTCCTAGGATCCACTTGGCAATTGTTCTTTTCCATAATTATCCATAATTTAGCACCTTCAGACCACTTAAAAAAGTTTTCTAACACCTTCATGCTTCATATTGCAAAGTTTTAAGAGGTTTCAATCATTAAAACTCATTTTGAGGGCTAGAGGCTAATTCAGGATTTTCCCTTGGACAGTCACAGGCCGAGAGCTAATTAATTTTGATGGGAGTGTTCTACCCTGTTTCAAGGATTCAAATTAGTTTTCTAGGGTCTGTATTGATGCCTTAAACCTTCTATAATCCTCCTCCAAGTCATTTCAACCTATTGTGTTTTCCAAACAAGACTTCTCAGTTGTCTTGGACTGTATTTTCATGACAGCCAACAGGGTTCATTATTGTCATCTCTTTTTGAATGATCAATAGACTTTAAAGAGGATAAAAAACCATGTAAATACCTTAATTAATTCCCCATTCATATTCCCTATCAAAAATGACCTGATCAATCCACTTACAATGCAAAAACATACAAGCTTCTTAACTTTTTCTATACACTGTCACCTACAGGCCTGAATTCCAACTGTTGGAGTTTTTGGACATTAAAGGGGTTTCTAATGCCTGTTTCTTCTTGATTTAGGTTTATAATTTCCTTATATACCTGTATCCATACCATTATGAACTTCATGCAACCATTTTCACGTGGGGTTTTCTTTGGGCAATGGGCTATAGTTTAGATGCCTGAATACCTTGTTTATGCCTGTTTGGACTTTTTATAGCATTCAAAGTTCTTAAGATACTTTGTGCACATAAATACCAGTTTAAAATTATCCTCAACATGCCAAATAACCAGTATTTCTCAATATTCTATAAATAATCATCAGTCACACACACATTCCCAGGTCTGTTACCAGAATTGCAATAAAGAAACCAAAACATGAAACAAAACATTAATTCTTTCTTCATCAACTAAAAGACTTACAATTCAACATCAATGTCTCATGGCTTTCAAAGCCTTGCTTGTTCCTTCAAACATTCTTTGCTCCTTCTCTTTTCTTCAACATCTCTTGAGTGAGGTCCTCCCTCACTAATTCTCCTCTCTTTTCTGCATTCCATTCTCTTCATTCTGACATGCTTGAGAACCTCTTTTCTTATTTCATATCTTCCCTTGAAGGAGAGGTATTTTCCCTTCTGTCCTTTTCTCTCCTCTACGTCCCCTTCATCTCTTTCTACGTCCTGCTCTTTTTAAGAGCCTCTCCTCTAACTTCTATGCCCAATTTGGGCTCAGAATAAAAACAATTTTTAATTTTCAACAACATACTAAATTGGAGAAGAATGATATCTTACGATTGAAAGATTTCAACCACTTCCCCTTTATTTTCTCAACAGCCCAACCATTACCTTTTTACTTTTACTTTTTACATTTATTCCTCCTTAACAACATTTTGGAGGGAATTTACAATAAATTGAAATTGAATTCAATCATCCAACGTAACTACGTCTTGCCATGAAAATGAATGTAGATGCTCCTGCATCACAACTTATTGAATTATTATAACCTCTCTCAAACATAGGTTTTTCCTTTCTTAGCATAAAACATGGCATTATGGGTTTTGATATTAGGTCAATGAACCTTTAAATGTAAGTCCTCACCAAAACAATAATCTAGGATGCTTAACAAGACACTTACAACTTATTATCTTGTTGTAACCTCTCTCAAATGATATTTTTTCCTTTTTAACATAAAACATGACATTTATGGGTTTTGATCTCAAGTCAATGAACTTGTAAATTTAAGTCCTCACCAAAACACTGAATTAGGGAGCTTGGCAAGGAACTTACAACTTATTGATGTCATTACCTGACCTTGTGGCATGATACAAATATTTGATTATAGCTTGATTTAGCATGTTTTTATATCATTTGGACTAATGATGGTTGATTCTAGTCTTGTTTCAGATGTTAAGATGTGAGATATCTTGGGTAGCTATTGTGATTATGCTATATCATGGTTGACGCTTATATTGGATTCCATTTATCCTGATATACATATACTACTTGCATTACATTCATTTTATCTTGCTATATATATGTTACTTAAGTTTAGTTACATTATTATATGTTATGAATTTAACATGATTCACTAATGTAGATTGACATTGACTACTCTTGCAACTATTGATTATGTTTCGTAGGGCATGTTCAGGTTCATGGTCATCAATTGTGACTTTGGTCCCTTTAAAACTATAAATGACTATGATTAATTGTTATTTCATGTTTAATGATTAATTATGAATTATTATTATTTATATTGACATGATTTTGGTACTGTTGATGTATCATTTGGTGGATGTAGGAACCAGGCTGTGAACTAGGCTCGGTGGTGGGTTTGGACATCTCGGGTATACTCAAGGGATGATTGAACAGTCAAAAATCACTTTGATAGGTATAAAGTGTATGATATGATACTAAGCCACTATCATTTATATTTATTTTTAATTATTACTTTCATTTTTTATTGATCTTGCCTTATATTGTGTCTGTACGTGTTGTTATGGTTCCCTGTTGGAGTTAAGGAGTTTTGGTGTCGTTATTGCTCTTGTCTGTCCTCGACATACTTAATGTTATTGATCATGTATATCTTCATGATTGGTTATCCTCCTTGTGTGTTATGAACACTTATTTATCAAGCCTTAATGAATTGGCTTATCTTATTAACTTGTTAAGCTATTGGTGTGATAAGACCATTTAGGTCTCTTGATTGGAAACACCATCAATGAACCTCCTTTATGGGTAATTGACTTACCTGAGTTTTGAGTCGACTTATGATTTATGATTATTATTATTTTAACAATTTTATTGTTTATTATTAATATTATCCTTAATCGAATTAAGGATTTTGATTGACATTATGATTTTTATTAATTATTATTACCTTAATGATTTTATTAATTATTAATTTAATGATTTTTGCTAATTCTATTGTTGATTGATCAAAGGAATTTAATAGTTATTATTTTAATGATTTTGTGGTTTATTACCTTTTTATGGATCGACTTAAGGGGTTTTGGTTGACCATTATTTTTATTATTTTATCTTTAGATTGTGGGGTAATCTATCAGGGTTGACTTACATCCCTCAAATATTCACTTTACCCCTTTTCAAGAGAGTTGACTTGGCTAGATTGAAACCCCAATGGACCAAGTAGGGGCATGGGAGAAGAGAAAGGAATTTGGTGGCCATGGAGAAGTCTACCCCTGAATCGGTGGGCCATTTTGGCATGAGAAATAGGATGATGTAAAAGAAATCCCTGATTTTTACCCAGAAGTCATGCTTTTATCCATGGCGGCCTGCATTTTTTGGGTATGTTTTATAATTGATTTTTATAGTGGGATAATGGATTTTATTACATTATTTGCTCCAATGGAATGAGTGATAATTGTTCCATATTCATGGAGAAGTCGTGAGACTTCCCTATGAATTTGTAATGGCTAAAATCGATTTAAAACTGATTTCTTTTTGTTAGGTGCTATAAGATTATTTTGGGCTTTTGATTTTTATGACTAAAATTATTAAAAAGTGTGTGAATTTAAATAAAGGGTTTTTGAAAATTAGGCATCTGATCTAAGTTCAAGTATTAACTAGAACATTTGTACTACCTCCAAACTAGATTAACCAACATATTAAAAATAATGCTCAATTTGGTCTATTCGTATGGATCTATTTTTTGTTGATGGAGCTACTTTCTATTAATCACTGATAAAGTTTGCTAGATATTGTATGTAGTCTCTCGCATAAATGGCAACGCTAATTGCAACACCCAATTGGATTTGTTATTATGGTCTTGTTTTATATTGATAATGTTTTGCTAGATATCATATGTAAATAAAGACATATTTACCTAAAGTTTGATGTCTTTAATATATGCGATTCTGTTCAAGTTTGTTTTGCTAGATATCATATGTAAACGAGGATAGAATTTTCTAAAGCGTTGATTTATTCCTATTATATTATTTTATTCATACTTCTATAATCTTGGTTGTCACTTGACACCGCATCTTTTACTATGCATATCTCTCTTCTAGATTTTATGTTTTCGAGCTGTAACATAACCGATTTAACTTTCTGATTGTAAACCTCTATTTTACTTTTGTTGTTTGGAGTAGGTTTTTCTCTAAAATGGTTGGGATGTAATTATCAATCATGCACTACATTTTATTTTATTCTACTTGTTATAATGAGGTTGCATTATTTTGGCTTCGGATTTTGATTAAGTGTATGAAGGTATTTAAGTGTTGGTTGTACATAGCTATTTATAAGCCAAACCAAGTACCATTTCTTTTATGAATGATTGTACCTCCTTCTCTTTGAATCAAATGAGTCAATATACTATTTATTTTATGAATGATCGTACCTCCTTCTCTTTGATTTGAATGAGTTGATTTAGCTATTATGGATTGAAGCCATTATATTTAATAATTTTACACCTATTAAGCCTCTTGGGTTGAGCAGTAGACTTGGCTAGACTTTCCAGTCTTGCTAAATGGATACGATAGATTCTATTTTACTAAGTAAATCATCTCCTATAAATATTCATAGAATACCTCGGGTATTACTCATGATGACTAGTTTGTTTTGGGTGTTATGGTTCTTATGTTTCCTACATTATTTTTTCTTGTCTTTTGTTGACCATTTTTATAAATTTTATTGGTGGCTCAATATATTTTGCATACCTCTTACCTTGCTTGAGTACCCAATTGTCAAAACCCTCCACCTAGATAATGGTTGGGGTGGTAATGGTCACTGATGGTTGGACTCATAGGGTTGGTTTTGAGGAGTGTTCTCCAAGCCATGTTCATCCTCTTCCTTTGATGTACCTAGACTTGTGTGTAGTGAAATATTTTTTGGTCATATCTATTAGTGTATGATTTTGGCAGGTGTGCTGGATTATTCCATGGTTATTCATATTATGTACCAATTCCATTTCCTTGCATTACTTAGCCTTCTAACATTTATTATGTTGAAAAATAATAATATTGTATATAATGTGTTTATTGGTGGCATAAATGAATATGTAAGCATGGCTCTTGTATATCTAACAAACTACAATTATTCTCTTGATATGCATATATGTTGGATTCCTTTTCTTATATTGAAAAAAAAATTGTAACTCGGATAGTGTATGTTATACTTTGATTATTATATGATATTGTATACTCTTTGGGATAACACAATGATATGTCTATAGTTAAGAATTATGCATGAAATGGCATAATGTTTAATTGGAACTAGCAGTTTTAACTAAAACCTTTAGTTAATTTTATGCATTTTTATATACACTTATTATGGTGAGAAAGATGTATATTTAGCCTTTTAGTTGGTTGTCCCAGTTCTTGGTTTGTGCTCCCTTTGCCCTCAATAATAATCTTGTTGTGCTGAACTCAATTGGCATTACCTATTAATCAAGCTTGTTTCTTAGATATTTATGATTATGGAATCTATTAGTTGTAGTATGTAGCTAGGAAATGTTTATGAACATGCTCTATTTCATTTTTGATTTTGCAGTTGAATACATTGTGACACAAATTCATGGATTGTGTGGATGCCATGTTTTATATGTGGTTGGTATGTATTGTTTAGTTGTGTTGATCTATGCTAGTACTTGGCGTTACTACACTTATTGTAGATTATTATTACATATGAATCAATGTTTTTTGTTTATGCTTGAAAAGCCTACATATAGGTTGTAACACTCTTATTCTAACTTGAATTGAGAGGTGTGACATATAATATATATTAATCGGTGACATCCTTATGTAAAGGGATGTCAACGGGTAATAGATATTACCCCCTTTAATATTTTTTAGTTTGTTATTAGCTCCTTTTGATCATATGGCAGTGCTAAGTTGAAGCTTGGTTAATTAAAATTATGACCCATGGTATATTTATAACTTGGGATAAATCAATCATAGTCATTTAATTCATGCAATCAATTTCCTTGATAATAGATGTAATGTATTTCATTATAGCATTGGTTGTCCTGATGGTTGTGGTTTCATCTTTAATGAGTGTATTTATATTTCTTAAGCAATGAAATATAGTGTTATAGACTATTGGCAAGATTCAGAAAGTTTATTATTTCAATGGTTCATAATTCAACTCTTAATTAACAAAATGTTAGTAATATTATTATTTTTTGTATTCATTATGTTGCTTAACTCTGAGTGGAGTTTTTAAATTAAATTTAGTTTATTTTGGGCAATGTGATGCAAGGACCTAGAGTTGAAAATTCATTTATATAATCTCAACTAATAACATCACTTAAATTGTCTATATGAACTAGTAAAGCATTCTTGAGTCAGATGATTATTGGATTATAGGAGGATGTATGTGCTTAAAATTCATAAGCTTACCTTTGAAATTAAAATTATTTGTAATGCTTATATTGTGATCACTAAAACCATAATTAATCCCAGAATTAGGATGAAGCTTAAATATGTTATGTGAAATCATAATGCTTACATTATGATCTATGGTTTAATATTCCACCTTAGTAATGAGTTATTAAATGATAGTTTTCCTTAATGGAGACTCAAGTTAATGGTTTAATTAATTAAGAGACGAAATCTTGTATTGATCTGAAAATGAAATTGCAAGTGTCACAAAAATCGAATACAACTTGTCACTTTTCTAAGATCTACTAAATATTCAACTTTTTCGTTTGATTTTTAATCATGAAATAAAAAACTAGAATTAAAATGAAGATCAATATTATAAAAATAGTAGAGAAAAATAAGAAGATATCACCAGCAAATTGATAACGGAGTTTGGCTTCAATAGCCTACGTCTCTGGGTCTGTTCAAAGTGAGGACCGTTTCCATTAATTTTGTGCATCAAATGGCTTCTAAAATCGATACAAGTATTCAATTCACCTTATCTGATCTCTGCTTGCTTGTAATAATATCTCTTAGACCTAAAAATAATGGCCCAAGGCTGTACAAGGCAAAAATAAATCTTTAACCTTCTTAATTCTTTACACAGTCAATTGGGTGTTACCCCTCAAATGGAAATTCGCTCCTTTTATACCACTTCCAAGCTCATGGCTCAAGCGGTCAAGGCTTATCTTTTTGCTTGGGAGGTGCTGGGTTCAAACCATCAGCCTTCCTTTTGGGGCGCTTTTGTCTTATCTTTATCCCACATTGGGATTTTGAAAACTGTTTGCATACTTTATTAAGGATGGTGATCCCCTTGATAAGTGTCGACGTCTCTTTTTGGGAGACTTAGGTGCAAGGTTTATCACAACGCCTAACTTAGGCCGCCATTGGTGATATATGGTAAAAACATGGTCTTGGCATGGCAAACACGTGGTCTTGGCGTGGGAGATTTGAAAAGTCTTATTAAAAAATGGAAAACAATTATCCTACATTGGTGGGGTTTGAGCAGCCTTTATAACTTAAATACAATGTTGCAAACAATAACATATAAAGTATAAGAGGCCAAGGCACCCCTCCACAAAAGTGTGTCGACCCTCTCTGAGGGCCCCCAGTGAGCAAATAGCGGGGCCCACGGATCCTTATATGACTGCCTGTCAAAGACCGGAGGCTAAAAACAAACACCAAACCAAATTTTTTGCACCAATTCATATTGCCACATGTAAAATGGTTATTGGACCACTTGGCGTGTTTAAACAGTGCTACGTCACTTTTTGACACCCATTATTCCCCTATCGCAAGAATACTTCAACAAGCTATAACTCGAGCATCCAGACTCCGTTTTGCATTCTGAAAGAAGCACCGAAAAGATCTTGACAAATTTTACGATGTGAAAGTGGTTTGACCAAAATTTGAAGACTTTTAAAATGAAACAGTACATGGATCCACTTGGATCACTCCTTCCCACTAGGAACTTTTGGACCTCCAAAAGTTGAAATTAATTGGTAATGAGGTGAGGGTATTTCTCCCTCACCCTTCCAGCTTCCATCCATTTGATCTTATTTAGGTGCATCCCTTTTAGACCAACACAAAGATATTCAGCATCACCTCTTCGTGAAGTCTGCACATTCCTGTCAAGAATAGTATCTTCCTGCAATTCTGTTAGATATTCAGGAGCAAAATCATCAATAGAAGGAATGGATACACTTTCATCATGATCAATTATCATTGGAGGCTCATACAATTTTAGATTTTCCACATTTACAATTGAATAAATTTGCATGTACGATGGTAAATCTAACTGGAAAGCATTTGTACCAATTTTTTCCGTAATCTGAAAATGACCATACCAGATTGGTTTCAACTTTTTACCTTCACTTGTCAGTCTTTCCTTACTGATGTGAAGCCATACCATATCACCTACAAAAAATTGGTGATCAATACGATGTTCGTCATGTCTAGCTTTATACTTGGCTTGACTTTTCTCCAATTGAGTACAAACAATCTGATGTATGAGCTGTCTTTGTTCAATGAACTTCTTAGCTCGAATGGCTTCTTTTGGTTCACCAACAGTTGTATCCTATCCATAGCAAACGTCTAGAGGAGATTTAGGCAAGTATCCATAACAAACTTCAAATGGAGATTTCATAGTAGAAGAATGAAGTGCTCAGTTATATGCATGTTGTGTGTAACATAATTGTTCATCCCATAACTTTGGATGTTTATTGATGTAACCAATAAGCAAATGTACCACCGTGCAGTTCACAACCTCTATTTGCCCATCAGTTTGTGGATGAAATGCAGTGCTCTTTTTTAATTTAGTGTCCATTAGTCCCCACAAAGTTGACCAAAACTCCCCAATAAATTGAGAATCCTAATCAGAAATAATTGAAGTAGGCCAACCAAAATGAACTCATACATGTTTAAATAACAAGTGTGCAGTGCCTTTCCCAATAATTTGCTTAGTGCAAGGAATCAAAACACACATATTTTTAAATCTATCCACAACCACATATAAATAGTCATGTTTTCTTTATGTCATAGGCAAACCCCCCAAAAAATCCATGGAGATACTTCCTAGGGGCGAGTAGGAACATGTAGAGGAGTGTAAAGTCCTAGTTTCCTGTTACTAGGTTTACTTGTGGCACAAAGAGTACATCCCTTAATATATTTTGCAACAGTTTCTAGCATACGGGGCCAGTAATAATACATTTTCAAATGTGCAACCATTTTAAAAACTCCAAAATGACCAGAAATAAGAGAAGTATGTGCTTCTCTAATCATGTGCACCCTCTCATTTTGAGGAATACATAGTTTACCCAAATGATACAAAAGATCATTATGTACATGATAGTCCAATTATTATACTTGTCTACTACTCATCAAGTCTTTATAAACATCCTGAAAATCAAGGTCATTAACATACTATTCTTTATAACTTTCATGAGACAAAGAACCATGTTGTAAAAGAATAGATTCAACAACCATATGAGGCCTAGATAACATATCTACAACTTTATTCTGCATACCTTTTGTATACTTAATCACAAGATGAAATTTTTGTAAGAAACCCATCCAACAAAAATGTCTAGACTATTGTAGCTTAGTTTGTGATTAGAGATATTGTAAGGGCTGATGATCTATATGTATTATTATTTCTTTGCCCATTAAGTAATGTTTCCATTTTTTAACACTTTGAACCAATGCATACAATTCCTTATCATAAGTTAGATATTTTCTTACTACACTTGTGAAGGTTTCAGAATGATAGCAAATTGGTTTCTTACCTTGCATTAGAATGGCTTTCATAGCATACTCACTTGCATCCGTCTTGATCTCAAATGGTTATTGTATATCAGGAAGTGTCAAGAACGGAGCAGTACTTATCTTTTCTTTCAAAGTGTTGAAAGCTTTTTGATGTTTGCCTCCCCACTGAAAGACCTATTTCAAACTTGGCAAAGAATGCAAAGGTGATGCAATATATGAAAATTGAGCAATAAACTTTCACGAAAACTGTACTGCACCAAGAAAACTTCTAACCTCAGTTGTATTAGTGGGTGTAGGCCAATTAACAATGGCTACCACTTTTGCAGGATCAATTTTGAATTCACCATGTCCTACAATGTAACCCAAGTAGATCAAAGAGGTCTTGCCTTTTTAAATAAAGTTTTTCCCTTCGTAATGCATCCATGAATTTCTTAATGTGGATCACATGCTCTTCCCAAGACTTGCTAAAAATCAATATATCATCTAAGTAAACTATAACAAAATCATCAAGGAACTGTCTAAAAACATCATTCATCAGTCTCATGAATGTAGCTGGGGCATTACACAACCTGAAAGGCATAACAAGCCATTCAAACAATCCCTGTTTTGTTTTGAAGGAGGTTTTCCAAACATCACCTTCACTAATTCTTACTTGATGATATCCACTTCTGAAATCTAACTTAGTGAAATAAATAGCATGTTTTAATTGATCCAATAAATCATCAATATGAGGAAGAGGGTAATGATTCTTAATAGTAATTTTGTTTAAAGCACGAAAATCAACACACATTCGCCAAGTGCCATCTTTCTTTGGCACCAAAATAATGGGTGAACCAACAGGAGATGAACTTGGATGAATAATACCTCTATCCAATAGATCCATTACCTATTTTTTGATTTCCTCATTTTCCACCACTAATAACCTGTACATGCCAATGTTAGGGAGAGGAGAATCCTGCAATAGCTGAATTTCATATTGAACTCCCCTTTTAGGGGGCAAACCCTTAGGATCTTGAAACACATCATCATAAGTAGAAATGATTTCAACCAATTCATTCTTGTGTTTAGGATCACAATTTTCCAAAGCTTGAGAATATTCTTTTTCCTTAGACAAAATCAACATGAGACAAAAAGTCTTGCTTGAATTAACTACTCTTTTCATTTTCCCTGCTGTAACTAAGGAAAGACTTGTTTTAATGTGATGTGCTCTGACTATATATTCAATGCCATCCTTAACAAGCAAGTACTTATTCTCCTCTCTATAAAAGATTGCTTTTATATCATAAAGATATGGGCTTCCCAAAATAATCCCGCATATGTCCAATGGGACAACATCCAACTCAACCTCATCTACGAACTTGGATGTGATGGCAAACCTCAGTCTACAAGTTTGTGAGACTTGTAGCTTCACATTGTCACACACCCAACCTAGTGGATAAGGCTTCGGATGGGGATTGGTTTGTAAGCCTAACTTCTTAACAACCTCTTCAAAAATTAAATTTGCTTGTGTACCAATATCAAATAGAGTGTCAATCTTAGTATATTTTGAAACAACTCTAATGTGGAACAATTCATTTCTTTTCTTATCAACATGCACAAAATTTTGTTTAGAAGAAGATGCATCATTTGACTACTTAGTGCTAGAAACTGAAAGAGAAGAATCATTATGCAATCCCATAGCTGTGATCTTAGTTTCATCATTTGAATCTGAACCTAAGTTCTGAACCATAGCATTAGTCTTCTTTTCTTTCTTCTGAAACCTTTTAGGCCTTAACTCAAGGTGTAGTTTCCAAAACTTAGACTCATCATGATTTTTCTTGCAATGATTACAAAATGGTTTTCCTTCTTCTTTTTTAATAGTAAAAGTAGATTTTTGTTTACCCTTTCTGGATGAACTTTTCCCTTTGGATTGCTTAACATTAGATTGCTTACTTTTAACTTTAGGAAGAGATTCTTTTGATTGTTTTCCTCTAGCCTCTAAATGAGTGGCTTGTAAACATACTACATCTAAATTAGTGGGATTTAATATAAGAATCATATGTCTTAAGTAACTATGTAGCCCACCTATATATTTTAGCAGTGTTTCTTGTGTGTAAAGAGGAACATTCAAAAGTAAAGCTTTTTTCCTAAATTCTTGTGTATAATCTTGAACATTTTGGCCTTTTCTTTGTCTGAAACTTTGCCAATCCATCATGGCTTGTTGCATATATCCTAAAGGATAAAATTGCTTTCTGAGTTCTTCAAAAAATTCATTCCAAGTAGAAATTGGGTTACCTTTTTGAAGCTCAGCTTCTTTCAACTTACTCTCCCACCAAATGAGAGCTGTGCCTCCCATACAAAGAGTAGCCAAATGAATTTTTGATTCATCCCCTGCAATCTTTTAGACCCTGCAATAAACTTATATTTGCTTGACCCAATTATCCAAATTTTTGGCATTAACTTCACCATTAAACATTGGTAATTCAAAATTAATATCCAGTTTAAGTGAAGGGAGAGATTCCATAGTTTTTTTACCGTCATCTGATGAAGAAGGTTTTTTGGTTTCTTTACCTTTCAATTCTTGTGAATCACCTTTCTCATTCTCGGATTTCCTTTGTTTTTCATGGTATAATTCCTCAACCATGCTTCTCATCTCCATGAAAGCTTGGTGAAAAGCTTGTTTAGATTCCATCTCTTCTTCAGCCATTCTTGAAGCATGCCTTGAGCCAATCTCTGGATTATACTCAATGATTTTTCCTTCACCCTTTTGGAATTTAGACCTTGTCAACATACACTAGCAATCACTGTTAAATAACCACTCTGATACCAAAAATCTGATCTGAAAATGAAATTGCAAGTGTCACAAAAATTGAATACAACTTGTCGCTTTTCTAAGATCTACTAAACTCTCAACTTTTCTGTTTGATTTTTAATCATGAAATAAAAAAATAGAATTAAAATGAAGATCAAAATTATAAAAATAGCAGAGAAAAAATAGAAGATATCACCAACAAATTGATAACGGAGTTTGTCTTCAATAGCCTACGTCTCTAAGTCTGTTCAAAGTGAGGACCATTTCCATTAATTTTGTGCATCAAATGGCTTCCAAAATCAATACAAGTCTTCAATTCACCTTATCTGATCTCTGCTTGCCTGTAATAATATCTCTTAGACCTGAAAATAATGGCCCTATTGATGGCGTAAAATTGCGCTAGATCTTAACCAATCAACAATGGGAAGTTTCAAGCTGTGGGATAATGCGGCTTGAAACAACCTCCAGATTTTAGAGAAGCTGGTATCTTCTTTTGGTATTGTTGTTGGGGAAAAGGGATAGGAGACTAAACAGAAACACAAAATGCAAGAATTAAAACCTATGGCAATGCGCCTGAGTTTAATCCTAGTCCTAACCTGAGCATAGTGAGACTATTACAGGATTCAATTACATTTAAGAGCAGACAAGTGCATGATCAGTGTAAAAGGTCAAAATAACAAAAATAGAGGCTCATAACAGGGAGTTCTTTCACTGAGACAAAGAGAATGTCAACAAAGGCATAGTGTTCAATCTTCCTAACAGAATCTTCTAATCACATAAGAGGCATAGAAGTCACGTACAGTTATGTAAACCTTCAGATTCAAGAAAATGAGACAAAAGCAAATGACATTTCTAAATAACAACTACAAAAAAATATACAATATAGACTACTTTGCAAATGACACAAATAACACCAACCAAGGCATGGAGCTCAAATTTCCTTAATTCATTCAGCCACATAAAGGGCACAGAAACATGCATGATTATATTAACTTTACAACTTCAAGAAAATTGAGACAAGAGCAAATGATATTACTAGTCAAAAACTTCAAAAAGTCCAAAACTATGAGAATTCCCCCCCTTCTTTGATTTTATAATTCTTCTTATATAGCTTCAGATGTCTCCTTACATTGCTTTCTTTCCCATGCAATTCCACTCCATCCTTCACTCATAGGGGACAAAATAGATGGTGTATTCAATGCCTTGGATGCGTCTTGGTCTTATCAAGACCTGCCCTGACTATGGCATGGCGATCCCTGTCTAGTACCTCTCTTTGCACCTGAAACTCTTTGTTCCATCACCTGTTTGGCCGCTCAACTGTCTACTCTACCTCTGCTTATAGGGGACAAATAGATGGCATCTTTAATACTTGCAAGCCCTAAAAATCTTACCAGTGCATTGTTCTATCTACCTAGAGTAACTCTCGCCAAATTTCCCTCCATTTTCGTTGTAACAGGTAGATGGGCACTCTGTTCTGTTGAAATGGAAGAGGACACTTAGTCAATTTATGAAATTTCTCCCCTTTTGTCTAGAAGACACCGGAGGATGACACTTGGCCACTTCTGCTTTCTCTTTATATTCTACCCATGAACGCTTCACCTTCGACACCTATCGCAGTCCGCTTCCTTAATACTTTGTAGTTTAACAAAACAAACTTATGGCATTCCTTGCTCGGGCAACTTTTAGGAAGGCATGGATGCACGTGGCAGTCTTCACTTGTTGACACTCGGTGCTTTCTCAATCCTTTGAAATATCATCCGGGACCCACCACAATCTTTATTCAACAATTAGGCTCAAGATGGTTTCTTGGAGGTTGACCCATGGTGACCTCGGCTGCTCCTAGGAAGATACGTGGCATCTTTCACTTCTCCTTCAGGGGGGATGTGGTGTCTTCCACTACCTTTTGGGGTGGAGTGGAAAGGGACCAGAGAGTGACACTTGGCAGCCTCCGCTGCACTTCGACACTTAAAAAAAATGAAATGATGCCCTTATGCATTGAACAAAAGCGTTGGACCAAAGTCTCCCAGATGACAACATGTGGTGGCTTCTGCTGCTTCTTCAAAAAGGTAGTTTAGGGCCTCCGCAACTGCCACCTGGTGCTTTCCACTCTCTATGCTGCTTGGTCCATTGAAAATCCTTGCCAAATGAAACACGGGTGCCTTTATGAGACTCAGACACTGACATGTGGTGCATTTCACTTAGCCATTATTAAGTACGTGGCACATTCTGTGATCTTTCCAAAAGTTACAAAAAGGTGCTCAGAGGACGCCAACTGTCCAGCTTCGTCTCCCAGAAATCAACACTTGGCAACTTTCGCTTGAATGTTTTACTTGGGCAAAAATGAGACGAAGGAAATAAAAAAAGGGAAAAAAGGACATGTTACCGAAGGGCGACCCTTGGCAGCTTCCGTTGCACTTTGACACTTAGGCAAAATAGACCGGCCCTCTGCTCTAAAATTTTGCCGCGACATCCAAGATATGCAGGAACCAAAATTGTAGCTCTAGTCAAAAATTAAAATACGACGTAGAGTAATAAATTACTCTACAGGCCCAAGGCCGTACAAGGCAAAAATAAATCTTTAACCTTCTTAATTCTTTACATAGTCAACTGGGTGTTACCCCTCAAATGGAAATTCGCTCCTTTTATACCACTTCCAAGCCCATGGCTCAAGCGGTCAAGGCTTATCTTTTTGCTTGGGAGGTGTTGGGTTCAAACTGTCAGCCTTCCTTTTGGGGCACTTTTGTCTTATCTTTATCCCACATTGGGAGTTTGAAAACTGTTTGCATACTTTATTAAGGATGGCAACCCCCCTTGATAAGTGCCGACGTCCCTTTTTGGGAGACTTAGGCGTAAGGTTTATCACAACACCTAACTTAGGCCGTTATTGTTGATATGTGGTAAACATGTGGTCTTGGCATGGAAAACACGTGGTCTTGGTGTGGCATGATAGGTTGGCATGGGAGATTTGAAAAGTCTTATTACAAAGTGCAAAACAATTATCCCACATTGGTGGGGTTTGAGCAGCCTTTGTAACTTAAATACAATGTTGCAAACAATAACATATGAAGTATAAGAGGCTAAGGCACCCCTCCACAAAAGTGTGTCGACCCTTGCTGAGGGCCCCAAGTGAGCAAATAGTGGGGCCCACGTATCCTCATATGACCACCTATCAAAGACTGGAGGCTAAAAAAAACACCAAACCAAATTTTTTGCACCAATTCATATTGCCATGTGTCAAATGGTTATTGGACCACTTGATGTGTTTAAACAGTGCCACGTCACTTTTCGACACCCATTATTCCCTTGTCACAAGAATACTTTAGCAATCTATAACTCGAGCATCTGGACTCCATTTTGCATTCCAGAAGAAGCACCGAAAAGCTCTCGATGAATTCTACGATGTGAAAATGGTTTGACTAAAATTTGAAGACTTTTAAAATGAAACGGTACATGGATCCACCTGGATCATGTATGGGCATATGCATATTAATTGATCAACATGAATGCCTATGTTTTAACATTAGCATGACGTTGTAACCAAAGGACAAGTAAGTAACAACATAGGTACTAGACCCTATGGTTGGCTTACGGGATGATATAGCTATGTCATGAGAAGTATTTTGGTTTTCTAATGTTATTTTTGTGTTTATTCAATATAATGCTCACTTTTATGATGTCATCCTCCTTGAGCTAAGTGCATTATGACTCATCTAATTCAATAAAGAATAATTATCTCATAACGGAGTTATGTTTCTGTATGTGACCTTCGTCAAGTAAGAGAATGGTGGTACAATGATCTCCAAGAACTTTGGACCATGGTATAGTGATCCAATGGGGGTAGCACAAGGACTGGTCCTTGCTTGGATGAATCCCAAAAGGTTAAGGTGACTATTAATCTTATGTCATGTTGGTTTTTGTAGTGGTTTAGAGATCTCGCTTTGTTGATCTCACGATGTGGTAAGACTTTCCTAAGTAAGCTAGTGAGATGAATTCTTCTATTTGGTCATTTGGACCTCTGTACTTATGTGTTCCATTTATTTTTATCTTATTTGCATATATATCAAATGGCTAACAAGACATTTTTGATGTGATAATTTCATACTTAATGTTCTTAGCATTGTCTAATGGGATAATGGGGATATTGGCTGTAATATTATTGGCATCCTATGCATGAATGATTTATTTAGTCTATTAGACTATCAAACCATGCTTGTATGGGTAACCAGACACTTAGGTAGGTCTAAAGGTCCCTAGGTGATTCGATAGAGAATCTAAGGGATTTTACGAGGTTTAGAGGTTATCAATATGGATCCACATACTAATACCCCCTTAAACAACATATCATTTTATGGCCAACATACTTGTTTATGACATTTCCTATTGGTGTTTATCCATAGGCATGTGTCTAAGGTGAATCGATCTAGTTATTGGATATTAGTAATTTATGTAGTTGATTGATGAGATGCATTATGATGCATAAAATTTATGCAGCGGGCCCTAAATGGCATTTTGTTGTGTACTCTAAAAGTCAATACCATTTTTTTTAGAGTTGTTTTATCTGGTATCAGATCCTATGCTTTAAAATTTTTGGATGAGTTATGGGCACATTAAACTGATTTTAGCATATTCTTGGAAAGGTTGGTTAAGCTTTTATGTGATTATGCATACTTTGGAAAAGGTTTATTTTACATAATATACCTTTGGATGGCTGAAAATACACATAGTATGAATGTGCATACTCTTGGAAAAGCTTATTTTATATCAATATGTATGTGTATGCCTTTGCAATGGTTGAATAACACTTGTTGGCTATGTTTCCTTTGCTAAAATTATTAATGGAGCATTTTATGATTGGGTGCATACAAAACCATGGTTGAAATCACATACCTTGTGTGGACAAATAAATATCTTTTATGCTTAGAAGGGCTATGTTATGACCTTTATAAATGCACGTAGCCTCTTGTGCAAATTGAATAATGCTTTTGTATGCAATACTGAGGTGCTATAAATTCTTGCATTCATAGAATATATGTATGCAAGGAAATTGGTAAATTTATACAATAAACTTATGATGCTTATCCATAACCTTGGTTGGGTCAACCCTTCTGTAATCAAGTTGCGTTGGAGTAAGCATCACCTATTGATTGTTGACTTGTATGGCCAAGTCGATGGGAGACTGGTGATAACCTATTTGTCCTTGAAATTGAGGAAATGATGTTCGGTATATATTGATTGACTTATATGGACAAGTCATCAATAGATGCTTAGAACATCATGATCTCAAGAGGACCAAAGGTTAGGCTTAAACCTAGATGGATTAATAGGGTGCGAGTATCTGATTTACTTACATAAATCATTAAGGCTTGAGATCTCTACTTGTGAAGAAGCATATTGAGCTAAAATAAGAGCTTGATCTTATTTATGTATTTGGCCTCTTTTGAGTTAATTGGAGAAACATGTGGTTTTGTAACTTCAAAAGGATGAAAGTTAATGTGTGTGTGGAAATGTTTATTTTGATCACATTTTGCATAATGATATTTATTCTGATCATGGATATGTTTGATTACATGAGGATGTTATGTTAACCATGGATATGTTTTACATATATATGGATGTTTAAGTTGATTCTAGATGAATTATGCATCCATGAGGCTGCCTATTTAGAACTTGGCTATGTTTTAAAATCTATGAGGATGTCTATTATGATATTGAATATATCTTATATCCATAAATATGTTTATTGTGAAGTTTGATTGCACTTGATGATTGTGGAAAATTATAATTTCCATGGTAGTAATATATCATTCACCTTGTGCCTTGGCTAAGTTTACCCTTTTTCAAAGCAATGTTACATCAAAGCAAGCATCACCATTAAACCTTTGACTTGTTGGATTAATTCAATTAGAATAATAGTGATATAAACTTGTTGTTGGAATCATGAGACAATGCCTTGGTATCCATTGATAACTTGCATGAGTGATCCATCCAATTATGCTGAGGTATAGTATTTTGGGAGGTCCAAGGGTGCCACTCAAGTTGGAGGGCCCGATGGGGTGAGTGTGAAGGACTTTCTTGGATAAGGTAGGGAGTTTTGAGGATCTCTTAATATTATCAAGTAGCATGAGCCATCTATCCATGATGTGAGAACATTATTGGTAAAATTTATGTAAACTCATGGAGATAAATTTTATAGGCCTTGTTGGAACACAACCTTCCTTGAAAGAAGGTGATCATAAATTTGAGATCCCTAGGACTGATCATGTTGTATTATGTGATGGATATTTGATGTCGTTTGGATGGAATATAGACATTGGGTGACTTGATGGGATTATGGACCCTTATGATTCACTGACATGTGTGCTTAATTATTGTGATGTGAAAGTACATTGGCATAAATTATCAAAACACTTGAGTCATGTATGCATGACCTAATTCATGTGGTTCCTTCCTTGCATGTAAATCTATTACATGTCATGTAAGACCATTGCATTTCATTGATTATGTTATGTGTATGTAGTTAACCTTGCGAGTTTTCATATTTTATTTTTGATATCAACATTGTTATATGAGCACTTATGTGCATGATTGCATGTTGCTAACTGTGAAACATGGAAATGATGATAAATTACTTGTGTAAGGGAATTTCCCACTTCCAAAATCAATCATGTGAACCTTAATTTACTCTATGTTTTCAAAATTTATGTATGATTATTTTGTGTACATATCATGGAATAAATGTGACTTTGTGTTGTTTACAAATTATTATGTGGTAATATGACCATAAGCTACTCATATGTTGTATTCTTCCCTCTTGAATCCAACCTCTATTGTTTGAAATCTACCAAGGTATAATGTTGTATTATGCGGTGTAATCCCGCATCACTACTCTAGTATTGAGCATTTATGCAAGTACAAGGTTGAGGGTAAAGAAACACTACATTCATAATGATTTGAACTAGGTATGGGTCAAGAAGTGGAGTCTCTTGTAGGTTAAAAATCCACTTTTCTCCTTTGTATAAATTAGAATGAGTGCCACAAGTTGGTTGTGGAATCTTAGTGCATAATGGTTAATTTATGGATTTAACATTCCTTTAACCGCCTCTTAGAGGTTGTGGTAAAAACAACCTTTGTGAAATTTTATTTTTTTCACCTTGTGAAACACTATCTGATACTGTAAATTTGGATATATATGCAAAATCAGTAAGGTGGTACTTGATGAAAACACATGCATGTGTTGGCCTATAAGTATAAACATGCTATGGATGAGGTGTTATTTTCTTGTTCCTAATAGAGTTATTCTAGGATGGATATTTGTAATTTGTTTTGAAAAGCATGGCTATAATGTATGCTAATTTTATACTCTAAAAGAATAACATAAAGCCCTGATCAGATGATGATAAAAATCCTAGGTACCTACTTGACTCTTGGATAAAGTGATGAAAGTTTGGTAATAAGCTCAAATAGTTAATTTTTGGATGGTGGGATTGGTATCCCTGGACCATTGTGTGAGCTCACGTGTGTTGGAGAACATGATGTAATCCTTTGGGTTGCGTGTGATGCCTAGAATGACTTCTTTGATGTTCAGTGTAGTTGGTGCGAGATGCTACACTAACCATGAATGATTGATGATGAAATATAGTAATTATTATAGTATGGATTACTACCTTTGTGAAATAACATCCTATAATGAATGTTCTTAAGGATTATGCATGTGGCATTATGTTTATAGTGGACGTTTCCACTCTTAATTTGGGATTCTAGTTGCAATCTAGTTGGATTAGATGATTTAGACCATTGACCTCATGTTACAAGTCTATTTATGTTGACACAAAGTGATTAGCAACCTTGGTAAAGTTTTTATATTCAAACTATTAATCTGATTTAGATATTTGATTTATAACTTGTTGACTTATGGTTGTATTTTCCTACTTGAAAGTGCCAATAACACTTTTATTGAAAAACGTTTTAAGGTAAGTGTAAGCTCTTGCATTTTGGAATGTTGTTTTCCTATTATGTTTAATTAACCACCTTCATAAATGGTTGGAATGGTTAATAACAACAATGCTATGTTGAAATTAACATTTATTGCCATGAAATTTTACTATTTAAGAAAGGCATTTTTGGTTTGGTGGACCTATTTAGAGCTGATTTTGATGAATTATAATGTAATTGATGGCCTTTTAAGGCATGAATTTGAAAAATTTTCAACCAAATTGGTATATTTGGTGGAATATTCTACTATAATAGTTCTTCATAAGTGTTATTCTGCCATATCAGTGTCGTAAAGAACACATGAAGGCAGGCAGGAGGCCATTACTTGACCTAATGTAATGAAAAATGTGATTATCTTAATGGTAAAAAATAGAATACCAACAAGATAAGGTTGAGGCATTGCCACCCCTCAATGGGTAGAGATATTTTGAAGCAATGATAATTAGTTTAGTTGGATATCTTCAGAGAATATTATTCTTGACTGTTGATTGTAATCAGGATGACTCTTCTTTAAGGAGGGATGTCATGACTTGATCTTGTGTCCTATTGCATATACTTGATTATAGCTTGATTTAACATGTTTTAATAGTATTTGAAATTATTATGGTTGATATTGGTCCATTTTCAGATGTTGAGATGTGAGATATCTTGGGTAGTTATTGTGATTATGCTATATCATAGTTGACGCTTACACTAGATTCATTTTATCCTGATATACATATACTACTTGCATTAGATTCATTTTATCCTAATATATATGCTACTTCAATTTACTTACATTATTATATGTTATGGATTTAACATGTTTCACTAATGTGGATTGACATTAACTACTATTGCAACTATTGGTTATGTATTGTAGGGCATGCTTAGGTTCATGGTCATCAGGACTGACTTTGATCCCTTTAAAACTATAGATGACTATGCTTAATTATTATTTCATGCTTAATGATTCATTCTAAATTATTACTATTTGTATTGACATCATTCTGGTACTATTGATGTCTCATTTGGTGAATCTAGGGACTAGGCTGTGAGCTAGGCTTGATGGTGGGTTTAAACATCTGGGGTATACTTGAGGGATGATTGAGTAGTCAAAATTCACTCTAACAGGTATAATGTGTATGATGTGATACTGAGCCACCATTGTTTATATTTATTTTTTGTTATCACTTTTCATATTTTATTGATCTTGCCTTATATTATGCGTGTGCGTATTTTTATGGTTCCTTGTTAGAGTCAACAAGTTTTGGTGTCATTGTTGCTATTGTCTGTCCTCTCATTGTTGCTCTTGTCTGTCCTCGATATGTTTGAGGTTATTGATCATGGATATCTTTGTGATTGGTTATTCCCCTTAAGTGTCACGAACACTTATTTATCAAGATGTAATGAATTGACATATATTATTAACTTGTTAAGCTATTAATGTGACAAGACTATTTGGGTCTCTTGACTGGAAACACCATCAAGGAACGCCCTTTGTGGGTAGTTGACTTACTTGAGTTTTGAGTCAACTTATGATTTTTAATTATCATTATTATTTGAATGATTTTTCTATTTATTATTATTATCATTAATCAAATTAAAGATTTTGATTGGCATTATGATTTTTATTAATTATTATTACCTTAATGATTTTTTTAATTATTAATTTAAAGATTTTTGCTAATTTTATTGTTAATCGATCGAAGGACTTTAATATTTATTATTATTTTAATGATTTTATGGTTTATTACCTTTTTATGGATCGACTTAAGGGGTTTTGGTTGACCATTATTTTTAATATTTTATCTTTAGCTTCTGGGATATGTTATTGGGATTGACTCATGCCCCTTAGATATTCACTTCGCCCCTTTTTGGGAGAGATGACTCAGCTAGGTCAAAACCCTAGAGGGCCTAGCAGGGGCATGGGAGAAAAGAAAGGATTTTGGTGGCCATGGAGAAGTCTATGCCTGGATTGGTGGGCCATTTTGGCATGAGCAATAGGGAGTTGTAAAAAAAGCCCTGATTTTTACCCAGAAGCCATACTTTTATCCATGGTGACCTACATTTTTTAGGTATGTTTTATAATTGATTTTCATAGTGGGAAAATGGATTTTATTGCATTATTTTCTCCAATGGAATGAGTGAGAATAGTTTCAAATTCATGGGGAATTCATGAGACTTCTCTATTAATCTGTAGAGGCCAAAATTGATTTAAAACCAATTTCTCTTTGTTGGGAACTATAAGATTATTTTGGGCTTTTGATTTTTATGACTAAAATTATTAAAATGTGTGAGAATTTAAATTGAGAATTTCTACAAATTAGGCATATTCTCTAAGTTTAAGTATTAACAAAAACATTTACACTGCCTCCAAATTAGCTTAACCAACATATTAATCATAATGCTCAATTTGGTCTCCTTGTATAGGTATATTTTCTGTTGATGGAGTTGTTTTCTATTAATCATTGATAGAGTTTGCTAGATATTGTATGTAGTCTCCTACATAATTAGAAATGCTAATTGCAATGTCAAATTGGGTTTGTTATTATGGGCTTGTTTTTTATTGATAATGTTTTTCTAGATATCATATGTAAAGGAGGACAAATTTACCTAAAGCTTGATGTCTTCCATATATGCAATTTTGGTCAAGCTTGTTTTGCTAGATATCGTATGTAAATGAGGATAGACTTTTATGAAGCATTGATGTCTTCTTGTTATATGATTTTGATCACTCTTCTATTATCTTGGCTGTCACTTGATGCCATGTCCTCTGCTATGCATATCTCTCTTCTAGATTTTAAGTTTTTGGGCTGTAATATAACTGATTTAACTTGTTGATTATAAACCTCTATTTTACTCCTCTTATTTGGAGTAGGTTTTTTCCCAAAATGGTTGGGATGTAATTATCAGTCATGGACTACATTTTGTTTTATTCTTCTTGTTATAATGAGGTTGCATTATTTTATCTTTGGATTTTGATTAAGTGTATGAAGGTATTTAAGTGTTGGTTGTACAAGGATATTTATAAGCCAAATAAATTATTGTTTTTCTTATGAATGATTATACCTCCTTATCTTTTGACTCAATTCAGTCAATTTAGCTGTTATAGATTGAAGTTTATTATGTTTAATCATTTTACACCCAAGAAGCCTCTTGAAATGAGCAATAGACTTGGCTATACCTTCTGATCTTGCTAAATGGATACGATAAATCTTGATTTACTATGTAAATCATCTTCTATAAAGATTCATGGAATCCCTTGGGTATTGCTTAGGATGACTAGTTTGTTTTGGGTGTTATGGTTCTTATGTTGCCTACATCAGTTTCTTTTATCTTTTGTTGACTATTTTTATAAGTTTTATTGGTGGCTTAGTATCTTTTGCATACCTCTTACTTCATCTGAGTACCCAATTATCGAAACCCTCCACTTAACTGATGGTTGGGGTGGTAAGGGCCATCGATGGTTGAGCTCATAGCATTGGTTTTGAGGGGTGTTATCCTTGCCATGTTCATCTTCCTTTTATGTATCTACACTTGCATGTAGTGGCATGGTTTTTAGTCGTATTTATTGGTGTATGATTTTGGCAGGTGTGTTGGTTTGTTCCATGACTATTCATCTTATGTACCAGTTCAATGTCCTTGTATTATGCAATTCTATAACATTTATTATGTTAAATAATAATAATATTTTATATAATGTGTTTATTAGTGGTGGAAATGAATATGATAGAATGGCTCTTGTATATCTAACCAACTTTAATTATTCCCTTGATATGCATATATGTTGGATTTATTTTCTTATATTGAAACAATAGTTGTAACTTTGATGATAGTATGTTATGTTTTGATCATTATATGCTATTATATACTCTTTGAGATAACATAGTGATATATCTATAGTTATGAATTATGCATGAAGTGACATAATATTTTATTGGAACTAACAACTATAACTAAAACCTTCAGTTAATTTTTTGCACTTTTGTATACACCTCTTATGGTGAGAAAGATGTATATTCATCTTTTTAGTTGGTTGTTCTAGTTCTTGTTTTATGCTCCCATTGTCCTCAACAATAATCATGTTGTGTTAAACTTAATTGGCATTAGCTATCAATCAAGATTATTTATTAGATATTTATGAATGTAGAATCTATTGGTTGTAGTACGCAAATGAGAAATGTTTATGAACATGATCTATTTTATTTTTGACTTCAGAGTTGAATACATTGTGACACTTATTCATAGATTGTGTGGACGCCATGTTTTATATGTGGCTGGTATGATTTATTTTATTTTGTTGGTCTATGCTAGTACTTGGTGTTACTACACTTGCTATAGATTATTATTACATATGAATCAATGATTTTGGTTTATGCTTGAAGAGCCTACATATAGGCTGTATCACTCTTGTTCTAACTTGAATTGAGAAGCATGCTGGATAATGTATATTAATCGATGACATACTTATATGAAGATATGTCAATGGATAATAGATATTACCCTCTTCAATATGTTTTAGCTTGTTATTAGCTCCTTTTGATCATATGTCAGTGCTAAGTTGAAGCATGATTAATTGAAATTATGACCCATGGTATATTTATAACTTGGGATAAATAAACCATAGTCATTTAATCCATGCAATTAATTTCCTTGATAATAGATGCAATGTATTTCATTATAGTATTATCTATCTTGATGGTTGTGGTTTCATCTTCAGTGAGCATATTTGTATTGCTTAAGCAATGAAATATAGTGTTATAGGCCATTGGTAAGATTTGGAAAGTTTATTTTTTCAGTTGTTCATAATTCAACTCTTAATTAATGAAATGTTAGTAATATTGTTATTATTTTCATTCATTATGTCGCTTACCATTGAGTGGAGTTTTTAAATTAAAGTTAGTTTATTTCAAGCAATGTGATGCAAGGACCGAGAGTTGATGATTCATTTACAAAATCTCAACTAGTAGTATTACTTAAATTGTTTGTATGAGCTAGTAAAGCATTCTTGAATCTGATGGTTATTGGATTATAAGTGGATGCATGTACATAAAATTGAAAAGCTTACCTTTGAAATTGAAATTCTTGTTACTCATTATATTACGATACTTAAAAAAATGATTAATCCCATAATTGGGATGAGGCTTAAATATGTTATGTGAACTCATAATGCTTACATTATGATCTATGGTTTAATATTCCACCTTAGTAATGAGTTATTAAATCATAGTTTTCATTAATGGACACTCAAGTTAATGGTTGAAATTAATTAATTGATGAAATCTTGTATGATGATATGCATATTAATTGATCGATGCTAATGCCTATCCTCTAAAATTAACATGATGTTGTAACCAAAGAATAAGTAGCAACATAGTTACTAGACCCTATGGCTGGCTTTCAGGATGGTATAACTATGTCATGAGAAGTATTTTGGTTTTCTAATACTATTTGTGTGTTTATTCAATAGGATGCTCACTTGTGTGATGTCATCCACCTTGAGCTAAGTGAATTATGACTCATTTAATTTGATGAGGAATAATTATCTTGTAATGAAGTTATGTTTATTTATGTGACCTTCATCAAGTAAGAAAATGATGGTAAAATGAACTCTAATAATTTTGTACCATGGTATAGTGATCAAATGGGTGCAACACAAGGACTGGTCCTTTCTTGGGTAAATCACAAAAGGCTATGATGACTATTAAGCTTATGTCATGTTGGTTTTAACATTATTTTAGAGATCTTCACTTATTGATCTCACGATGTGGTAAGACTTGCCTAAGCAAGCTGTAGAGATGAATTCTTCTTTTTGGTTATTTATACATCTGTGCTTAAGCATTGCACTTCTCTTTATCTTATTTTTATATATAGTAAATGGCTAACAAGACATTTTTGATATGATAATTTCATACTTAATGTTCATAATATTGTTTGATGGGATAATGGGGATGTTGGCTATAATATTATTGGCATCCTATGCATGAATGATTTATTCAATCTCTTGGACTATCAAAAAATGATCATATAGGTAACTAGACACTTAGATAGGGCTAAAGGTCCCTGAATGGTCTAATAGAGAAGCTGAGGGTTTTTATGAGGTTTAGATGTTATTATTATGAATTTGCATACTAATACCCCCTTAAACAACATATCATTCTATGTCCAACATACTTCTCTATGACATTTCCTAGTGGTGTTTATTCCTAGGTATGCATCTAAGGTGAACTGATTTGGTTATTAGTACCTTATGTAGTTGATTGATGAGATGCATTATGCTGCATTAAAGTTATGCAACGGACCCTAAATGATATTCTATTGTGTACTTTGAAAGTCAATTTTATTTTTGAATTGTTTCATCTGGTATCAAAGCCTTTGCTTTAAGGGTTTTGGATGAGTTTTGGGTACATTGAACTAATTTTATCATATTCTTTAAAACGTTGGTTGATCTTTTATGTGATTGTGCATAATTTGGTAAAAGTTTATGTTGCATAATATACCTTCGGATGGTTAAAAATACACATAGTATGGATGTGTATACTCTTGGGAAAGCTTATTTTATATCATCATGTATGTGTATGCCTTTGTGATGGTTGAATAACACTTGTTGGCTATATTGCCTTTGCTAATATTAAATTGAAATATTGTATGATTAAGTGCATACAAAACCATGGTTGAAATCATATACCTTGTGTGGATAAATACATGTATTTTATGCTTAGAAGGGCTATGTTATGACCTTTATAAAGGTATATAGCCTCTTGGGTAAATCAAATAGTGTTTTGTTATGCAATACTAAGGTGCTAGAAATTCATGCATTTATTGAATATATGTATGTGTGAAAATTGATAAATTTATATAATAACCTTATGATGCTTATCCATAGCTTTGATTGGATTAAATCTTCCCTAATTGATTTGCATTGGGACAAACATCATTTGTTGACTGTTGACTTGTGTGGACAAGTTGATGGGAGACTGATGATAACTGCTTTACCCTTAGAATTGAGGAAATGATGTTTGATATCTATTGATTGACTTGTATGGGTAAGTCATTAGTAGATGCTTAGAACATCATGACCTCAGGAGGACCAAGGGTTAGGCTTAAACCTAGATGTCTTAATAGGGTAAGAATATTTGATTTACTTAGATACATTAGTAAGGCTTGGGATCTCTACTTGTGAAGGAACATATTGAGCTGAAATAAGAGATTGATCTTATTTATGCATTTGACCTCTTTGTAGTTAATTAGAAAAACATATGGTTTCATAACTCCAAAACGCTGAAAGTCAATGTGTGTGTGGATATGTTTATTTTGATCATGTTTTGCATCTATGATGTTTCTTCTGATCATGGATATGTTTGATTCCTTGAGGATGTTATGTTAATTATGGATATGTTTTACATCCATGGGGATGTTTTAGTTGATTCTAGATGAATTATGCATCCATGAGGCTGTTTATTGTTAGGTTATGGAGCTAAAAGCTTTAACCCTTTGCAAATTGTGGAACAATGGTTGCTGAGATCCAGGAGAACCGGCGTCGGCAGTAGGACCGACGTCGGCAGAGACTAGTGCAGAAGGCCACCGGTGACGGTAGGAAGTCGGCCGACGTCGGCAGAACTAGACAAGCAAGGACCGACGTCGGTCACCTGTGTGTTCCAGAACTGCTCGTTTCACGGACAGTTAGTTAAGTGAACGAAGAGTTTGCATGTTGAGACCAGTTAGAGTCTTGGGCTGCGAGGACAATTGTCTAAATTAAGAGTCTAAGTTATTGTTTGAGTTAGGGATCTATTTATAGACCCATTGGCATGTATTGTTTAAAGCATGAGATAGAAAGGAAGAGTTCCTTCTAGTTGTAAGATCTGTGAGTTGCAGGTTGTTGCAAGCTCATTGGGGATCTACATGTAAGTTTGGTCTTTGAATTGCAGGTTGCAGGTTCATGAGAGATTAGCTTGAAGTGCTATAGAGTGCTTGATGTACCGGCAGGGTTATTACTGACTGGTTGGTGAGGTGAACACCAATTCTGTGTGTGAGTTGGTTGTTGGGACCGTTTTTTGTGTAAGAGAGTGTGTGTGAAAAGAATTACTGTACACTTGAGGTGTGGCGAATCTCTGTAAGGTGAAAGAGTGTGGCGGCTCTTTGTTGTATTCTTTTCTGTATAGTGTTAATACAAGATAGTGTATTGTCTCTCATATTCTGTGCTATTGGTGAATTCTAGTTACTTGTGTTTCTGGTTATTTCTGCATATTCAATTGCTTATATTTGGTAATCATACTGTGCTCTTTCTGAGGAGCAAGATCCTAAGGTGGAATTAGAACAGGTGTGTTTGTTCTTGGATTTATCTTCCACCTCCCCCCCTGACAAGTGGTATCAGAGCCTTGGTTGTAGGCTCAAAAGCTTATACCTGTCAAGTGGTATCAGAGCTTTTGGTTGGGATACTAACAGATTGGTGTAGATCTGGGTAGTGTGTTTTGATTACAGGTTACTCACAGGGTTTCTGTTTGAGTGGGAGTTGAGCAATGGCAGAAAGCAGTCAACTACGAATGGAAAAGTTTAATGGCAAGAACTACCAATTATGGAGGATGCAGATTGAGGACTATCTATATCAGAAAGATTTGTACTTACCGTTGGGTGGGGTTGCTAGCAAACCCTTGGATATGAAAGATGAAGAATGGGAGGTTCTTGATCGGAAGGCTCTGGGATCTGTTAGATTGAGTCTTGAATCATCTGTGATTTCCAGCTTATCACAGTGTAAGACAACGGTGGAATTGATGAAATCTATGGCAAATTTGTATGAAAAACCCTCGGCTTCGAATAAGGTATTTCTTATGAAGCGTTTATTTAATTTGCAAATGTTGGAAGGTGGATCTGTTCATAGCCATCTTAGTGATTTCCATGGTTTGGTAAACCAGTTAAGTTCAATCAATATTGTATTTGATGATGAAATTAGAGCTCTCTTAATCTTGTGTTCATTACCTGAAAGTTGGGAAGGTTTGGTGATGGCAGTTTCTAATACTGTGTCTCCTTCAAAAGTCTTAAAAGTGGATGATATTGTGAGTGTGATCTTGAACGAAGAGATACGCAGGAAAAGCACAGGTGAATCATCTGGAGATGCTTTGAGTGTTGAAGGAAGAGGAAGGCCAAGAGAGAAGATAGAGCGTGGGAGATCAAGGTCGAAGATGGGCAAGAGATCCAAGTCCAGGTATGGCAGAATAACCTGCTAGAAATGTGGAAAGCAAGGGCACTTAAAGAGAGATTGCAGATCAGGTACAGATCAGCATGAAGAACATGAAGAAGAAGCAGATGTTGCGGGTTACATTGCACAGGATGCTCTGGTATGTTCTTTGGATAAAGTAGAATCTTGGGTATTAGATTCTGGTGCCTCTTTTCATGCATCCCCACATAGGGAATGTTTTCATGAGTATGTCCAGGGAGATTTTGGAGAAATTTGTGTAGGGGATGGTAAGCCTTGTCAGATTGTTGGCAAAGGCAAAGTGAAGCTGAAACTGCAGACAGGTAACACATGGGTGTTAAAGGAGGTCATGCACGTCCCAGTTCTGAAGCAGAATCTGATTTTTGTTAGAAGTTTGGGTGAAGAGGGTTGCACAGTAACTCTCACAGCAGACTCTTGGAAGGTTACCAAGGGTACACTTGTTGTAGCTAGAGGTAAGAAAGTAGGTACGCTTTATCTATCTACTTGTTTTACTGATTCTCTTTCTGGGTTATCTACTTCAGCTGTAGATTCAGAGATGTGGCTTGATAGGCTTGGTCACATAGATAAGAAGGAGATGCTGGTTCTTGAGTCAAAGAGTATGCTTTCAGATTTGGAAGGCATGGATCGTGGTTTTTGTATGCAGAAGAAGAAGGTGAGGTTTCTTGAGGAATTCGATGTTAGTGACAAGAACAGGAAAGCCTTGGTTTTCAAGGAGAAAGTGACGGACAGAGTTCAGCACAAGATGCAGAGGAATTTTGAGCAGAGCAAGGGTGTTTTGGACAAGGGTTTGATTCAAAAGGAGCTCGCGGGAAAAAGTCAGGTCTCACAAGAAAAACATAGAGACCGACGTTGGCTGGAAAACCGGCATCGGTGTCCAGACAGGGACCGACGTCGGCTATGTGCAGCCCGACGTCGGTGTCTCGGGGCAGACAGAGACCGGCGTCGGCCAGGGGAAATCGACGTCGGCAGGGAGGCAGTCGCAGGGAACTGACATCGGTCGGCTGTAGACTGAGATGTGACCGGCATCGGTCACTGAGACGAATTTTGGGTGGACAGCAAGCTGTCATGGAGTCTCAAGCGCCCATATGGAGGACTGAAGGTGTAAGTAAGTTCTTAAATTCGTCATTTCCCTTCTTTACACTACTTGTTGCTCACTTATGGGATAGGACCAGGAAGTTATTGAAGAAGCAGAACAGGTAGATCCAGGAAACAGTGGGAGCTAGGCATGAATGAGGATGTGATTCCTTGGAGGAGAACCAAACAGGGGTTTTGGGTAGTGTTGCCAGCTGGAAGTAAGCACTGAGAGACGAATGGATGTTGAGGATAAAGAAGAGCGAAAATGGATACGTGAGATGGAAGATCAGGGTATATGATCTTGTATTAGCTGCAGGGCAATGGAGGTTTGTTCATTGTGTTTCTCTTTACCAGGTTGGATAGTATTAGCTACACTATCCTATTTTCTGTATGATGTGCTTGTTGCAGGGTTACATATACAGGTATTGTTGAACTAAAGGTAAAGCTAGTTCAGGTGTTTGTCATGGAGAATCTGGGAGCAGCAAGATTCTTTGGCAAGAGTGTGTTCTAGAGACATGGAAGGTCATGTGTTGACTTTGTTTCAGGATGATTGTGTGAAATCGGTTAGCACGCCGATGGTTGGACAGTTCTATGAACAGGTGTCTTGATTCACATAATGAGGTTGAGTGCATGGTATGTACTAAACCTGAGTTTTCCCAAGCAGTGGGAGTTGTCACAAGTTAGGAGCCAATCTGGGAGAGAACCATTGGAGGGTAGTTCAGTGGATTCTTACAGGGACTAGTAGCAGGTGCACATGCTATGCAGGTTCAGGTGATTTTCTACATGGTTGTAGATGTGGATGTGGCAGGTAATTTGGATGACAGGTTTTGCACCACGGATTTTGTGGTGGTTGGTCTTCAAGGGTGATTTTGAAGATGGATACATAGCCAAGGGAACAAACTAGACGGTGTACAGGTACAGGTACAGGTTGCAGCTGTTTATCTCCAAGTGGGAGATTGTTAGGTTATGAAGCTAAAAGCTTCAACCCTTTGCAAACTGTGGAACAATGGTTGCTGAGATCCAGGAGAACCGGCGTCGGCAGTAGGACCGACGTCGGCAGAGACCAGTGCAGAAGGCCACCGGTGACGGTAGGAAGTCGGCCGACGTCGGCAGAACCAGACAAGCAGGGACCGACGTCGGTCGCCTGTGTGTTCCAGAACTGCTCGTTTCACGGATAGTTAGTTAAGTGAACGAAGAGTTTGCATGTTGAGACCAGTTAGAGTCTTGGGCTGCGAGGACAATTGTCTAAATTAAGAGTCTAAGTTATTGTTTGAGTTAGGGATCTATTTATAGACCCATTGGCATGTATTGTTTAAAGCATGAGATAGAAAGGAAGAGTTCCTTCTAGTTGTAAGATCTGTGAGTTGCAGGTTGTTGCAAGCTCATTGGGGATCTACATGTAAGTTTGGTCTTTGAATTGCAGGTTGCAGGTTCATGAGAGATCAGCTTGAAGTGCTATAGAGTGCTTGATGTACCGGTAGGGTTATTACTGACTGGTTGGTGAGGTGAACACCAATTCTGTGTGTGAGTTGGTTGTTGGGACCATTTTTTGTGTAGGAGAGTGTGTGTGAAAAGAATTACTGTACACTTGAGGTGTGGTGAATCTCTGTAAGGTGAAAGAGTGTGGCGGCTCTTTGTTGTATTCTTTTCTGTATAGTGTTAATACAAGATAGTGTATTGTCTCTCATATTCTGTGCTATTGGTGAATTCTAGTTACTTGTGTTTCTGGTTATTTCCGCATATTCAATTGCTTATATTTGGTAATCATACTGTGCTCTTTCTGAGGAGCAAGATCCTAAGGTGGAATTAGAATAGGTGTGTTTGTTCTTGGATTTATCTTCCACCTCCCCCCCTGACATCTATTTGAAATTTGGCTATGTTTTGACATATATAAGGATGCCTATTATGATATTGAATATGTCTTACATCCATAAGGATGTTTATTGTGAAGTTTGATTGAACTTGATGATTGTGAAAAATTTCCACGGTAGTGATATAACACTCATCTTGTGCCTTGGCTATGTCCACCATTTTCCAAAGTGATGTTGCATCAAATCAAGCATCACCATTCAAAATTTGACTTATTGGATTAAGTCAATTGAAATAATAGTGATATAAACTTATTGTTGGAATCATGAGACAATGCCTTGGTGGCCATTGATAGTTTGCATGAGCAAGCCATCTAATAATGTTGAGGTATAATATCTTGGGAGGTCCAAGGGTGTGGCTCAAGCTTGGAGGGCTTGGTGGGGTGAGTGTGATGACTTGCTTGGGCAAGCCAAGAAGTTTTGGGGATATCTTATTATTATCAAGTAACATGAGCCATCTATCCATGATGCGTGAATATTATTGGTAAAATTTTCAAAAACTCATGAAGATAGATTTTATAGGCCTTGTTGGAACACAAAAATCCTTGAAAGAAGGTGATCATAAATTTGTGATCCATGGGACTAATCATGTTGTACTATGTGATGGATATTTGATGTCATTTGGATGGCATTAGACATCAGATGACCCGATGGGAATCATGGACCCTTGTGCTTCATTGACATGTGTGCTTAATTGTTGTGATGTGAAAGTACCTTGGCATAAATTAGCAAAACACCTAAGTCATATATGCATGAATTATTTCATGTGGTTCCTTCCTTGCATATAAATCTGTTATATGTCATGTAAAACCATTACATTTCATTGATCATGTTATGTGTATGTAGTTAACCTTGTGAATTTTCATATTTTCTTCTTGATATCAACATTGTTGTATGAGCACTTATGTACATGATTGCATATTGTTAACCATGGAACGTGAGAATGATGATAAATTACTTGTGCAAGGGAATCTCCCAGTTCCAAAATCAATCATATGAACCTTAATTTGCTCTATGTTTTCAAAATTATTATATGATTATTTTGTGTACATATCATGGAATAAATGTGACTTTATGTTGTTAACAAATTAGTATGTGGTAATGTGACCATAAACTACTCATTTGATGTATTCTTCCCTCTTGAATTGAATATCTATTGATTGAAATATGCCAAGGTATAATGTTGTATTGTGCGGTGTAATCTCACATCACTACTCTAGTATTGAGCATTGGTGGAAGTATAAGGTTGAGGGTAGAAAATAACTACATCCATAATGCTTTAGACTGGGTATGGGACATAAAATGGAGTCTCTCATATGTTGAAAACCCACTTTTCCCTTTTGCACAAAGTAGTCACCTGATTCATTTAGAGTGTGCACCATGAGTGCCACAAGTTGGCCATGGAATCTTAGTGCATAATGGTCACTTTATGGATTTAGAATTCTTTTAACCATCTCTTGGAGGTTATGGTAAAATCAACCCTTATAAAATTTTATTTTTTCAACCTTGTAAAACACTATCTGGACCTGTAAATTTGGACATTATCATAAAATTAGCAAGGTGGTATTTGCTAAAAACACATGCATGTGTTGGCCTGTAAGTGCAAACATGATATGGATGAGGTATTATATTTTCGTACCTCATAGAAATATTCTGGGATAAATTTTTTTAATTTGTTTTAAAAATCATGAAATGTATGCTACTTTTATGCTCTGA
Source organism: Torreya grandis (assembly GCA_037957365.1). Classification (NCBI taxonomy): domain Eukaryota; kingdom Viridiplantae; phylum Streptophyta; class Pinopsida; order Cupressales; family Taxaceae; genus Torreya; species Torreya grandis. The sequence goes on along the minus strand of JARHVA010000090.1, from coordinate 5,776,721 downwards.
AAGAATAACATAAAACCTTGATCAGGCGGTGTTAAGAATCTTAGGTAACTATTTGAATCTTTATTATAGTGATGAAAGTTGAGTAATGATCTGAGATGGATAATTTTTGAATGGTGGGATTGGTATCCTTGGACCATCATGTGAGCTCATGTGTGTTGGAGAAGATACTGTAAGCCTTTAGGTTGCATGTGATACCTGAAATGAATTCTCTGATGTTTAGTATGGTGCAACATCCCACATCAACTTATGAATGATTGATGATGAAATAGAGTAACCATAACAATATGGATTACTACCTTTGTGAAATAACATTCTATATTTAATGTTCTTAAGGTTTATGCATGTGGAAAAATGTTTATAATGGAGGCTTCCACTCTTAATTTTGGATTCTAGTTACAATATGATTGGATTGGATGAGATCAACCATTGACCTCATGTTGCAGGTCTATTTATGTTAACACAAAGGGATTAATGACTTTGGTAAAGTTTTTATATTCAAACTACTAATCTGATTTAGATAATCAATTTATAACTTGTTGAACTATGATTGTATTTTCCTGCTTGAAAGTGCCAATAACACTTTTATTAGAAAACATATTAAGGTAAGTGTAAGTTGTTTTTTAGAATGTTATTTTCCTGTTATATTTAATTAACTACATTCATAAATAGCTGGAATGGTTAATAATAATAGTGCTATATTGAAATCAACATTTGTTGCCATGACATTTTGTTGTTTAAGAAAGGCATTTTTGGTTTGGTGGGACTATTTGTAGATAGTTTTGACGAAATCTAATGTAATTGATGGCTTTTTAAGGCATGAGATTGAAAAAGTTACAACCAAGTTAAGATATTTGATGTAATATTATGCTGTAATAATGCTACATAAGTGTTGTTATGCCATATCAGTGTCATAAAGGATAGATGAACTTAGGAAGGAGGCCATTACTTGGTCTAATATAATGAAAAATGTGGCTATCCTAATGGTATAAAAAGAAATGCCCACAAGAAAAGGTTGACGTATTGCTACCACTTAATGGGTGGAGATGTTGTGAAGCAATGATAATTGGTTTAGTTGGACATCTTCAGAGAATATTGTTCTTGACTGTTTGATAGTTGCCAAGATGACTTCTCTTTAAAGAGGGGAGGATGTCATGACCCAACCTTGTGGCCTATTGCAGATACTTGATTATAGCTTGTTTTGGCATATTTTTATAGCATTTAGACTAAGGATGGTTGATGCTGGTCTTGTTTCAGATGTTGAGATGTGAGATATCTTGGATAGATATTGTGATTATGCTATATCACAGTTGACACCTACACTGGATTCATTTTATCCTGATATACATATACTACTTACATTAGATTCATCTTATCTTAATATATAAGTTATTTTAATTTAGTTACATTATTATATGTTATGGATTTATTATTTTTCACTGATGCAAATTGATATTGACTACTCTTGCATTTGTTGATTATGTTTTGTAGGGCATGCTTGGGTTCATGGTCATCAGGACTGACTCTGGTCCCTTTACAACTATAGATGACTATGCTTAATTATTATTTCATGTTTAATGATTCATTCTGAATTATTACTATTTATATTGACATCATTTTGGTATTGTTGATGTCTCATTTGGTGGATGTAGGAATTAATTCATGAGCCAGGCTCAACAGTGGGCTTGAACATCTCAATTATACTCGATGAGCGATTAAGTAGTTAAAAGTCACTTTGACATGTATAATGAGTATGATGTGATGTTGAGCCACCATCGTTTATATTTATTTTTCTTTATTATTTTTCATATTTGATTGATCTTGCCTTATATTTTATGTGTGCATGTTGTTATCATTCCTTATTGGAGTTAACGAATTTTGGTGTCATTGTTGCTCTTGTCTATCCTTGGTATGCTTGAAGTTATTGCTCATGGATATATTTGTGATTGGTTATCCTCCCTGGGTGTCATGAACACTTTTTTATCAAGCTATTATGAATTGGCTTATCTTCTTAACTTGTTAAGCTATTGGTGTGACCAGACCATTTGGGTCTCTTGACTAGAAACACCATCAAGGAACCCCCTTCGTGGGTAATTGACTTACCTAAGCTTTGATTCGATTTATGATTTTTTATTATCATTATTATTTTAATGATTTTGTTGTTTATCATTATTATCATTAATGAAATTAAGGATTTTGATCGACATTATGATTTTTATTAATTATTGTTACCTTAATGATTTTTTTTTAAATTATAAATTTAATGATTTTTGCTAATTCTATTGTTGATTGATCGAAGGACTTTAATCATTATTATTATTTTAATGATTTTATGGTTTATTATTTTTTTATGGATCGACTTGAGGGGTTTTGGTTGACCATTATTTTTAATATTTTGTCTTTGGCTTGTGGGGTAAGCTATTGGGGTTGACTTACGCTCCTCAAATATTCATTTCACCCCTTTTTGGGAGAGGTGACTCGGCTAGGTCAAAATCTTAAGGGGTCAAGTAGGGGCATGGGAGAAGAGAAAGGAATTTGGTGGCCATAAGGAAGTCTGCACCTGAATTGGTGGGCCATTTTGGCATGAGCACCAAGCTGCTATAAAAGAAAGCCTTGATTTTTACTCAGAAGCCATGTTTTTATCCATGGTAGCCTGCATTTTTTGAGTATGTTTTATAATTGATTTATATAGTGGGAAAATAGATTTTATTGCATTATTTTCTCCAATAGAGTCAGTGAGAATCATTCTAGATTCATGGGGAAGTTGTGAGACTTCCCAATGAATCTGTAATGGCCAAAATCAATTTAAAACCAATTTCTCTTTGTTGGGCATTACAAGATTTTTTTGGGCTTTTGATTTTTATGACTACAATTATTAAAACATGTGAGAATTTAAACTGAGGGTTTCTATAAATTAGGCATATGCTCTAAGTTCAAGTATTAACTAGAACATTTACACTACCTCCAAACTAACTTGACCAACATATTAATCATAATGCTCAATTTGGTCTCTTTACATGGGTTTGTTTTCTATTGATGGAGCTGCTTTCTATTAATCACTGATAGAGTTTGCTAGATATTGTATGTAATCTCCTGCATAACTGGTAGCTCTAATTACAATGCCCAATTGGGTTTGTTATTATGGGCTTGTTTTTTTATTGATAATATTTTTCTAGATATCATATGTAAATAAGGATAGATTTATGTGAAGCTTGATGTCTTCCATATATGTGATTTTATTCAATTTTTTTTTGCTAGATATTGTATGTAAATGAGGATAAAATTTTCTAAAGCATTGATGTCTTCTTGTTATATGATTTTGTTCAGGTTTCTATAATCTTAGTTGTCACTTGATGCCACATCCTCTGCGCTTCATATCTCTCCTCTAGATTTTAACCAATTTAACTTGTTGATTGTAAACCTCTATTTTACTCCTTTGTTTGGAGTAGGTTTTTCCCCAAAATGGTTGAGCTGTAATTATTAGCCATGGACTACATTTTGTTTTATTCCACTTATTATAATGAGGCTGCATTGTTTTGGCTTTGGATTTAGATTAAGTGTATGAAGGTATTTAAGTGTTGGTTGTACATGGTTATTTATAAGTCAAACCAAGTACTGTTTCTTTTATGAATGATTGTACCTCCTTATCTTTAACTTGTATGAGTCATTAAGCTATTGTGGATTGAAACCATTGTGTTTAATTATTTTACACCCAGTAAGCCTCTTGGGATGAGCAATAGACTTGGCTAGACCTTTCAATCTTGCTAAATTGATATGATAGATCTTGATTTACTATGTAAATCATCTCTTATAAAAATTCATGGAATGCCTCGAGTATTGTTTAGGATGACTGGTTTGTTTTGGATGTTATGGTTCTTGTGTTTACTACACTAGTTTTTCTTGTTTTTTTAAAACCATTTTTATAAGTTTTATTGGTGGCTCAGTATCTTTTGCATACTTATTACCTCAACCAAGTACCTGGTTACTGAAACCCTCTACCTAGTTGATGGTTAGGGTGGTAAGAGTCATCGATGGTTGTGCTCATAAGGCTAGTTTTGATGGGTGTTCTCCTTGCCATGTACATCCTCTTCCTTTAATGTACATGGGCTTGGGTGTAGCGACATCTTTTTTGGTCGTATCTGTTGGTGTATTATTTTGGCAGGTGTGATGGATTATTCCATAGTTATTCATCTTATGTACCAGTTCTATTTCCTTGCATTACGTAACCTTATAACATTTATCATGTTGAAAAATAATAATATTGTATATAATGTGTTTATTGGTGGTAGAAATGATTATGGTAGCATGGATCTTGTATATCTAACCAACTGTAATTATTCCCTCGATATGCATATATGTTGGATTCTTTTTCTTATATTGAAACAATAGTTGTAACTTCGATGGTAGGATGATATGCTTTGATTGTTATATGCTATTGTATACTCTTTGGGATAACATAGTGATATATCTATAGTTATGAATTATGCATGAAGTGGCATAATGTTCTATTGGAACTAACAACTATAACTAAAACCTTCAATTAATTTTTTGCACTTTTGTATACACCTATTAAGGTGAGAAAGATGTATATTTAACCTTTTAGTTGGTTGTTCCAGTTCTTGGTTTATGCTCCCATTGACCTCAACAATAATCTTGTTGTACTGAATTCGATTGACATTACCTATTAGTCAAGCTTGTTTCTTTGATATTTATGATTTCTGAATCTATTGGTTGTAGTATGTAACTAGGAAATGTTTATGAACATGATCTATTTTATTTTTGACTTCAGAGTTGAATACATTGTGACACAAATTCATAGATTGTGTGGACACCATGTTTTATATGTGGATGGTATGTAGTGTTTAGTTGTGTTGATTTATGCTAGTACTTGGCGTTATTACACTTGTTGTAGATTATTTTTACCTATAAATAAATGCTTTTGTTTTATGCTTGAAGAGCCTACATATAGGATGTAACACTCTTGTTCTAACTTGAATTGAGAAGCATGTCAGATAACATTTATTAACTGGTCACATCCTTATATGAAGGGATGTCAACGGGTAATAGATATAACCCCCTTCAATATGTTTCAACTTATTATTAGCTCCTTTTTATCATATGCCAGTGCTAAGTTGAAGCATGGTTAATTGAAATTATGACCCGTGGTATATTTATAACCTAGGCTAAATCAACAATAGTCACTTAATTCATACAATCATTTTGTTTGATAATCGATGCAATGTATTTCATTATAGTATTGACTATCTTGATGGTTATGATTTCATCTTCAGTGAGCGTATTTCTATTGCTTAAGCAATGAAATATAGTGTTATAGACTATTATTAAGATTTAGAAAGTTTATTGTTTCAACTGTTCATAATTCATCTCTTAATTAACAAAATGCTCATTATGTTGCAGTGGAGTTTCTAAATTAAAGTTAGTTTATTCTGGGCAATGTGATGCAAGGACCAAGAGTTGATGATTCAGTTACAAAATCTCAATCGATAGCATCACCTAAATTGTCCTTATGAGCTAGTAAAGCATTCTTGAGTCAGATGGTTATTTGATTATAGGTGGATGTATGTGCTTAAAACTTATAAGCTTACCTTTGGCATTAAAATTCTCGGTACTCGTATTGCGATCATTAAAATAATGGCTAATCCCCGAATTGGGATTGGCTTAAATATGTTGTCTGAACTCATAATGGTTACATTATGATCTATGGTTTAATATTCTACTTTAGTAATGAGTTATTAAATCATCGTTTTCCTTAATGGACACTCAAGTTAATAGTTTAAATTAATTAAGTGATGAAATCTTGCATGGGTATATGCATATTAATTGATCGGCAGGAACTCCTATGTTCTAACATTAGCATGATGTTGTAACCAAAGAATAAGTAGCAACAAAGGTACTAGACCCTATGGTTGGCTTACGGGATGGTATAACTATGTCATGAGAAGTATTTTGGTTTTCTAATGCTATTTGTGTATTTATTCAATAGGATGCTCACTTGTGTGATCTCATCCACCTTGAGCTAAGTGCATCATGACTCATCTAATTCAATGAGGAATAATTCTCTCATAACGAAGTTATGTTTTTGTATGTGACCTTTTTCAAGTAAGGGAATAGTGGTGCAATGATCCCCAAGAACTTTGGACCATGGCATAGTGATCCAATGGGGGTATCACAAGGACTGGTCCTTGCTTGGGTGAATCCTAAAAGGTTACAATAACTATTAAGCTTATGCTGTGTTGGTTTTTGTAGTGGTTTAGAGATATCCACTTGCTGATCTCACGATGTGGTAAGATTTGCCAAAGCAAACTAGTGAGATGAATTCTTCTGTTTGGTCATTTGGACCTCCGTGCTTAAGCGTTGCACTTCTCTTTATCTTATTTATATATATAGAAAATGGTTGACAATACATTCTTGATATGCTAATTTCATACTTAGTGTTCTTAGCATTGTCTAATGGGATAATGGGGATGCTCATTGTAATATTATTGGCATCCTATGCATGAATGATTTATTTAGTTTCTTGGACTATCAAACCATGATTGTATGGGTAACCAGACACTTGGTTAGGGCTAATAGTCCTTAGGTGGTTTGATAGAGAAGCTGAAGGCTTTTGCGAGGTTCGAAGGTTATTAGTATGGATCCATAGACTAATACCCCCTCAAACTACATATCATTATATGGCCAACATACTTCTCTATGGCATTTTTCTAGTGCCGTAAATCCCTAGGTATGCATCTAAGGTGAACCGATCTGGGTATTGGTTATTAGTACTTTATGTAGTTGATTGATGAGATGCATTGTGTTGCATTAAAGTTGTGCAACAGGGCTTAAACAATGTTTCGTTGTGTAATGTGAAAAGCAATTTCATTTTTTTTGGATTGTGAAAAGCAATTTCATTTTTTAAAGTGCTTGATAAAATCCTTACAACTTATTGATAAGTGAGTTAAAATACATATACATTTATAAATAAATTAAATTTAAAATAAAATTTTATTAGCTTACAAATCCACTTCAAATAATCTAAAAGAAGAAAATAAAAAGATAGATAGACAAATAACGTAAGTGAAGTCACAAATATTTGGCCATGGTCCGTACTTAAATATCTTTACAAAATATCTTTATTTTGATTCTAATTAATTGTTAAACGCGGCCACTCCTTTTCATTGACTATCATAACGTTCCACTTGTCTGCCGACATTGCAATAAAACAAAACTATTGTTTTACAGAAGGCACATATAGCTGGCAGAGGTGACCTGTACGAACACATTAGACGCGTAAAATCAGCGTAAGCGGCGAGAGAGTTTTTGCTGAAAACAATGGCAGCAAGATTCATAAACAATAAAAATATGTAAGCAGGCTAAACAATGGCAATGCCGCCAGATTCGCTTCAGAAGATCGGCAATCCGGCGTCTGTATCTTCAAAATATGTCGAAGATGTTCGTTCAGGTTTCAATATTTATTACGTCCGCATCAGACGAGGCGTCGGATTCACTTACTATTGACGGTAATTTGGCCCAGTTTTTATGCATACTTTTAAAAATTCCACTTTAGGAATTCTTTTTAAAAGTGAGTGAAGCGCTTTTGTTTCGAGAATTTATGAGCTTTTGACATATTTTGATCCGTTTTTTAGGCCGAAATCGGCCTCTTTAGCCTCGTTGTGGCCTGTTTTTGTGGTTTTAGGCTGTGGATTAGATGTTTACCGGTTGCTAAACTTAATGAAAATGTAAACTTGAAACGCACCTTTGAATGCAAATTGTAATATTATTATTCGTAATTCTCATAATATGGATGTGAATTTCGGATATAAACTGTTGGAGAGTCTGAAGCTATCAGTAAAGTATTTCTGGATTCAATTGACTACATTTTCCTAAATTTAAATGACGTAAATTGAATAATGAAACTATATTTTAGAGTTTTGAGGTTGTTTTTAGACAAGTATTTCTGGATTCAATTGTCTAAATTTTCTGAAATTGAATAATGAGACTATAATTAAGCAGTAATTATATTTCGATCCAAGACAAAACATCAGAGGGTGGTTTCTGTGATGCAAAGTACTTTTCAGTTTTCCCTGCTTATCAAGACTTGTTCGACCACGAACAACCGTAAATGTAGCAATTCAAATGGAGTAGTTGAAATGTAACTGTGTGTTCACACATTATACATGGTTACTATTATGAACTTGAAAAGATTGAATTTAAGAGATTTTCGGTTCTTTTCACAGTACTGTATATTAAAGTGTTTCCAGATTAACTGCTTAAAACTCTTATGCGATTGAATTCAGAAATAGTTATATTAAGATTCAATCTTATCTTGCATAGTAAGATACGATGATAGGATTCATTATTAATAAAATTTTAGCCTTATAACAGGCCTTGAATTTTCTTTAGCAAATTGAAAGAAAAATAAATTGGTGAGCGCGGAAAATGACATGCACTTATATGTAACAGTCATAGAATTTCAATTTTACAAGCACCGCCGAGGCCAAACTCCAGGCCTGCTTACTTTAATCCATTCTCTTCAAGGTTTTCATTTAAAAAAACAAAAAAAACATGTGCTAAAGGGAGCATTTTATAGATTTGACTTGTTTGATTCATTTTAACGGTATTTTTTTTGAATTCAGCCTTAATTTTGGAGCATTTAGTATTAGAGCATTGATGCACTGTTTTTGCGGTTTTAATGTAGGTTTTCTAATAACTGTCCTGTTTTTTCTTCAGCATAAATCCGCTGTTTGGACTCTTGAAACAAGGACAATCCTGTTGTTCTTCGGGTTGATTATTTCAAGAATCGATCCAAAGGAGATTGTAGTAAAGTGATGTTTGGATGAGAGATGCAGAAGTCACGCCGAGCTCAATTGAAAAGAGAGCAGGCTTTAAAGGATTCTTGCGAAATCGGGAAGCTATTATTTAAAGTTTCCTTTACTCTGTTTAGTGTTGCATGGGGGTTTCATTTTCTGCTCAATTATATAATCAATGGAATCGATGGTTTTAAAGGTAAAATTTTGTTTATCCTGTTCTTTTAATTTCTTTTTAATTTTTTTGGTTAAAACATTTGTTTTTTGATCTGTTGATAATGTTTGCAAAAAAAAATTAGTAATGCTTTTATAGGGATTTATATTTGATTAAATTTTTCAAATTTTCACATGTGGGTATTTGTTTCGTTTTTAGCTTTTCTGGATCTTATGTCGTTTCCTTATATGTTATTTTTTGTTGTTTTCTAGCAGATCTTGAAAATGGAGAACCAGTGGAGGCGTGGAATGTATCATTCCAGGTTGATAAAAATGAACTGCTTGCTCTTCAAAATGAAGAAAGCACTGAAAAAGAAGGGCGGTATTGCATGGCCCCTTCTGATGATGACGATGTGGAAAATACCATGGATGTTTGTACTGTGGTGAATGCAGATCTCAATGAGGAAAGTTCCTCGGAGGTAAAAGATCAGGGAACAGATAAATGTGACAAACAAGCATCTTTAATGGGTTCTGCAAATAGGCCTGGCAATGAAAAAGCAAACCCTCAATCAAAGAAGCTTGAAAGTTCCAGTGAATTTATGTTGGATGAGGAAAATTCATTTATGACTAAATTATTAATTGATGAGGACGGTAGTTTTGGGCAATCTTTAGATAGCTTTCCTGCTTCTGATGTTTCAGCACAAGCTGACATTCTGCATACTCAAACAAGGTTGCCTGAAGATAACGAAACACAAGCAGAAACTTGTATATCGACAGAAGATAAAGAATCTCACCCAGAAACTCATGGGTTGGTTAAAGATAAAGAAATACACTCAGAAACTCAAAGATTGCCTGATGATAAAGAAACACAACCGGAAACTTGTATGCCGAGAGAAGATAAAGAATCATACCCAGAAACTCATGGCTTGCTTGAAGATAAAGAAATATTGATAGAAACTCAAATGTTGCCGGAAGATAAAGAAACACCGATAGAAACTCCAAGGTTGCTTGAAGATAAAGAAACACAACCAGAAACTCAAAGGTTGCCTGAAGATAAAGAAACACAACCAGAAACTCATAGGTTGCACGGAGATAAAGAAACCCGGACAGAAACTCATAGGTTGTGTCGTGTTACTCCTGTGGGTTTGGATGAATTCAAGAGGGGATCAAGCAATGAAAAGGATCAAGCTACAATTAATCAACTTGGAGTTATTACACACAGGCTTGAGCCTGGAGTTGGCGAATACAATTATGCTGCTGCTTCAAAGGGAGCAAAGATTCTTGCTCACAACAAAGAAGTAAAAGGTGTTCAAAACATTCTTCACAAGGACAAGGATAAGTACTTGAGGAATCCATGTAGTGCGGAAGAAAAATTAGTTGTCATTCAGCTTTCTGAGGAAACTTTGGTTGATACCATAGTTATCGCAGATTTTGAGCATTATTCATCAAAATTGAAGCAGTTTGAACTGCTTAGTAGTTTAGTTTATCCTACTGATGATTGGGTCCTGCTTGGGAATTTTGTTGCTGAGCATGTTAAACATGCTCAGAGGTTCACTCTTCAAGAGCCCAAATGGGCACGCTATCTAAAATTGCGGTTACTCAGCCATTATGGTACAGAATTTTATTGCACTTTGAGTAAGGTTGAAGTTTATGGAGGCGATGCAATTGAGCATATGCTTGACGATTTGATTTCAGTTGGAGAACATTCTTTGAGAACTGGCGAATTGTTGGCTGATCAGCCATCGACAGCGGCACCTCCTGTTCAAGAAGATAAAAGTGCTGATAGCAATGGTAAGCTTGATTTGCTTTTTTATGGCAAAAACTCAGCTAGGACCTTACTGGAAAAATTCAAGGCAAAAAGTGATTCCCCAAAGTTAAAAGAAGATTCATTGAAAGTGAATTTGGCTGAAGCCAAAATAGAAATTATCCAGCAACAGGGTGGAAGGATGGGCGGAGACACTGTCCTGAAGATTTTAATGCAGAAAGTTAGATCACTAGAACTGAATCTCTCTATTTTAGAAAGGTACTTGGAAGAGTTGAATTCACGATATGGTGATCTCTTATCTGATTTTGACAAGGAACTAGCAGAGAATGCACAGTTAATACGGCAAATCAGGACAGAATTAAATGACCTACATAGCCATAAGAAGATGATGGTATGTGAACTTGTACCTTTTCGCTTCCAATTAAATTTAGTGTTGTTCTGTTCTTCAATTTTTGTGCTTTCCGCATTTATTTGCTATAGAAGTAAATAAATGGAGCGCTTAGATTTCTGCAATTTAAATAACTATGTTCTGGTCCATCTTATGTGTATCAGGAGGAAGAGATGCAGGAGTACAGGTCTTGGAGATCTACTATTTCAAGTGAACTAAATGAATTAGCAGCAGAAAACAAATTCCTCAGGTTTGTAGCCTCTCGTTGTACCTTTTTTAGCCCTGTTCCTTTTACAATTATTTTTCATTTATGTTATACCAAATATTGAGTATGGGAGTTCAGGGTCCTGAGAACTAGTTTGAGGGACAAGTACGGCATATATAAAAACCCCAACTAAACCTAACTGAGACATTGTTTGGTTCCATCTTGGACTATGGGAGTTCAGGGTACATGGTCTTCTTTGCTCTCTTAGAGGTTAGCTTGTTAACCCAGTGGATAAAGCTACAACTTGATCAATTATTTTCAAACATGATAGTGATTGGATGGTAAGCTATAAATTTTTGGAGCTCTGTCCCCATGCATCATCCACTATCTAATGTATTCATCTTGGAAGGAACCTAAAATAAGAGAACCATTAGACAAGAAGGAAAATAGAAGTTTATTGTGTTTCAAAGATTGAAGAATTGGGTACAGGTACTGGTGTATATGGTTGTCTAGAGATGTGGTTACAGGTTATATGTAGTTGCCGAGAGATGTGGGTATCAGTATACATAGTTTCCAAGGGATGTGGATGGGGGTAACCATGCAAATTTCTGTGTTAGTTGCCAATGGCACCATGATTAACTACAAGCATATGATCAAATGGCTCGAATTGTAGTTGGAAAGCCCTAAATTGATGTCTAATGTTTTATTGTGGAGCCTTATCGGGGGCTGGTGCAGTCATGGGGGCACGGTGGTAGAAGACCTTGGTCAAATTCTAGATGAATCTTAATAAGCTGAACATGAAGTTTAAGTAAGGACTACAATTAGTTAGATTTAAAAGTTTAAAAGGCTACAAATAGGCATAAAACTTGCAAAAGGTGAATTATATTATATCATCCAATGTTACTCTATGAAGGTGTGGATACCAATAGGCAGTTTGAATTTTAATATAAGAAGGGCACATATAATGTGAAATGTTGGAAATATCCATTACTGAAACCAGATGGAAGAGGAGAAATTGGCTCAATATGCCAAGGATGAGAAGGCTGCTGCTTTGCAACAAGATCTTAAGAAGGCACATGAAAATGTTGATAAATACACATTTAAAGGTGATATGACTTTATATATGAAGTGCATATTCCTTGTACCCAATTCTATATTCAAAGACGTCTCAAGTTGAGTTTTATTCCTTGCTTGCTGTTGGTCATTTTGGCTTCCTCAATCTTTCTCCAATCTAACGCAGAAATTCTAATGGAATGGGCTCAAAAAGATGTGAATTTTGTTTCCTTGTGAGAGTCTTACTAGAGGAATACAATAAAGACTATTAGAAATCCAGGTCTACTTTAAAGACCAATCTTAAGTGAGAGTCAATCAGCATTGATTTCATTATGTGTCTGCTTGCGGTGGGAAGGAATTTTTTTACATCCTGGTTTGCATACTAAAAAATTAGTATGCTCATTTTATGGATATGGATTTCAGTGATAGGGCCTCAAAACTTGTTCAACTGCATATGCAACACATATACAGGTTCAGGCTTCTTAGAGAATATTGTTAGAGACCGAGATCCAAAATGAATTGACAACTTATAGAAAGAACTATATAAACTTGTTAGTATGTCCTTGACCCCATGTGCAAGCTATCACTCTCAAACTAATGGCCAGGTAGAATTAGTATGATATAGGATGAGGTCCGCCCAAAATCAACACTGTAGTGAGTAGGAATTTGAAGTGGGAGATTGGGTCTTCTTGATATTACAGCCTTATAAGCAAAAGTCCTTCCAAAGTAAAGGGACGGTGAAAATTTGGCCTAGATATCATCAGCTTTATAAGGTTCTAGCAAGAGTGGAACGAATTGCATGTGCCCTTGAAATGCAAACAGGGTCATTAGTGCATAATAGCTTTTAATAAAGTGGTAGGGCAAAAGGTTAAAGTTCCAAATTACTTGCCTCCCCTAGATGATGAACTTGTTCGTTTTATCCTAGAACACGTTTGGGAAACTTGAGGAAAATTTGGTGATTAACGTAGAATTGGAAAAATTATTCAATTGAAGAATTTTCCATTGGAAAACGCTTCCTGGGAGGGCCTTGAAGTACTTCAAATGCCACCACCACAAAGTGTTTTTGGGAAAATAAATCCAAGCAGGACTGCTTCAATGCCTCAAATAATCTGTTTTAGTACCTTATTTGGGTGATTAGGAATTTTTGTAGTCATTTATATTTTCTGTTAGATAATGGATTTTATGTCTATGGCAGCTGTCTTTTTCGTAGTTAAGTGATTTTTGTAGAAGTATAATCATTCCAATCTGAAAAACAAAATATCTAGAGTGGTATATTAGTTATAAATAGGCTCTTAGATACCAGACTGGCTCATTTCTGGGTGGAAGTGGTTTTGCACTCAGATCTACGGAAACTTGACCAAGTGCAGTGATCATTCTGTGCTTGGATGTTTTCCTGGCCTGGTAGCGCCCATATACCTTCTCATAAAAGTTATATTATTTTCTACTCATTTCTTGGAACTCGTAATTCATTAGTATTATAACCCTGTTTCTTTTCTATTTTAAAGCAAGTAGGCCTTATATAAGACTATGCTCTTTCAAGTCTTTGAAACAGAAAATAATTTTTTTTGTTTTGGTACTCATTAAAAATTCACATTTCTGTTTCTATAATTCAGATTCCAATTTTTTCAGATACAGGCTCTAATGTTTACAACAGTTATAGAAAGTTTATAGTTAAGATCATAAGTCGGCAATGATATCAATGAATGATAGGCTTTTGGAATTGAGTCTATTTCCAAGCAAAGCAGGGGGTTCGATCTCTGAATGGGTACACTCCATAGCTCTTTGCCGTCCCCCTACTATGTAAATTGTTAAATTTTATCATCGCTGTTGGCTGTATGCATTCCTTTGTTAACTAAAGACAAGATATCCATAAGAATCATAGGTGAAAGTTTTAAAAAGCTCAATAACAGAGATAAAGGACTATGTTGTAGAATGACACGATAAACCTCTGAAAGAGGCTACATGGGAAACACCAGTTTCTTTTAGAGAAGCAATCCTTTTGTACCCATTACTAGAGCACTAGTCAAGATAGGCTATTTGTATCCATGCTGCCCAGGAGCACTGCAAAGGAACATATGGCCATGAGTTCAATCATTGCACTATTTTTGAAATTGAGAGCAACATCATCCTCTTCTGTGGTGACTTTTTGTTGGGCTTGTTTTCAGGGGATATTTATTGTTGGAAGGATAAACATCCCGATACCTTTGGGATCAGGGGTATGAATACTCCGTTTAGTGTCGAAGACCAAGGATATCCATTTCACCAAATTTGCTCAAAACTCAAATCCAGTCTCATCCCTCACTTTACCATCATCCACACCAAATGAAAAACAACACTCCTTATATTTTTTTGGCATTTTGACTTGCATCAATAGCATATTTTTTATTTTGGCTATGAGAGGCACTTTTATCAACAGTCAATCTTTCTTTTTTCAATCATTTTCCTCATGCACTTTTATAGTTTGTGGAACCATGCCCATTTATGTTGTGTTGAGGCACTTTTATCAACAGTCAATCTTTCTTTTTGCAATCATTTTCCTCATGCACTTTTATAGATTGTGGAACCATGCCCATTTATGTTGTATTGTTGCTCTAAGTTTCATGACCTTGTAAATTTATGTCAGATTTTATGATATATACATTGTCTGACTGATACATGTGATCACAATTGGCAGTCGGGTATCCACATTACATTGATGGGTCCTTATGTTCTCTGTCATCCAATAAAACTTCAAATATCTTTTTAATCGTTAATGGTGCTTGCCAAAAAATAATAATTAATTCTCCCGTATCTGTCTTGACATTTTATTCAGATGAGTTAAGTTAACCTGCTTAAATATTTATTTTTTTCCCAGTGTCTTCCAAGTATAATGTGTATAATTTGTTCTGAATGCAGGTCCCAGATTCAAAATAACGAACTGCGTCTTCAGCACGTGGGTAATAAGAATTTTGTAGCAATTATTATAAGTTTGATTTTTGGGTGTATATCCCTTTTGAAAATTACTTTAGATCAAATTGTAACGGTATTTAGGCTTTGTAAAGGGAAAAGTGCTTGTAAACGAAGTTCAGCCTGGGTTTTGTTATTGTTGAGCAGCTGCTTGGTTGTTTTCATTCTCTCCTTGTAATGAATATATTCAGTTTTTTTCATAAGAAATTGTTTTAAAGGTTTGTAGTTCAATTGGTGGATAATGGTAAAATGTGCTTATAAGTTATCTTATGAAAAATATATTAATACCCTAGTTTTATATAACAATCAATTTTAAAAAATTCCAGTTCAACAACAAAGAAATAATTTTGGTTGAAGTGAAATAATTTTATAAATTAAAAAATATTATAAAATTTTAACAGCGTAAAAAATTTAAGAGATGGTTTTTAAGAAAAAGAATTCCAATAATTAATTAAAAATGATTTTTAACTTCCTAAAAAATCTCTTCAATTATTTGGAAACTATAGCTCCCATCAATTACTTGAAAATAAACTTGGTATTTCAACTTAAACTTTCCTTTCAATTAACAATTTATTGATGGCTATTTCTTTTAAGGACTCGTCAATGTTTATCTTCTCATAAATATTAACATTTATTATGATTTTGATATATTTAAATGAATAAATATTTCAAAAATATATGGTGTGTTAATTTTTAACTCTACAACTTGCTAAATCTTTTAGCAATTATATACAATCCAAATTTTAAAAAAAAAACTACAACCTACCAAATTCCAAACTTGTATGGAAGCTATAGCTCCTCATTTTTATCGAACTTTTAAAATATTTTATGTGATCAAATCGCTCTTACTTTGCTCTTACTTTTCAGAGAGATTTTTTTGTGTAGTTTTAATTGTTTAATAGTTGCATGATACGTTTAAATAAAAAAGAGTTGTGATGTGATTTATTTGTGTAGGTTTAATCGTTTAATAGTTGCATGATACGCTTAAATAAAAAAGAGTCGTGATGTGGTTTTAGTACCTATTGTTTAAAGGAAGAATAACACCATGTGCCAAGTTTTTGAAGAGGATAAAATTATTATTGCAGATGAAATCACACTATAAAATGGATTTTGTGAGTATACATAACTTGGTTATTTGTAGTTTTTTTTTTTAATCCAGCGACAATTCATTATTAGTAAAATTTGATCAAGCTAAAAAATAAAAATAATAATAAAAATTCAATCATTAAATATCTTCTTGATTTTAAGAAAAAAAAAGGTCCTTTTAGACTTTCCAAGTTGAAAAATACTTTGAAAATGACATCTTATTGAATGAGAAAAAACATTACATGATCTCACACAATGATATTGTTGGTGATTAAAAACAATCATATAATATTTATGTGTATAATGAAGACTCTAGAATATGATTATTCTATTTTTTTACAATTAACAATCGTGGTCATGGTAAATGATATATAAAAAAAAAATGTTTTAAAAAGGAAAAAAAATATATTAATTTTTTATAACAAATAAAAGTTTTATATAACAATTTTTTTATTTAAACTTGAAAAGTTGCAATGGCCAAACCTACCTTTATTAGTTATCATTTTTTTGATAGATTATTTTATTCAATATAAATCTTCAAATGATAATATAATTTATAAGATAAAATATTATAGACAATATATATTTATTATAAATAAATATTGACAACTAATTATATGTGATTAAAATAAAAATAGAACTATATGAATAACTGACATTAATTTCATATAAACTTTATAAGTAATCTAAGTATAGGAAAAAAACAAAACAAACAAACTAAAAACAGTATAAAGTTCTTGACATGTCAAAGCTTTGAAAGTGGTATTAAGTATGGTGTAATGTGGTGTAATTGAGTTGTACAATATGATATTTTGTATTTAGTTCATGGTAACATGGGATCACAAGAATTAATGCAATGTTGAGTAGACAAGAATAATAACACTGATAATAATAATAATAGTATTGTGATGCATGTAAACAATAATAGCTACAATTTGGCTAACCACATGGTTCTAAATTCAAAGGGAAAATTAATACCCAATCTATTAAATGTGTAAAGTGTCATTCCATTAATGCAGTTGATGTTAGGAATAAAGTTATCATACTACATGCAAGATAAATGAATTATATCTTACAGTGCAAGTAAATTAATTCAAAAAACAAGCTACACAAAATAAAGACAAGCAAGAGGACATATTACACATAGATTACGTGGAAACCTTACAATGTGCAAGGAAAAACCATGGGCAAAATGACAGCTTCCATATTTCATTAATACACAACATCAACTCTCTTCTACAACAATTCCTCCATGTCAACTCCTTCAGTGTTTACATACTAAACACTAAATGCTTCCACTGGAAGCATTTAGATTGTGAACCAAAGCAAAACTAGTCTACAGGATCCAACCTCGAAGCATGCAAGCCTAAGGCTTGCATGGATCCACTAATTGGATGAATTACAAAGAGAGATTCATGCTTATTAATAGCATTTACAAAATGAGAGAGAGGGGGGAGAGAGAATGAATAATGGCACAAACAAATTCGCCAAATTCTATGTGGGGTGAACAATGATTATCAAAAGTTGTCTGTCTTCATGTGCAAGGGTCAAAAAAGTGGTCCATCCACTTTAGACAAGATCCAAGCCACTTTCATGTGGCTCCAAACATTGTATCCCAATCCACAAGTGAGGACAAACAACAATAGTAAACTTCTTGTCTTCATTATTCATGTGACCATATGAGTCCAAAAGATGCTTGCAATCATCTTTTGACTATCTCCACACATGGGAATCATGGGGTCCCTTAGAAATTCAACCCACACCAACCCTTTTATCTTTTTACCATGTGACACCACCCATATGACTACCAAGAATAAACCCATGTGCCTTGGTGGAGTGGATCACTCATGGGATACCATCCATGGGCCCCTGCCACATCACCAATCAACCACATCACTCACATGCTACATCACTAACCATCCACATCACCATCAGGCCACATCATCATGAATAATTCCTATGAATAGTGATTGTAAACAGTGGATTTATATCTTAATATTCTCTCACTTGAAATCAATATACATAGGTTTTTACCACACTTGAGTATTTTACAACCAGTGGCTCATCCATGCCCTCTACTGCCTTGACACGAACCCAGTAGATGTTTTCTTGCACTAATAAAACTTATTTGTCTTGATCAGCTTTGTCAACATCTACTCCACCATAATAGATTGCTATACTGAAGTGACAAATCAATTCTCCACACCACAGACCAATCCTCCAACGAGATTCTACCATGAACCATCCACAACTCCCATTGTTTGGGAATATTTGGTCTAGTGCTCACCATGGCATTACGAGGCCTACTACTCCTGATAAATCCAATACACAAGACACAACAACATGTCTTCTCCACTTTTATAGGATGCTCCTGGAAAGATAACTCAATAATGTAAGAAGTGGGGTACTTCCTTGCTTTTCCATCCTTGTGCATCTCCATCCTTGGTTTGTTCCACATACCACCTTCATCACATCCTTGTCACTAAGCCATCAAAATAGTGATCATGTTGGGACCTACATCCAACATATCATAACTCATAACAACTTTTGCTAAATACCTAGCTCTCCATGAAGGTACTAAATATCCTGTACTACATATGTTGTGTCTACAGAACCATGTATAGTGACTTTTTTAACATGCAAACCAACAACTTTTTATCTCATCACTTTTATATATCTCTCCCTAAGAGAGATCACAATGTAGGAATCACGTTGCTCCAACTCCTTGAACAACAATTAATGCACATAACACTCTTGATAGTAGTGAAGAAAGAAGATGACATATAAGTCAATACCAGACTTCTCCTCATAGCCTCTAGCTATCATCATGATACAAGTCGACCAATCACATCTCTAGGAAAGTCATCACGCTACTCGGTGCACCACTACACCTAATGAGTTTTTGAGCTTAAAAAATGCATCATGCTGTACTGTATGTCCAAACACATAGCCTTCTCCTATCAGGAACACTTGATCTCACTTGTTCATTTGCATTTTCATCTTCCCCATCCTCAACCACTTCAAAATATATACAACTTTAGGTTTCTTTGTACCTCCTTCCTTTGCATGGATTTTTTTTCACTACAACATCTTGGCTAACAAAACGTTGTCATTTAGGATACCACATCAACACCCCTTCTATTTATTACCAAGAACCACAACAAGGTCATGCCTTGTCCTTCACTCCTCCAAATGATTCTAGCTTGCTCCTCAAGCTGTAGAGTTGTTCCATCTTCAACAAGAATACTATATAGGCTGCTAACTTGTTTGGCAAAGCGTTTCTAACTTTCTCTTCAACTCTCCTATAGGCTTTTTTTCATCAACATGAAGAGATCATCATCTTCACCAAGAGATCCTCCACCACGATCCACATAGAGATACCTACCAAAACAACAAAATCTCTTTTTTTCTTCTCTAATCTCCACTTGGTCTCTCTTTCTGTCACAATATCTTCACCTTGCACACAACCAACCAACAATAAAAAACACTCACACATATGGAGTCTTTCACCATGGTTTTGATCCTAGATGTGAGAGCCATGCATTGTTAAGTTTAGAGCCAAAGCCCTGATACCATTTATTAGGAATAAAGTCATGACACTACATGCTAGACAAATGAACTATATCCTATAGTGCAAGTAAATTAATGTGAAAAACAAGTTACAAAAAATAAAAACAAGCAAGAGGACACATTACACAAAGATTACATAGAAACCTTGTAATGTGTAAGGAAAAACCATAGGAAAAATGACACCTTAAAAAATTCATTAATACACAACATCAACTCTCTTCTACAATAGCTCCTCTATATAAAATCCTTCAGTGCTTATATACTAATCACTCAATGCTTCCACCTGAAACATTTAGGATGTGAACTAAAGCAAAACTAGCCTACATGATCCAACCTCCAAGCATGCAATCTCAAGGCTTGCATGGATCCACTAATTGGATGAATTACAAAGAGAGCTTCATGCTTATTAATAGCATTTACAACATGAGAGAGAGGGGGGAGAGAGAATAAATAATGACACAAACAAATTCATCACATTTCATGTGGGGTGAACAATGATCATCAAAATTTGTCTATCTTCATGTGCAAGGGTAAAAAAATTAGTCCATCCACTTTAGACAAGATCTAAGCCACTTACATGTGGCTCTTTACATTGTCTCCCACTCCATAAATGAGGACAAACAACAATAGTAAACTTCTTGTCTTCATTATGCATGTGACTATATGAGTGCAAAAGATGCTTGCAATCATCTTTGGACTATCTCCACACATGGAGATCATGGGGTCCCTTAGAAATTAGACCCGCACCAACTCTTTTGTTTTTTTGCACCATATGACACCACCTATGTGACTACTAAGGACAAACCCGTGTGCCTTGGTGGAGTGCTATGCCCCACTCCCATCACATCAACCTAATCACTCATAGGATACCCTCTATGGGCCCCTATCATATCACCAATCAACCACATCACTCACAAGCCATATCACTAACCATCTACATCACTATCAGGGCACACCATCATGAATAGTGATTGTGAATAGTGACTTCACATCCTAAAAATTGAAAATAGGATTAACTTTTACAATATGCAGTATTATTATAAATTCATTTTGAAAATTAAAAATAGACATATAAAAGCAAAACATGTTTATTTAAGTAGTTTTTTGTTTTCTTTTAAATTAAAATGTTACTAAAAACTTAAAATAAGACAGGGTTTATGTGGATTACTTATGGATTGGAAGATGTTGCACACATCTTGAATCCAATGATAGTGAGAATTCCATTTTGGCTGGGAAGGATAACCTGTTCACATGTGAATACTTGACAAAAATAGATTAATAAAAGAGATGGGTGGATTAATTGATCAAATATTAGTTTAAGAAGTGGTACACTTCCTTTGATGGATGCCAATCCACTATTTATGCAATTAAGCGAATAATAAACATAATAAATTATAATAGATAAATGATGTGATAATAAAGATAATTCATATTTTTTTCCTCGATTAATTCAACAATGTAAATAAAATATTCTTCCCAATAAGTAGAAGCAAAATCTACATCATTTTGGATAACAACTAATGATTCTTCATAGGCTTCACGAGAGGGTGAATAAACAATGACTCAGAGGGCTAAATCAAAGGCTATATCACTCTGATCTGTGAATAAAGGTTGAGAAACTATGGGGAGATCAATGATGTTGGTTACGTCATGAACTAAACTAGGTAGAGTCATCTACAAGTAGAAGGCCATGTTCAAATAATAGTAATCAACAAAGGGATTTCACATAGAGGCTTATGATAAGGTCTCAGATCCTGTGTATTAAACATAGCAGATTGATGTCAATCTTGAGAGGATCGGTGTTGATCGACATAATTGGTGCCGATTTAGGATGAATCGATGTTGATTCTCTCTTGTGTCTAAATTTAATAAAATAGAGGGTAGAATAAAATAGATTTGCTAATAGGTTAACAAATGGATACAAAGGGGTGCTAATAGTATTTTAATGATTAAATAAGTGAATTAAAAAAAAAAGCTAATTGATAGAAAATGACAAAATAGAATGCAATACTTACCTTTGAATAGCTTGGGAGCAGAATGGAATTCTTCCACAGGCACAAGCAATAATTTGAGTTTTACAAAGGATGTGGTTGAATGCAATGAAAATCCAATAGAGTGTCATTAGCAACGTCACCAAATTTTTTAGGAATTCTAACAACAATTCAAGACTCTAATTTTCTCATCTCGAATAGAAAGGCAAGTTGCATATTTATAGATTGACATTGATCTAGAGAATTGGTGTCGATCACGGGAGAATCATCATTGATTCACCCAAAATAGAGCCTTTGTTTTAACAGTGGGTGAGAATAGCTTGGAAATAGGTGTTGTTGTTTAAAATGACTCCACACAGGGATAAAATGGTTATGGGGATAGATTCTTAGGTTATAAATGGATTTAAGAGGTTGGGAATGGTAAATAGGTAAAAGTAAAGGCTATTTACCAAGCTAGTAAATGGTAAATAAACTAAACCTTAGGATAGGGTTTATTTAGGAGAATTAAATAAATAGGACCTACAACACCTAATTAATCATCCTAAGGGGTACAAAATTATAATGTATACATTTGTCTCTTTTTGTGGAGTGGTATGGATTATGTGTCGTGAGACAAAAACTATGAAAGGTCCACTACCCACGTTTATGTGAGGAGGTATCCCCCATCAAATCGAGAGCTGATGGAGGATAAGGAGCGGGCAATGAGTTTGAAAAATGGAATAATGGATGGGATGGATAAATAACATATAGGCTCTAATAAATGCATATGCATAACATAAAGTGTATGTTTTGAGCTAACAGGATGGAAGATAATATAGGTAGAGATGCCCTAAGGCAAATCCTATAATCGGATGCCACAACTATGAATAGGTGGGCTTAATGAATGCTAAACAAGAGAACAAGTGATAGGGTTAGCTGAGCAAAGCATCCGATGTGCTATACAGTGTGTGTGCTACCTATAGACAACTATTCTCAAGGGAGAATGTATTCTTAGGACCCACTAAGGGGAGATACCCAAAAGAGTACATTCCTTATGCAGGTTATGGGACCATCAAGGGGTCAAAATCCACAAACTTGAAATGGTATAGGTCAAATAATGGGGTAGATATGGCAAGGAACTAGGATAAAGCTAAGGAGTAGGGATGTATATATGTGAGAGTATAATTAGTGCAAAAATGGGGCTAATCAATGATGATCCAGAATGAATCAATGATGATCCAACCAAATGGCACTAATCTATAATGAATCGGTATCGATATGAAGTCAGGTATATAAGCAAGTTTGATATAGAAAAGGGATCATTTAATATTTGAGAAACCCAAAAAATGCTTGAGAGCTTAAATGATGCAATGCTACAAAATGAGATGACAACTAGTGGTAATAGATTATGATGATGATGATGCTCACATGATGAGGTAGGTCAATTATTTTAGTATTTTTTTGAGTTTTTAAAGATTTTTAGGATTTTTTGGGAACTAGGGCTGGGTTAGATTATGGAGGGATGGAATTATAGAATTGGTGCCAATTCCCTAATGAATCAGTTATGATACATAGGGAATTGGCATCATTTCAATGAAATGACACCGATTGATGCAGAATGATGCTGATATATAAGGGATCAATGCTAATTCACAATAAATGGGAAGGATTTAGAAAATAGGTAGGATTAAAATAAGTTAGAGTGTTTAGGAGTTTTTAGGCTTATAGGGGATATTGATGATAGGTATAGGGGCTACTGTAGTTGTGGGATCGAGTGCCACCACTACTGGAGGGACTAAAAGCTCACTAAGTGATGACAATTAGGCCCACCTATAGGCCATAGACTTAAGAGGGGTGCATGTATCCATCGAGACATAGGCTTGCTAGTAGCATTAGTGGAGTGGTGGGATGTCACTACTTAGACCTTCTAGTTGCCTACCAGTGAGATGACCATTATTGAAGATGACATCTATCAAATCTTATGACTTCTGGTGTAAGGAACATCGATAGTGCCAATGGATGAGTAGGGCTGAGGCATGGCTTTGAGGTACCTATTTAGTGATGCTACAGAGGGGATCAGGTTTGTTTTTGGGGATTCACTTTCAAGCCTCTTTATAGAATAGACACAATAAGGAGAGCATAATAAGATGATGATGCTGGGGATTTTATGATATGCAATCCCAAACTCAGGGGGAGGGAGATTTACATAGAGCTTGACTGGAGTGGTTATGAACATGTTGAAGTACCATACCATGTTTATGTGGGTGTCTACCTTACTGGCATAGATTTATACGGAGCTTTGGGGTTGGAAGACCCAGAGGCAGTATGGTTTAGATGTTATTGTTATACTACAATGTTGGGCATATGAGCACATTCAAATAGTGTAGCCCATTGGTACCTCATTGTTACGATGGTATGAGATTGACTATAGCATGGCCTTCCTGTGATGGAAGGTTGATCTAGCATAGCGATTTATAGATGGAGTGTTTATAAATTTAAATTATTACAGGGGTGTTCTAAAGGGGCTAAGGGATATAGAATCAACTAGAGGCCTTATCTATGATTTCTTGAGTGGCCTAGGGTGGAGGTGGAGCTGATGGGGGTATGTAAGGAGCATTGGGTTATTGAGAGGAGGAATGATCACTGGGAGTACCTCCATTTTGGTCGAGTGTGATGGAAGTTTGGTTTAGTGCAGGATATACCATGGGCACCACATGTATACAGGCAGGATGAGACGGAGTGGGAGCTTCTTGGACTAGTGATGAGAGATGTCTTGATAGAGGAGGAGTAGGTAATAGTAGGGGAAGATGTAGAAGATGAAGGGTGCACTCTAGTATATATAGCTTGGTGGGTTGAGTAGTGGGTGGCATGATAGGATAGGGTGGTTTGGCCACACCAGGGAAGAGGGGATGAGGAGATGGAGGAGGCAGATTCTGAGGAGTTAGAGGAGGAGACAGGGGATGAGATGGGAGATGAGGTTGTTGGGGGAGAGGATGGGGGTGGATAGGAGGAGATAGAGGATAAGGATATAATTGTAGGAGAGATTATTATAAAGATGGATACATTGAGGGAGTATTGTACATTTTTATAGGGATAACTAGCTACAATGTAGGAAGTGTTGACTATTATGTGGATAGAGCAGGATACAGTGCAAACCAAAATAAATACTTTATAGGTAGGGTTTGACTCATTATAATTGAGTCATGACATGGTGGTGGAGCAAGATAGGTATAGGTTGAAGGTGGAGACCCTAAGGAGGAGGGAGGAGGAGAGGGAGTCCTCAGTATAGGTTATTGGAGAGGTGGTGTGGCCTAGCACAACGCCAATAGGGATGATTAACATTGATCAATACAAGGAGGTAGTGGCAGAGCTAAGATATTATGAGTAGATTTTTCTAGATCAGATTCCAAAGACTCCTTGTGATGTGACCAATGTATCTAGATAGGGCAGGTCCTCTAGGCGCACACACATAGACACATTCATCATGGGGAGTGTCACATGGAGGAGAGACAGATGGAGATGGGGGTGGTGATGGGAGTGGAGATTTATCAAGTATTCATATGAGCAGATCGGAGTTTACTCAGTAGATCTACATGTATATATATGCACTTGTACTAGCCATAGAGCCATGGACATGTATACATATACTTTTGATGTATATATATATATATATATATTTCAAGTTTATGGATTATGTTATTTGATGGATATATGGATGATTATGTTTCATGGATGTTACAAATTTAGCAGTTTATGGTTTATGTTATGGATGTTTACATTGTTTATGGATTATGTGATGAATTATAGTTTTTAGAGCTTATGGATTGTTATGGTTTATGGATATGATGGATTGTAGTTTTAGAGTTATAGATTGTTATGTTTATGGATATGATGGATTATGGATTCATATACGATGTGATTAGATTATGGGTTTTTACATGTGATGGTTTAATGTTATGGATTAGATTAGATTACTATGATTATGAATTTTTATGTGATGTAATTATGGATTTAAATGTTATGAAATGTTTTATGGATCATGCTTATATTACTGATTGTTCATGGATTATGGATGTGATATATTAATACTTAAAAAATACTTATGATTAAAATGGATATGATTATGATTATATGATTATGAGTTAATTAGATTATGCATTATGGATTGTTTATGGATTTATAGATGATGATTTTATTAGCTAATTATGGGTTTGTAGATTTTATGCAATGTGTTTATGAATTACGGAGTTAAAATTTATAATTTGGATTTTTGATTATGGACTATGGATCATGATTAATGGTTATGGATTATGGATTATGATTATGATGGATATAAATTATAACTTACTGATTTGCATGTTTCATAGATTTATGAATTAGTAGATTTAATATGGATGGAATTTTTGTAATTAATTTTCATTTTCAAAAGGGTTTATTGATTATTTTTGGCTTGTACCGTGACCTCAAAAACCACACGAAAGGCATGTATATGCGTCCACTACTAATAAAAGTCCTAACAACTTTAGGTCAACTAAATTTAGGATCTGATTGATTTGATTTTATGATGTGATAAAAATAGGTTCTTAGAAGAAGATGTTTCTATCTTGCATACCCAAAACTAAGAATTGACTCTAGAATCCGGGTGCGCCAATCCATGTAGATTGATTAATATGAGAAGTTTAATAAATTAAATAAAGCTAATCGATGTAGAAATTTTTTTAGGGATACTTTATGCATGATAGCCATCATTTGAGGGAGTGGTCTATATTTTAAGATATGAATTTTGAAACAACTATCCTTCAAGGGAGAAGTCTATGCTTTTGATATATAGTTTTGTAGGTTTTGTGAATTTATATAGCTAATCTTTGAGGGAGCAGTCTATTAATATTGCTTTGTCTTTATTTTTTTAGATGCTTTACTTTTGATTTTTATTGTGATCTCAATGCTAGTTTTGTTTTATGGATTAGCCTCAGGTATCCTAGGGTAATTTTCCGAAGCTTTGATATACAAGATAAAACACTTATTCTCAAAAGAAATTTAGTGATAGAGAGGGATTTCAGAGAATAATGGTTTGGAGCTCCTTCTCATTAAAGGTGAAGCTTATCCAATTAGAGCATGTTATGAATAGAGCCAGGGTATTCATATTTAAGGTTAATAATAGGTAATGCTATCAGATACCCACATGTGTCTAAATATCATTATTTATTATAAGAGTAGTAGGGATATGAAACCTAGAAACTAAACTAGGTCGACCAAATTGAATAAGATTGATTATCGATAGAAAGGACATAGATGTAATGCATTAAGAGGTTTTCACTTTGATTTTATATCAAGAGAGTGTTATGCCTATTTTTCACACCCCTCAATTTTTCTAAACTAATAATTTTTTTCCATAGAGATGACTCAGTCATAAAATTTAAAATTATGTCGGGGACCTAGTCAATTAGTAATATTTTAGGATGCATATTTTCAATTTTGAATTGATGATGATTGGTTGATGAATTTATGTTTATATTTAAGTGGTCTCAAAAAGCATGAATGGATAAATGAAAAAAATATGTATATATGTTTATCATTATGGATGTTTATAATCAATTATTTTGTTTTTCAGTTCATGCTCAGATTTTAGTACAACTTTTCAGTTTGAGCCCTTATTATGGTTGAAAGCATTATATAATCATGGTGATGATTCATATATACATTGATTGAGTATGATATGAATTTCAAATTAGTTTTCATTTGGCATTTTGAACAGTTTACGGTGGCTAATTTGATACTTTCAATGGAAATGTGAAATTTGGTTTGAGTTAAATAGAAATGTTATATGAATTGGTTATAATGATAACCTGATCAGTTTAGTTTAAATTATGAGCATAAATATGGGTTAGTCATGATTTTATAGTTTAAAGAAGCAATGTAACTTATAGTTTAATGAATCAAATACATCATTTGATTTATAAAAGCTTTATTTTGAAAGTCACTTATGATCGTCTTATGGATTTTAAAAAAAATCAATTGATAACTCACATACATTCACTTGTGGTATGGATAAATTTTTCCATATCGGTATGATTTAGGGCGGTTTGATATTTGAGAAAATGTTATTAATGATAAAAAATAATCTTAAATTTCAAAATGAATAATTCTTAATCCTATTGTTCCTATTTTGCACATTGCATAAGCCTAAGTTTTGAAGGTGATATGACTTTATGTTTTAAAAAAAATATCCTATCTTAAGGTTATTTATCCTAAATTTTGAAATGATACTAATGAACCTATCAAACCATGATGATTTGTAATAATATGTTATGGTGTTTTCAAGGGCATAAGGATTTGTTTCCAGGATTATAACCCAAGTTTATATTTTGAAACATAAGTTTTGAAAGGCATAAGGTTGACATCATTGTCATGTTTGATAATCAAGTTGATGAGGTATGTTGATGTGGCATTCGAGTTGACAGTCTATTTAATATGAAATCAAAGTACATTGAGCTGGCAGGAGTTAATGCAAATGCATACTCTAGGATACTTTGAGATCATGCTAGGATTTTGGTGGTTTAAGACTTTATGATGAAGCATACATGCCTTGATTCTTGGAAGTTAGTAATAGGTTATTAGGAAGATTAGTCATTGTTAAATTTGATCATACTAATAACTAAGTTAGCAGAATCACTACGTATATCCTCAGTTGAAAGGAGCCAATAGGAATTGAGCACATAGCCAAGTCAGTTACGGTGGAGGGTGGTAAATACAAATAGGTAGTTTTTCTTGGCTTTTGGTTATTTTATAAAGCTTACTTGTAAAATTGAAACTTTGGCAATTTGGATTTGTGAGTTGTAGATAGAGATTTCACGTAGAAAGGTAGCAGAGAATCATTTCCAGGTATGCCATGAATAAGATAAATAGATTTTGAGATTTTTTCTATTAATATTTTTAGTAGTGATTACCTATATGAAAAGGAATGGTTTCTATTCTACATATGTCTATGCATGTACAATGAAAAGTAAATAAAAATTGTGGTTTTTAGTTGTCACTTCCATGCATGAGATACTGGACTAAATAGTCCTTGTCTGACCTATCCTTATCAAAAGATGAGATAGCATAAATTTGTTATTGAGATGGTTTTCTTGAATAGTTTGAAGTTTTATTTCTCAAAACATATAGTGTTGGACTTCTATGCTTAATATATCTAAAAATGTATTCAATGGTGTATTTGAGATATCCACAATTTTAAAGGATTTCACTTAGAACTTTAGTTTTGTAAATAGATTCTGCATGTATCTTTGAAAAGTTTTAAAGGTTTTTCATTTCAAGAGTATTAGTGCCAATTTTGAAAGGAGAGTGTGTGATGATTTGGAAATATAATGTGCTAGGCTTCGAGAAATTCTGTTAAATATATACTTAGTTCTGATTTTATGAATAAAATATAACCATGCATGCCGTGATAATTAAAAGGTTTCATTGAAACTTTGAGTTTTTAAAAATAACTCTGCATGTTGATTAGATGTTTTCTTTGTATGAGAGGTTCCTTGTAAATATGTATTCATAAATTTTGCGTAGTGTGTAAAGATGATGTTTAAGAAGTTAATTTTTGATGAACGTATTTGATTAGGTTTTCAGTTAAAGTTTTGGAGATTTATCAAACTATGTTAGGGTTTTAATGCAACATATTTTTGTAAAAATGATACAGAATGCTTAGTATGGTTGGCCATGATGTAGAAAAATAGATAAATGACTTACAGTGGTATGAGCATAAAAATATGATTATATTTTGATGTCTTAAGGCTATATTTTTCATACACTAGTCTCAGTTTCAATTTTCCTTTAACATCATTCTATTTTGTAAAATAGTGGACTAATTTCCAAAAATAATGAAAGATTCTTAGTCTTACACCTCAGTCTTAGAGTTTGATATCGAAATAATAACTCTTTGAAAACTGAAGTAGGTGAAAGTATTCAGTTTTATGGTGTGAAAACTCTCTTTTTGAAAGTTTCTATTATTCATGGTATATATGTATAGGATGATATTGATATAGTGAAATAGTGATTTTAATGTGTAAGCATGATATATGTCAAGGGTTTCATTTTGAGGTGTTTAAATAATATGTTGTTTATGTTACAAAGGATCTGAAAGTTAGTTTTAGTTTTAAATATTACATGTGGAAAAGATGAAGTTTTTGATAGATAATTTTATAAATATATTTGTGAAATCCTGCTTCAATTTTGGATTGATTTAGTTTAATTTTTAGATAATTTGATACAGTGAAGATATAAACTTCATTAAGATAGATCAGAATATGTTTGAGATAAAATTATGATGTTATAATTTTATTTCTGAAGTTTCAGTTGATAAGATCATTGGGATATTTTAGTGATATTGGTTGTATTTGGTATAATTCAATTCAAAGTTTCTTTTGATACGTGACTATGTTTTTAAAGTACAGTTTTGTTTCATTTTGAATGAATATATATTGATTTTCAGTCATCAATTTTGAATATATTTTAGATTGATTTAAGATATCTGGATGGGATTAACTTGGGTTGGGTAGAAGTAATGATAATCGAAGATGGGGTCAAAATTTAGATAATTTTAACCAAAAGAACCCATATAAAAATTTCTAGAGGGGTAGTTTTAGGGCTAGGAGGTTTAACCCTAAGTTTCATAGAGGTGCTAGGATGTCTATCCATTTTGATGCAGCATATCCTAGGTTCTAAAATGTCTTAAATAATATATCTTTCAATCTAACCACCAATAGGGGCAATAGAGGATTTCATGGATGTAGGTTTGGTGCTAGAACTCCCTCTAACAGTAGTTTTTCTCATCATTTTCAAATCAATTCTCATCATTTGTTAATCTAGTCACTCACTCCTGAAAGAATTCAACTTATTGATCCACAACATATTCATGGAACCACTCAGCTTGAGATTGAAACAATCTATGTCAAAAACTATGCTAATCTTGCCCTTTAGTTCTTAACAAGCCTTCATCTTCTCAAAGGGAGTCTATTTGGGATGTAGGAAACTAAGTTTGGAGAACCCTATTTCAGTAGATAGAAAATGAATGATTGAGATTCATCTTGCCACTTCAGATAAAATATCAGCCAGTCAGAATGATATAGATTCACTAGTTGAGGTTAGAGTGCTCAAACAGATCAAGCTAAAAATTGATGACAATACAAGTGATTTTGGAATAAAATTAGTGCAATTTTTAACAATTAAAATAGAATATAATGAATGTGTTAATGAACAAGGCACAATGATTGAAGTGTTGTCAGATTTTGATGATTTTTAAATGTTAGTAGGATGAACTTTTTATTTTCAGTTGAATTCTAGATAGCAAAATTTTATAATTTCAAACTTGATATTTTGATTTTCAGATTTTGATATTTATGGATAGTATTTTAAAAAGTACAACAAACTTTTAATTTTATGATATATATATATATATATGCCTAAGTTAATTTTAGAATATGCATTATGGTTTAATATAAATATAATTTTATTAAACTTTTATTTATCTATTTAATAATTGATATATGTATTCTATTTTATTATTAATTGATGAAGGTCCTTACCCATTAGATAATAACCGATCTATAATCAAATACTTGATCTATTTAGACTTTTTAAGTCTTAATTAAACATATCTTTAACCAATAACGATCTATAATTTATTAATTTTTTTAAGTCAATAAGTTAAGATAAACTATTAACTAAAGTTAGTTATTATTTATTTTTTAACTAAGTTTGAAGTATAAAAGGAGATCAATGATTCATTTGAAGAGGAAGAACAACACATGTATCTAAGACTTATACATTTGTAAAGTCAATCATTTATCTCTTTTTTTTTATGCAACTTCTATGAAATAGCATGACTTTTGTAGATAGACCCAATGGTACTTTTTTTAATGATTGAGTAATTGTTTAAGAAACACAGTCCTGTGTGCAGAATCTGAGTATTCAACATGAATAATGATGAAACCTTTGCTATTTATAACATTTCATTTATCTGTTTTGATTGTAAAAATTATCTCTCAAGTATTTGTAAAGAAAGATATTAGTTTCTCAAATAAAACTTATCTTTTCTGTTAAAAGGACTCTCCTTCGAGACTCGTAAATTCTATTGTATTTTATATCGATTTTGATTTTAGTATAATTACTTTAGTTTTAAATTAATCTTTAATTAATCTAATGTCCCTTTCTGTTTCTTTAGTTTAATGTCTTTTATCATTTAATCTATTTTAATTTTTTAGTGATTTCAATTTTATTAAATAGATTGTATTGCTTATTTTCTTTTAGATAGATTGTTTTCTTTAATTAGTGTTTTCTTTATTTAGTCTTTCTTATAGTTGAGAAATAGTTTAAAGTTCACTTGTTAGTTTTTATTAGATTGTTTTATATATTTAGTTTTAGTTTAGATTAGATATTTTACTTAATTAGATTTAGATTATTTAATTATTAGATTAGTTACTTTAAGCCTTAGTCTTTTCTTGTTTAGTATGTTTTATTATTTAAATTTAACGGTTTACTGATTTGATGTTTTTTCTCAACTTAGTTGTTTTCGATTTCTCTTTTCTTTGTTTTTTTAATTTTATTGTTGGCTTATATTTGTTGTGTCTGTTTGGATTAATTTTTACTTGAATATTGATTTGATTGAGGATATATTTATCTTGATTATCTCAAATCTGTCTTACTTATATTTTTAGTTTATTAACTTAAAGTTATTTGAAAGATATCAATGCAGAAATGAGATATTACTTAAAATATATTATTTTACTGAGTTAGATTTCTTTCTTTCAAGAGATTATCTAATTAATAGTCCTTATCTATTAGATAAGATAAATTATAGATTCATTATTTGATAATGAGGATTTTTAAAATTATAATAGAATATGTTACATTTGATAACTTATTTATTATTTCTCAAAACATTTAAAAAACCTCCTTATCTTTAAGATCATAATTGAATCTTTAAAACCCTACTATTAAATTGGTACAATTCCAATTGACCTTTAAAATAGATAAAAGAGTTGATTAGTTAGTCTTATACTTTTTATCATCAATAAATTTGATGATTCCGCTAGGGATATTATTTAAAAATATGATTTATTTAAGTTGCATTTTCTTCTTGTTCATTGTACTTGGAGGACATTGACTTCCTATTAACCTAAAATTGATATTAATGATGATCAAATTGATGTTGATTTTAATCTAATACGTTATGCATAGTATAATCATTCTAAAAATCTTTAACAAGTCATTCAAATCATAAACAAAGAAGAAGAGATTGTAGAATTGAAAATTGATTGGTATTCTAATCTTACTCGTGAGACTCAACGAGATATTCTTAATATAAATAAAAGAATTTAGGAAGATAGAGTTAGAGTTTTAACTGTTAATCCTAGGCCTAAAATTCATTTTATTTTTGATTCTTTTTCATTTGATGATTTTATTTTACCTTTTGAAACTGGTGTTATAAATCTATAATTAAATCAAGTTAATCAGGTTCAAGATAATCAATCTATTCAGGTAGAAATTGTTAAAACTTCCAAAGAAAGATCAAGCAAAAGTAAAAATTAAAGATAGAATATAAGATCTAATTCATAAATTATAAAATAATAGAGATCAAGATGATCTTACTAAAAGTGAAGTTAAAAAAAAACTCAAGTAGAACAATCAATAGCTATAACTCTGTGGATTTCTACAAATCTAATTAATGTTAGAAACCATCCTGGTAAGTTACCTTCTCTTAAAGAATTAAATATATCAAAATAATCTGGTGCTCATGGAGAATGTTGGAAATATTATTTAGAATAATTTAGATTAGTCTGTGCTACTCTTGGTATAATAAATAAAAAAACTGCTTAAGAGTTTTTGTTCAAACACTTGAAGAAAAAGCTTACCAAGCATTTATTGGTTTGCTTATTAAGATTATTAATACATAAAAAGAAATTGAGGATTGGGTGGAGTTATCATTTGAGAAAGTTAAATAAGATTTTGATCTAGTTAATAATTTTGTGAATTTTTTTCTTGTTCCAAATGAGACCATTTAACATTTCATTGCTAGGTTCACTAAATTGTGTTAAAAGATCCCACATGATCTTAGACCTTCTAAGAAGTTATATAGACTTTATCATTGTAATGCTTTACCTTTAAAATATAAAATAACTTTAGAAGATAGAGATATTACAAAATATGATGAAATAATAACATTCTATATTGAGTATAAAAAGAAAATCAAACACATTGAGTTTAAAGAAAGGTCTTCTACAAGTTTAAAATTGGATAATTCAAATTTTTTAAAGGTTATGCAAAGTCTAGAGAATGAGTTAGTCGCTGTTAAAAGACTGCTTAATGATAAATCTTCGTTGTTAAATAGAAATAAAAATGAAAATAAAAAGTTAAAAATTACTTATTACTATAATGTATGTGAATTAGATCATGATCTAGATTCAAGTGTTGCTGTTCATTAGTTTAATAATTTTTTTAAGAGAAAGATCTTATTTTTGAAGATCTAGCATATAATATAAACACTCTTGATGATCCATCGAAAAATGATAATGCTTATGTTGTAAATACTAGAAACAAAGATTATGATTCTTTTCAAAATAATAAAATAACAAATAATAATTATTCTAATGATAAAGGAAAAATAGTTTAGAATAATGCAAGTAGTTCAACTGATAACACTGCTCAAAATATTCTTGTATCAACTGTTATAATAATAGTCAATATTAACATTATAAACTTAAAATTTTTAGACAAACTAATGTTAAAAATTATAATATAATTGATGATTTATCTACAATCAAAGATAGATTCTTATTATTATAGGCAACCAATCTTCCAAGACAACTTGATAAGATTAATGAAGCTGTTAATAATTCTAAAATTGATGTCAGTTTACCAAAAAAATATAATAATGAACAATCAACTGTTTATGCTCAAAATTATGATTCTCTTATAGATTATATACCTCCTTTTTATGTTATGGTTAAATTTTTTAATAAAGTAATCCATAATCGTATCTTAGATACAAGTGCTTCAAAGAATATTATGCCTAAATATATTACTAATAATAAAAAATTTACTGATTTTGATTCTAGACAAACTAAAAATTGTTATAAGTTTCGTGACATAGTCATTAAAATTACTCAAGATGAAAGAATAAAATGTATGACTAATGTCAAAGTGTTAGATATTTCTAGTAATTATACTATATTATTAGGAAGAGATTGGTTAAAAGCAGCTAGTGCTTTTATTAGAAAAGATATTACATGGGTTCTTATTAATAATAAAATTACTTTCATAAAAGAGAAGATTGGTCTAGTTCACTTATTGAGTCATCTACTTCTTCTATTATTTATTATGTTGATATAGGAATTGAGACTTATGAATTGATGAATTTAGATGAACTAAAAAATCAGCATCATTTTTTTTTCAAAAAAATATTTTATGGTCACTCTATTTTGATGGAACTTGTTCTCAACAAGATAATTGTGATGAGATTTATTTAATTTCTCTTATTGATAATTTTTTTTGTTAAGATTTCAAATTATCATTCAAAAATACTAATAATATTGTATAATTTGAAAGTTTATGTTTAGGATTGGAAAAGTATAAATAATTTAACATTAAAAATTTATAAGTCTTTGGAGATTTTGAATTGATTGTTAGGCAAGTTTATAAAATTTATAAAACTAATCAAACTCATCTTCATCGTTACACATAAAAGATTTGGTCATTACTTGAAAATTTTGAGAGATTTTAACATCATTCATATGCTTAGAGAATATAATATTAGCGCTAATAAGATTGCTATTTTTGCATCTAACTCAACTCTAAGTGAGACTGAACCAACCACATATTTCTCTTATGCTGAAAAATTTCGTCCTAAAATTCTTGATTTGAATGATAGTTGGTTTGTTTTTAGTTGTGATGAACATAAATTTTTTTATTAAAGGTAATTATTTTGATCATGATGATTATGTGTTAAATTATGGAGATTATTTATAATTGAGTACTAACAAATTATCTACCAATTTAGTGAATTTAAAATATATGTTTTCGTCAAATGATCATATCAAATTTTTTAGAAAATAAGAGCCTTCAAAGAGAATCATAGGTGAGACTATTCCTATCAATTTAAGTATCAAAGAGGATCCAAAAAATATTTATTTAAGAATTTAGGTTACTGTAAGCGGAAAGGTTAAATTTATTAAGTTATTTGAAGAATTTATTGATCTATTTACTTAGATATATAAAGATCTTAAAGGTTATGATACTAATATTATTACACATGACATACATATAAAACTTGATATAAAACTTGTAAGACAAAAAATATGAAGAATCAATCCTTTGTTGGAAGACACCATTAACAAAGAGCTAGATAAGATGATTGATATTGGTATCATTTTTTTTGTAACATATTTTAAATGGATAGCTAATTTATTGTCAGTCAGGAAGAAAAATGATGACATTAAACTATGTGTTAATTTTAGAGATTTGAATAAAGCTATTATTAAAGATAATTTTTCTCTATCAAGTATAGATCAGATTTTACAAGTTGAAGGATAAAAAACGATGTCTTTATTATATAGATTTTTTGGTTATAATAAATTTTTTATAAATTTTGAACATAAACATAAAACTACTTTTACAACTCATAGAGAAATTTTTGCTTATAACAGAATGCCTTTTGGACTAATGAATGTAGGGGCTACATTTCAAAGAGCTATGAATGTTGTTTTTGATGATTTGATCAACATTATTATTCAAGTTTATGTAGATGATCTCACCATTTATTATATAAAAAAATTATTTAGATCATCTTTGTGAAGTTTTCATAAGATGTAGAAAGTATGATATTTTTTTGAATCCAAAAAAATTAATTTTTGGCATTATCGAGGATAAGTTGTTAAGACATATTACTTCAAAAGATGATATTTATATAGATCCCAAAGTATTAAAGTAATTAAAGAGTTACCTCCTCCCAAAGATCAATCTAACTTAAGGTCTTTCTTTGGTAAAATAAATTTTGTTAAAAAATTCATATCAAATTTTGTTGATAAGTCAAATCTTTTATAATTATTACTTAGATAAGATAAAATTTATACTTGGGATGAAAGTGTTGATTTAACTTTTAATTATGTTAAAGATGCCATTGCAAGTGCTCTAGTTCTTGCTAAACCTGATTTAAAAAAGTATTCATTCTCTATGTTAATGTTATTGAAAAAGTCATTGAAACTGTAATAACTCAAGAATTTGAAAATAATTTAAAAAAACTAATTGATTATACGAGTCAAGTTTTAAAAGATGGTAAAACTAGGTATCCCCTTATTGAAAAATTTGTTTTCTCAATAATTTTTTCTTTGATTAAATTTTGTTATTTATTGATGGGAGACAAATTTTTTGTATGATCTAACATCCCTATTTTGTTTTATCTTTTGAAACAACCATCCATTCAAAAAAGATTTTTTAAATGGATTTTATGCATTCAAAAGTTTGATCTTGAATTTGAAACTTTCAAAATGATTAAAGGTAATGAATTATCAAAACATTTAGTCTAAAAATGCTTCTTTAGATATTAATATTTTAGTTTTGTTAGTTGATGATAAATTAGATGTAAAGCCACATTTAAAGACCATGAAGATTTTTTTTTTTTTTTTTTAAAATTTTTAAGTATGGTCTTGAGATGAATGAATGAGAATATATGATTGCTAAATATGATTGGTACCATGACTTAGTATATTATTTTTAAAATCAAGGTTGTCTTAATAATTTTGATAAATAACAAAAACATTCTTTAAAATTAAAGGCTTTAAATTTTTGTTTGTTAATTTTTATTTTCTATTTTATTGAAATAGAGATAGAGTTTTATTGAGATGTCTTACACATGGTCAAACACAAAAAAATATTAGAGACTGTCATGAAGAAAATTATGATGGGCATTATGCTACAAAAACAACTGCTTATAAGATTTTAAGAGTAAGTTATTATTGACTTACTTTATTTCAAGATGCTTATAAGTTAGTTCATTCTTGTATGCCATATCAATTGTTTGTTGGAAGAGATAAGTTGCCTGCAATGCCTTTAAACCTTATTATTTATGAAAAATCTTTTACAAAATAGGGCACCAACTTTATTTCAGATATAAATTCACCTTCATCTATTATTCATAGGTATATTTTAATAGACATAAACTATTTCACTAAATGACTTAAAGCCAAATCACTTAAGAGTTATATAATAGGTGAAATAATATCCTTTTTAGAAAATTAAATTTTTTTAGATTGGAGTTCCTTACAAAATCATTTTTGATGATGGACCTTAGTTTGTTTCAAATAAATTTTTATAATTTTTGGAAAAATACTCAATTATATCTAGTCATTCATCAAAATATTACCCTCAAAGTAATGATAAAATTGAGTCAAAAAATAAAAATATGATTGATTACCCTCAAAGTAATGATCAAATTGAGTCAACAAATAAAAATATGATCTCAATCATGAAAAAGTTAATTTGTGACAATAAAAAGAATTGACATCGTATTTTTTTTAAAGCTTTATATATTGATAGAACTATTGTTAAGGTAACAACCGATTATTCACTTTTTATGTTAGCTTATAGATACAAAGCCACCTTGCTAATATAACTTCAGATTTCTTCAGTTAAAACTACTTTATAATATGTTGTTGAAGATACTAATTTGATTGAATAAAGATTGCATGATTTAGTATATCTGGATGAATCTAAAACAACATTACATAAATTAGAAAAAGGGAAGAAAAATTAAATTTTTTTTTGATAAGAAGGTTTCTAACAAAAAGTTTAAAGTTGGTGATCTAGTTTTGTATTGGGATAAGGTTCATGAAGATCCTGGTAAATATCACAAAGTTGATTCATTATGGCTTGGTCCTTATAAAATTATTATTATACTTGAAAATAATATTTTTTAATTAAAAGATCT
Source organism: Torreya grandis (assembly GCA_037957365.1). Taxonomy (NCBI): domain Eukaryota; kingdom Viridiplantae; phylum Streptophyta; class Pinopsida; order Cupressales; family Taxaceae; genus Torreya; species Torreya grandis. Next base: position 5,737,806 of record JARHVA010000090.1, on the reverse strand, counting down.
TAAAGAGAATTGGCTTTGTTACTCAGTTAATAACCATCATTTAAAATTGTTTCATGATTAACTGCTTTCAGTTTGTTTATTTTTTTTGATTTTGTGCTTATTTTCTTTGATATTTTGTATGCTATTTTTTTTGTTTAGTTTGTTCTTTTGATTTTGTGCTTACTGTACAAATTTTGTTGTAAGTATAAATTATTTTCACATATTATTCTTAGTAAATTCAGTTTTGTTATACATGAATAATATATGCTGAGCTAAATCAAGTTGTTAAAGTATTACTTAAATTTTAAATTTTGTACTTAGGACATTTATATCAGATTGTACATCCAACTTGAACTTCCTTGCTATATCATTCTATTTCTTCATGTCATACTAGTCGAACAATTCATCCCTTACTAAAATTCATTATTAAAGGGGTTCATGAATAACTACTTGAGAAATGATTTTTTTAAATCATATTCTCAAGAATATGTATATATAAATAAACAATTGTTTTTGACCAGAAATAAGAGAAGTATGTGCTTCTCTAATCATGTGCACCCTCTCATTTTGAGGAATACATAGTTTACCCAAATGATACAAAAGATCATTGTGTACATGATAGTCCAATTCTTCTACTTGTCTACTACTCATCAAGTCTTTATAAACATCCTGAAAATCAAGATCATTCACGTATTATTCTTTATAACTTTCATGAGACAAAGAACCATGTTGTAAAAGAATAGATGCAACAACCTTTTTCTACTCAATTTCATTATTCAAAACTGAGTAGTAAGGTCACTAGTGTTATACCTATTTTCACACCTTAATTTTTTTAAACTAAGACTTTTCTACCATAGATATGACTTAATCTTAAAATTTAAAACTGTGTCTGAGACTTAGTCAATTAGTAATATTTTCGGATGCATATTTTTAATTTTGAATTGATGATGATTAATTGATAAATTTATGTTTATATTTAAGTGGTTTCGAAAAGAATGAATAGATAAATGAATAAAATATGCATATATATTTATCATTATGAATGTCTATGATCAATTAATTTACTTTTTAGTTCATTATCAGATTTTAATACAACATTTTGGTTTGAGCTCTTTTGATGGTTGAAAGCATTATATAATCATGGTGATGATTCATATATACATTGATTGAATATGATATGAATTTTAAATCAATTTTGATTTGGCAATTTGAACAGTTTATGGTGGCTAATTTGATACTTTTAGTGGCAATGTGAAATTCAGTTTGAGTTAAATAGAAATGTAATATGAATTGGTTAAAATGATAACCCAATCAATTCATGTTCAAATTATGAGCATATAGATATGTCAGTCATAATTTTACAGTTTAAATAATCAATACAACTTATAGTTTAATGAATTAAATACATCATTTGATTTATAAAAGCTTCACTTTGAAAGTCACTTATGATCATCCTACGGATTTTTTTTAAAAAATCAATTAATGGCTCACATACATTCACTTATGGTATGGATAACGTTTGAAATAATGATATGATTTAGGGTGGTTTTTTTAATTTGAGCAACTATTATTAATGACAAAAAGTGATTAAATTTAAAAGTGAATAATTCTTAATCCTATTGTTCCTATTTCGAACATTGCATAAACCTAAGTTCTGAAGGTGATATGAAATTATATTTTCAAAAAAAAAATCATATCTTAAGGTTATTTATCCTAAGTTTTAAAATGATACTAATGAACCTATCGAGCCATGATGATTTCTAATGATAGGTTATGGTGTTTTCAAGGGCATAAGGATTTGTTCCAAGGATTATAACCCAAGTTTATATTTTAAAACATAAGTTTCAAAATGCATAAGGTTGATATGGTTATCTTGTTTGATAATCAAGTTGATGTGGTATTTGAGTCCATAGTTTATTAAATAAGACATTAAAGCACATTCAACTAATAGGAGTTAATGCAAATATATACTCGAGGATACTTCAAGATCATGTTAAGATTTTGGTAGTTTGAGACTTTATATGATGAAATGTACATGCCTCGATTATTGGAAGTTGGTAGGATGCTAGTATGAATATTAGTCATTGATAAATTTAATCATATTGATAAATAACTTAGAAAAATCATTAAGTATATCCTCAATTGAAAGGAGTCATTAAGAATTGAGAATATACCCAAGTCAATTACAGTGGAGGGTGGCAAATATAAATTAGTTATTTTTCTTGGTTTTTGGTCATTTTACAAAGATTTCTTGTAGAAGGGAAGCTATGGCAGTTTGGATTTGTGAGTTTCAGATAAAGATTTCACGTGGAAAGGTAACAAGGAAGCATTTTTAGGTATGCCATGAATAAGATAAATAATTTTTGAGAAATTTTTTGTTGATATTTTGAGTATATTATGAGTAGAATTTACCTATATGAAAAGGAATGGTTTCTATTCTACATATGTCTATGCATGTATAATGAAAAGTAAAGAAAAGTTATGGTTTTTATTTGTCACTTTCATGCATGAGATATTGGAGTAAATAGTTCTTGTCTGACTTGTCCTTATTGAAAGATGAGATAGCATAAAGTTGTTATTAAGATGGATTTATTGAATAGTTTGAAGTTTTATTTCTCAAAATATATAGTGTTGAACTTCTGTGCTTAATCTATCTAAAAATTTATTCAATGGTGTATTTGAGATATCCACAGTTTCAAAAGATTTCATTGAGAATTTTAGTTTTGGAAATAGATTATGCATGCGTCTTTGAAAAATTTTGAAGGTTTTTTATTTCAAGAGTATCAGTGTCAATTTTGAAAGCGAAGTGTGTTATGATTTGGAAATATAATGTGTTAGGATTCGAGAAATTTTATTAAATATATACTTAGTTTTGATTTTGTGAATAAAATAGAACCATGCATGCCATGATAGTTAAAAGGTTTTGCTGAAGGTTTGCATTTTTGAAAATAACTCTACATGTTGATTATATGTTTTCTTTGTATGAGAGATTATTTACAAAGATGCATTCAAAAATATTTCATTGTGTGTAAAGATGATGTTTAAGAAATGAATTTTTGATAGAATGTATTTGATTTGGGTTTCAATTGAAGTTTTGGAGATTTTTCAAACTGTGTTAGGGTTTTGATGCGAGATATATTTGTAAAGATGATACATAATGCTTAGTATGGTCAGCTATAATATAGAAAAATAGATAAATGACTTACAGTGGTATGAACATAAAAATATGATTATATTTTGATTACTTGAGGCTATATTTTTCAGACACCAATCTCAGTTTCAAATTTTCTTCAACATCATTCGATTTTGGAAAATAGTGGGCTGATTTCCAAAAATAATGAAAGTATTCCTAGTCTTACATCTCAGTCTTGCAGTTTTTGGATTTGTGTTGAAGTTTGATATCAAAATAATATCTCTTTAAAAACTGAAGTAGGTGAAAGTATTCAATTTTATGGTGTGGAAAATATATTTTTGAAAGGCTTTATTATACATAATATATATGTACAAGATGATATTTACATAGTGAAATAGTGATTTTAAAGTGTAAGTAGGATATATGTCGAGTGTTTCATTTTGAGGTTCTTAAACATTATATTTTTTATGTTGCAAAAGATTAGAAAGTTGGTTTTAGTTTGAAATAAAACATGTGGAAAAGATGAATTTTTTGAGAGATACTTTCTTCAATAAATTTATGAAATCTTGCTTCAATTTTGGGTTGATTCAATTTAATTTTTAGATAATTTGATATAGTGAAGACAAAAACTTCATTAGGATAGATCAAAATATGTTTGAGCTAAAATTATGATGTTATAATTATATTTCTAAAGTTTTCATTGATAATATCATTGGGATATGATAGTGATATTGGTTGCACTTGGTATAATTTAGTTCAAAGTTTTTATTGATATATGACTATGTTTTTAAAGTACATTTTTGTTTCATTTTGAATGATATTATATGTTGATTTTCAGTCATCAAATTTGAATATATTTCAAATTGATTTAATATGTCTTGATAGGATCAACCCAGGTTGAGTAGAAGTAATGATAATCAAAGATGAGTTTAAAATTTAGATAATATTAACTAGTAGAACCCAAATAAAAATTTATAGAGGGGTGATTTTGAGGCTAAAAGGTTTGGCCCTAGGTTCTATATAGGTGCTGGGATGTTTATCCATTTTGATGCAATAGATCCTGAGTTTTAGAATGTCTTAAATAATCTGCATTTCAATCCACCAAAAAATAGGGGCAATAATGGATTTCATGGACATAGATTTGGTATTATAATTCCCTCTAACAATAGTTCTTCTCACCATTTTCGAAGCAATCTACATCATTTGCCAATCTAGTCACCCCCTCCTAAAAGAATTCAGCCTGTGTTGATCCACAACCTATTCATGAAACCACTCAGCTTGAGATTGAAATAATTTATGCCAAAAACTATGTTAATTATTGACCTTCCTCTAGTTCCTAATGATCCTTCATCCTCTCAAAGGGAGTCTATTTTAGGATGTAGGAAATTGAGTTTGGAGAAGCATTTTTGAGTAATAAAAAAATATGATTAAGATTCATCCTTCTACTTTAGATAAAGATCAACCAGTCAGAATGATATAGAGTCACCAATTGAGGTCATAATGCTCAAATGGATCAAGCTAGAAATTGATGACAATACAAGTGATTCTGGAATGAAGTTGGTGCAATTTCTAGCAATTGAAATAGAATATAATGAATGTGTTAATGAACAAGGCAAACTAGTGATTGAAGTGTTATCAAATTTTGATGATTTTTGGATGTCAACAAGATGATCTTTTTATTTTTAGTTGAATTTCTAGATAGAAGAATTCTATACTTTCAGACTTGATATTTTGATTTTTAGATTTTGATATTCTTGAATAGTATTTTAGAAAGGACAACAGATTTCTAATTTTATGATATATATATATGCCTAAGTTAATTTTGGAATATGCATTATGGTTTAATATAAATAAAATTTTATTAAAATTTGATTTATATATTTAAAAATTGATATATGTACTCTATTTTATTATTAATTGATGAAGGTCTTCACCTATTAGATAATACCCAATCTATAATCAAATACTTGATCTATTAAGACTTTTTAAGTCTTAATTAAATATATCCTTAACCAATAACTATTTATAATTAATTGACTTCTAAAAGTCAATTAGTTAGCATAAACTAATAACTAAGGTTAGTTATAACTTATTTTTAAACTAAGTTTGAAGCATAAAAAGAGATCAAAGATTCATTTGAAGAGGTGAAACAACATAAGTATTGAAGGCTTATATATTTGTAAAGTCAATTATTCATTTCTCTCTTTTCTATGCAAGAGATAACTTGATTTTTGCAAATAAACTCAATGGTAATTTTTTTGATGGTTGAGTAATTAATTAAGCAATGTAGTTATATATGCAAAATATAAGTATTCAACTCAAATAATGATGAAAACTTTGCTATTTGTGACATTTTATTGATTTATTTTGATTGTAAAAGTTGTCTCTCATTTGGAGGCCTTATCTGTGATTTCTTGAGTGGCCTATGGTGGAGGTGGAGCTGGTGGGGGTATGGAAGGAGCATTAGGTTATTGAAAGGAGGAATGATCACTTGGAGTACCTCCATTTTGGTTGAGTGTGATGGAAGTTTGGTTTAGTGTAGGATATTGTTGGGAAATATGGAAGCACAATTGATTACCATATATAAGCAACTTACATGTGGAATTAAATCAGAATCACAAGTAACTAGAATTCAAAAATAACACAGAATATGAGAGACAATACACAACTTGTATTAATACTCATCGAGAAAAGAATACAATAAAGAAGATGCCACTTCTTCTTCACACCTCTCAGAGGCTTCCTACACCTCAAGTGTACAGTAATTCTTTCTTCAAATCTCTCTCTCTCTTACGGTCCCAACACACAACTCAAACATAGAGTTGGTGTTCACCTCCAACTAGTCAATATCCACTACTACCAGTACACAAGTGCTCCACGCACTCCAAGTACACAATCATACTTCAAGTAGATCTCCCCTAAATTGCAACAACCTGTAACCCAAATGATCTTACTTATGGAAGGAACTACCTTGCCTTCCTCTTTGCTCTCTTTTTGAGTACACACTGTACTCCAAGTAGATCCCACCTGATCCTACTCCCTGTTGTGTTGCTATCCTCCCTGATCTTGCATACCTACGAATCAATCTGGTTCTGCACACCTGCAAACCTGGATCATGCACACACATACACCTATAGATCAATGATCTTACTTACCATGTAAATCTCCTAATGTAGCCATACACACCTACTGACCAAGATCATACATACATGAAGAACCCTTCTGATTCTCCAAACCAGCACCCACACTTGGCACTGTGGCACTAGGAGGAACACACCATGCTCTCTTCACACACAGAAGGAGCTTATTTTGCTCTCTTACTCTCTAGCACAAATTACAATACAGCCCATGAGTCTATTATATAGATCTCATGCAAACAATAATTAGACATCTAATTACAATAATTAGATCTATAGCTCAAGACTAAAATTAGCCTTCTTCATGCAAACACCTAGTTCGTTAATGAACTATTTGTAAAACTCGTAGTTTGAACCACACAGGCAACTGATGTCGGTCCCTGTCTGCCTGGATGTGACCGACGTCGATCGACTTTTGACCGTCGTCGATTGCTTCCTATCTGTACCTTGCCGATGTCAGTTGGCCTGAATGACGCTGATGACTATGAAAACAACATCCTCCTCCATGTCTGCATCCATGTGAAGCTTTTAGCTCCAAAACCTAACAATCTCCCACTTGGAGATAAATAACTACACTGTACCTATACCTGTACCCTATCTAATCTGTTTCCTAGCTTGTATCCCTCTTTAAGCTCAATTTTGAAGATCAACCACCACACAACCTGTGGTGCAACTCCTGTCATCCGAGTAACCTACCACATCTGAACCTACAAACCCATGTAGTGAAGTCCTGACCCTGCATATCATGAATTCCTATTGCTGGTCCCTCTCAAATACCTGAGAACCCACTTCCCCGAATTGGCTCCTAAATCTCTGATAGCACCCACTGCTTGGGCAAACTTAGGTCTATACCAGACCTCATGTGATTTCAGACATTGAACTGTCTAGCCTTTAGTGTGCTCTGATTCTGCATCTTGCATATTGAACCTCACCAACCCCTGATTCACATCAACTCCCACTGGAGACAAAATCAACCTGTGATCTTCCATGTCTCTCATGCCAAAGAATTTTGCTACTCCAAATTCCTCATGACATGCCACTGAACTAACCTTACCCTTAGCTCAACAAAACCCTGTATGTACAAAACTGCTAGCTAGCATACCATCCACATACAGTAACAGGATAATGTTGTAATCATCATCCTCCTGGTAAGACAAACACAATGGTTACACTGACATTGACTAAATACCTGCTTTGTCATCCACCTGTCAAAACCTGTACCACTGTCTTGCAGCTTCTTCAAGACCATATGACCTGGCCTTTCGTCTCACGTGTCCATTCTCTCTATTCTTTAACTAAGGTATCCATTCGTCTCTCAGTGCTTTCTTCTAGCTGGCAACCCTACCAAATCTCCTATTTAGTTCTGCATCATATTCCTGCCATGCTCCCACTATTTCCTGGATCCTTCCTGCTCTGCAGTGAGCAATGAGTATAAAGAAGAGGAACAATGAATTTTAGGCTTACTTACCCCTGCAGTCCTCCATATGGGCGTTTGAGACTCCTTGATAGCTTGTTGTTTGCCTAAAATCCGTTATAGTGATCGACCTCAGTCACCACACAGTCTGCATCTGATCGACGTTGATTCCATGCGCATGTCTTGACTACTGACCCCACCGACGTCAGTGTCTACCTGCTGCTAACATCAGTCCTCCTGACCGACGTCAGTCTTACTGTCACTGATGTCGATCCTCTTGACCGACGTCGGTCTTACCCTACCCAACACCATCGGCTCTGGTCTATACATGATTGACATCGGCACTTGTCTGTTTGATGCTGGTTCCTCTTGACCGACATCGATACCTGTGTTTGCCTATGAGTGATGACTTTTTACCTGTGAGCCTTTTTTGAATCAAATCCTTGTCCAAACTGCTCTACTCAAAGTTACTCAGCCTTCTCCACTGATCTCTGTCCGCCATCTCCTCCATAAACACCAAGGCTTTCGATGTCTTAAGTCTGTCAAAAACATCTGACTTTTTGTTAAGAACATGCATCTCCTTCTTGCTCATGTGACCAAGCTTACAAAGCCACATCTCTGCAACAGAAGAAGAATCAGTAATATAAGCAAGTAGATAAAGAGTACCTACTTTCTTACCACCAGCTAATTCAAGTGCATCCACTATGAGAGTTCTTGTGCATCTCTCATCACCTAACTTTTCTGAAGAAATTAGCCATATCTTCAACACTAGGACCTGCATGACCTCCTTCAACACCCATGTGTTGGCTGCCTGCAATTTTAGCTTCACTTCCCCTTTGCCAATTCTTTGGTAAGGCTCACCAACAGCTCTCTTTGGGGCTGCATGGAAAGAGGCAACAAAATCTATAAACCAAGATTCTACTTTATCCAAGAAACATACTAGAGCATCCTGTGCAACAACACCTGCAACATCTGCTTCTTCAGTTCCTTCATGCTGATCTTCCACAAACCAACAATTTTCTTTTTCCTGTTCTTTCTTTCCATAAGACCGTAATTGACTATTCGTGCTTTTCAATTCCTCCATTCTTAGCTTACTTTCTTCTACCATTGCTATACTTCCACTCAATTAGAAACCCCTGAGAGTGACCTATAACCAAACACAAACCTGCTCCCTACAACCTTAGCTCTGATACCACTTGTTGGGAAATATGAAAGCACAATTTATTATCATATACAAGAAACTTACATGCAGAATTAAACTAGAATCACAAGTAACTAGAATTCAGAAATAACACAGAATATGAGAGACAATACACAACTTGTATTAATACTCATCCAGAAAAAAATACAATAAAGAAGATGCCATTTCTTCTTCACACCTCTTAGAGGCTTCTCACACCTCAAGTGTACAGTAATTCTTTCTTCAAATCTCTCTCTCTTGTGGTCCCAACACACAACTCAAACACAGAGTTGGTGTTCACCTCCAACCAGTCAGTATCCACTACTGCTAGTACACAAGTGCTCCATGCACTCCACAAGTGCTCCACGCACTCTAAGTACACAATTGTACTTCAAGTAGATCTCCCTTGAACTGCAACAACCTGCAACCCAAATGATCTTACTTATGGAAGGAACTACCTTGCCTTCCTCTTTGCTCTCTTTCTGAATACACACTATACTCCAAGTAGATCCCATCTGATCTTACTCCCTGTTGTGTTGCTATCCTCCCTGATCTTACACACCTGCAAATCAATCTGGTTCTGCACACCTGCAAACCTAGATCATGCACACACATACACCTACAGATCAATGATCTTACTTACCATTCAGATCTCCTAACGTAGCCATGTAAACCTGCTAACTAAGATCATACATACATGAAGAACCCTTTTGATTCTCCAAACCAGCACCCACACTTGGCACTAGGAGGAACATACCATGCTCTCTTCACACACAGAAGGAGCTTATTTTGCTTTCTTACTCTCTAGCACAAATTACAATACAGCCCATGAGTCTATTATATAGATCTCATGCAAATAATAATTAGACATCTAATTATAATAATTAGATCTACAGCTCAAGACTAAAATTAGCCTTCTTCATGCAAACACTCGGTTCGTTAACAAACTATTTGTAAAACTCACAGTTTGAACCACACAGGTGATCGACGTCGGTCGAATTCTGACCATCATCGATTGCTTCCTGTCTATACCCTGCCAACGTCGGTTGGCTTGATTGATGCCAGTGACTGTGACAACAACATCCTCCTCCATGTCTGCATCCATGTGAAGCTTTTAGCTCCATAACCTAACAGATATACCATGGGCACCACATGTATACAAGCAAGATGAGATGGAGTGGGAGCTTCTTGGACTAGTGATGAGAAATGTCTCGATAGAGGAGTAGGTACTAGTAGGGGAGGATGTAGAGGATGAAGGGTGCACTCTAGTATATATATATATATATATATATATATATATATATATATATATATATATATATATATATATATATATTGGTGGGTTGAGTAGTGGGTGGCATGATAGGTTAGGGTGGTTTGGCCACACTAGGGAGAAGGGGATGAGGAGATGGAGGAGGAAAATTTTGAGGAGATAGAGGAGGAGACAGGGGATGAGATGGGAGATGAGGCTGTTGGGGGAGAGGATGAGGGTGGAGATGAGGAGATAGAGGAGGAGGATATAGATGTAGGAGATCTTATTATAAAGAGGGATACATTGAGGGAGTAGTGTACATTTTTATAGGGATAACTAGTTGCAATGTAGGGAGTGTTGACTATTATGTGGATAGAGCAGGATACAGTGTAGACGAGACTAGATACTTTATAGGTAGGGTTTGACTCATTATAGTTGAGTCATGATATGGTGGTGGAGCAAGATATGTATAGGTCGAAGGTGGAGACCCTAAGGAAGAGGGAGGAGGAGAGGGAGTCCTCAATATAGGTTATTAGAGAGCTGGTGTGGCCTAGCACAAGGCCAACAGGGATGATTAACATTGATTGATACAGGGAGGTAGTGTCAGAGCTAAGATATTATGAGTAGATATTTCTAGAGTAGATTCCAGAGACTCCTTGCTATGTGACCTACGTATCTAGATAGGGCAGGTCCTCTAGGTGTACACACATAGACACATTCATCATGGGGAGTGTCACATGGAGGAGAGATAGATAGAGATGGGGGTGGTGATGGGAGTGGATATTTATCGAGTATTCATTTGAGTAGATCAGAGTTTACTCAGTAGATCTACATGTATATATATTCACTTGTACTAGCCATAGAGCCATCGACATGTATACATATACTTTTGATGTACATTGATTATATATATATATATATATATATATATATATATATATATATATATATATATATATATATATATATATATATATATATATATATATATATATATTTATTTATTTATTTCAAGTTTATGGATTTTTTTTTTGATGGATATATGGATTATTATGTTTTATGGATGTCACAAATTTAGCAGTTTATGTTATGGATGTTTACATTGTTTATGGATTATGTGATGGATTATAGTTGTTAGAGCCTATGGATTGTTATAGATTATGGATATGATGGATTATAGTTTTAGAGTTATAGATTGTTATGTTTATGGATATGATGGATTATGGATTCATATGTGATGTGATTAGATTGTAGGTATTTACATGTGATGGTTTAATGTTATTGATTAGATTATATTACTATGATTATGAATTTTTATGTGATGTAATTATGGATTTAAATGTTATGAAATGTTTTATGGATTATGCTTATATTATTGATTGTTCATGGATTATGGATGTGATAAATTAATGCTTAAAAAATACTTATGATTAAAATGTATATGATTATGATTATATGATTATGAGTTAATCAGATTATGCATTATGGATTGTTTATGGATTTATAGATGATGATTTTATTAGATTATTATTGGTTTGTAGATTTTATGCAATGTGTTTATGAATTACGGAGTTAGAATTTATAATTTGGATTTTTGATTATGGACTATGGATCATGATTAACGGTTATGGATTATAATGGTTATGGATTATGATTATGATGGATATAAATTATAACTTACTGATTTGCATGTTTCATAGATTTATGAATTAGTGGATTTAATATGGAGGAAGTTTTGTAATTAATTTTCATTTGTAAAAGGGTTTATGGCTTATTTTTGGCTTTTACCTGTGACTTCAAAAACCGCCTGAAAGACATGTATATGCATCCACTACTAATAAAATTCCTAACAAATTTAGGTAAACTAAGTTTAGGATCTGATTGATTTGCTTTTTGGATGTGATAAAAATGAGTTCTAAGAAGAAGATGTTTCTATCTTGCATACCCAAAACTAAGGATTAACTCTAAAATCCGTGTGCGCCAATCCATGTAGACTGATCAATATGAGAAGTTTAATAAATTAAATAAAGCTAATCGATGAAGAAATTTTTTTAGGGATACTTTATGCATGATAGTCATCCTTCGAGGGAGTGGTCTATATTTTAAGATATGATTTTTGAAACAACTATCCTTCAAGGGAGCAGTATGTGATTTTGATATATAGTTTTGCAAGTTTTGTGAATTTATATAGCTATTCTTTGAGGGAGCAGTCTATTAATATTACTTTGTCTTTATTTTTTTAGATGCTTTACTTTTGATTTTTATTGTGATCTCAATGCTAGTTTTGTTTTATGGATTAACCTCAGGTATCCTAGGGTAATTTTTCGAAGCTTTGATATACAAGATAAAAAACTTATTCTCAAAAGAAATTTAGTGATAGGGAGGGATTTCAGAGAATAATGATTTGAAGCTCCTTCTCATTATAGGTGAATCTTATCCAATTAGAGCATGTTATGAATAGAGCTAGGGTATTTGTATTTAAGGTTAATAATAGGTAATGCTATCAGATAACCACATGTCTCTAGATATCATTATTTATTATAATAGTAATAGGGATATGAAACCTTGAAACTAAACTAGGTTGACCAAAGCGAACAAGATTGATTATCAATAGAAAAGACATAGATGTAATGCATTAAGAGGTTCTCACTCTGATTTTTTATCAAGAGAGTGTTATGCCTATTTTTCACACCCCTCAATTTTTCCAAACTAATAATTTTTTGCCATAGAGATGACTTAGTCATAAAATTTAAAATTATGTCGGGGACCTAGTCAATTAGTAATATTTATGGATGCATATTTTCAATTTTGAATTGATGATGATTGGTTGATGAATTTATGTTTATATTTAAGTGGTTTCAAAAATCATGAATGGATAAATGAAAGAAATATGCATATATGTTTATCATTATAGATGCTTATGATCAATTATTTTTCTTTTTAGTTCATGCTTAGATTTTAATACAACTTTTCAGTTTGAGCCCTTATTATGGTTGAAAGCATTATATAATCATGGTGATGATTCAAATATACATTCATTGAGTATGATACGAATTTCAAATCAATTTTCATTTCGCATTTTGAACAGTTTATGATGGCTAATTTGATACTTTCAATGGAAATGTGAAATTTGGTTTGAGTTAAATAGAAATGTTATATGAATTGGTTATAATGATAACCTGATCAGTTCAGGTTAAATTATGAGCATACTTATGGGTTAGTCATGATTTTATATTTTAAAGAATCAATGTAACTTATAGTTTAATGAATCAAATACATCATTTGATTTATAAAATCTTCATTTTGAAAGTCACTTATGATTGTCTCATGGATTTCTTTTTAAAAATCAATCGATAACTCACATACATTCACTTGTGGTATGGATAAATTTTTCCATATTGGTATGATTCAGGGCGGTTTGATATTTGAGCAAATGTTATTAATGATAAAAAATAATATTAAATTTCAAAGTGAATAATTCTTAATCCTATTGTTTCTATTTTGAACATTGCATAAGGCTAAGGTTTGAAGGTGATATGACTTTATGTTTTCAAAAAAAACATCCTATCTTAAGGTTATTTATCCTAAATTTTGAAATGATACTAATGAACCTATCAAACCATGATGATTTCTAAAAATAGGTTATCGTGTTTTCAAGGGCATAAGGATTTGTTTCCAGGATTATAACCCAAGTCCATATTTTGAAACATAAGTTTCGAAAGGCATAAGGTTGACATCATTGTCATATTTGATAATCAAGTTGATGTGGTATGTTGATGTGGCATTCAAGTTGATAGTATATTAAATAAGACATCAAAGCACATTGAGCTGGGAGGAGTTAATGCAAATGCATACTCGATGATACTTTGAGATCATGCTAGGATTTTGGTGGTTTAAGACTTTATGATGAAGCATACATGCCTTGATTCTTGGAAGTTAGTAATAGGTTAGTAGGAATATTAGTCATTGTTAAATTTGATCATACTAATAACTAAGTTATCAGAATCACTAAGTATATCCTCAGTTGAAAGGAGCCAATAAGAATTGAGCACATAGCCAAGTCAGTTATGGTGGAGGGTGGTAAATACAAATAAGTTGTTTTTATTCATTTTTGGTCATTTTATAAAGCTTACTTGTAAAAGTTAAACTTTGGCAGTTTGGATTTGTGAGTTGTAGATAGAGATTTCATGTAGAAAGGTAGCATGGAAACATTTATAGGTATGCCATGAATAAGATAAATAAATTTTGAGAATTTTTCTATTAATATTTTTAGTAGTGATTACTTGTATGAAAAATAATGGTTTCTATTTTGCATATGTCTATGCATGTACATTAAAAAGTAAAGAAAAGTTGTGGTTTTTAGTTGTCGCTTCCATGCATGAGATACTGGACTAAATAGTCCTTGTTTGACTTATCTTTATCGAAAGATGAGATAGCATAAAGTTGTTATTGAGATGGTTTTCTTGAATCGTTTGATGTTTTATTTTTCAAACTATATAGTGTTGAACTTCTATGCTTAATCTATCTAAACATGTATTCAATGGTGTATTTGAGATATCCACAATTTTAAAGGATTTCACTTAGAAATTTAGTGTTATAAATAGATTCTGCATGTATCTTTGAAAAATTTTAAAGGTTTTTCATTTCAAGAGTATCAGTGCCAGTTTTGAAAGGAAAGTGTGCGATGATTTGGAAATATAATGTGCTAGGCTTCAAGAAATTCTGTTAAATATATACTTAGTTGTGATTCTATGAATAAAATATAACCATGCATGCCGTGATAATTAAAATGTTTCACTGAAACTTTGAGTTTTTGAAAATAACTTTGCATGTTGATTAGATGTTTTCTTTGTATGAGAGGTTCCTTGTAAAGATGTATTCAAAAATTTTGCATAGTGTGTAAAGATGATGCTTAAGAAATGAGTTTTTGATAGAATGTATTTGATTTGGGTTTTAGTTAAAGTTTTGGATATTTATCAAACTATGTTAGGGTTTTAATACAAGATATTTTTGTAAATATGATACAAAATGCTTAGTATGGTTTGCCATGATGTAGAGAAATAGATAAATGACTTACTGTGGTATGAGCATAAAAATATGATTATATTTTGATGTCTTGAGGCTATATTTTTCATACACCAGTCTTAGTTTCAAATTTTATTTAACATCATTCTATTTTGTAAAATAGTGGGCTAATTTCTAAAAACAATGAAAGATTCTTAGTCTTACACTCTAGTCTTGAAGTTTGATATCAAAACAATAACTATTTGAAAACTGAAGTAGGTGAAAGTATTCAATTTTATGGTGTGGAAATTCTCTTTTTGAAAGGTTTTATTATACATAGTATATACGTATAAGATGATATTTATATAGTGAAATAATGATTTTAAAGTGTAAGCAAAATATATGTCGAGGGTTTCATTTTGAGGTTTTTAAATAATATATTATTTATGTTACAAAGGACCAGAAAGTTGTTTTAAGTTTTAAATATAACATGTGGAAAAGATGATTTTTTTGATAGATAATTTTATAAATATATTTGTGAAATCCTACTTCAATTTTGGGTTGATTTAGTTTGATTTTTAGATAATTTGATACAGTGAAGATATAAAGTTCATTAAGATAGATCAAAATATGTTTGAGATAAAATTATGATGTTATAATTTTATTTCTGAAGTTTCAGTTGATAAGATCATTGGGATATTATAGTGATATTGGTTGTATTTGGTATAATTCAGTTTAGAGTTTCTGTTGATATGTGACTATGTTTTTAAAGTATAGTTTTGTTTCATTTTGAATGAATATATGTTGATTTTTAGTCATCAATTTTGAATATATTTTAGATTGATTTAAGATATCTGGATGGGATTAACTTAGATCGAGTAGAAGTAATGATAATCGAGGATGGGGTCAAAATTTAGATAATTTTAACCAAAAGAACCCAAATAAAAATTTCTAAAGGGGTGGTTTTAGTGATAGGAGGTTTAACCCAAGGATCCAAAATGGTGCTAGGATGTCTATCCATTTTGATACAATAGAGCCTATGTTTTGAAATTTCTTAAGTAATATATCTTTCAATCTAACCAACAATAGGGGCAATAGAGGATTTCATGGATGTAGGTTTGCTGCTAGATTTGCATCTAATAGTAGTTTTCGTCATTTTCAAAGCAATTCCCATCATTTGCCAATCTAGTCACCCACTCTTAGAAGAATTTAGCTTGTTGATCCACAATGTATTCATGGAACCACTCAGCTTGAGATTGAAACAATCCATGTCAAAAACTATGTTAATCTTGCATTTCTTTTAGTTCTTAAGGAGCCTTCATCCTCTCAAAGGGAGTCTATTTTGGGATGTAGGAAACTGAGTTTGGAGAAACCTGTTTTAGTAGATAGAAAATGTATGATTGAGATTCATCCTTCCACTTCAGATAAAAGATCAATGAGTTAGAATGATATAGATTCACTAGTTGAGGTCAGAGTGCTCAAACAGATCAAGCTAAAAATTGATGACAATACAAGTGATTTTGGAATGAAGTTAATGCAATTTTTAGCAATTGAAATATAATATATTGAATGTGTTAATGAACAAGGCACATCAATGATTGAAGTGTTGTTAGATTTTGATAATTTTTAAATGTTAGTAGGATAAAGTTTTTATTTTCAATTGAACTCTTAGATAGCAAAATTCTATACTTTCAAACTTGATATTTTGATTTTCAAATTTGGATATATATGGAAAGTATTTTAAAAAGTATAACAGACTTTTAATTTTATGATATATATATATATATATATATATATATTAGAATATGAATTATGGTTTAATATAAATATAATTTTATAAAACTTTGATTTATCTATTTAATAATTGATATATGTATTTTATTTTATTATTAATTGATGAGGGTCTTTACCCATTAGATAATAACCAATCTATAATCAAATATTTGATATATTTAGACTTTTTAAGTCTTAATTAAACATATCCTTAAACAATAACTATCTATAATTAATTGACTTTTAAATGTCAATTAGTTAAGATAAACTAATAATTAATGTTAGTTATTATTTATTTTTTAATTAGGTTTGAAGTATAAAAGGAGATCAATGATTCATTTGAAGAGGAAGAACAACACATGTATCTAAGACTAATACATTTGTGAAGTCAATCATTCATCTCTCTCTTTTCTATGCAACTTTTCTGAAGTAACATGACTTTTGCACATAAATCCAATGGTACTTTTTTTGATGATTGAGTAATTGTTTAGAAAACGTAGTCTTATGTGCAGAATCCAAGTATTCAACTTGAATAATGATGAAACCTTTGCTATTTATAACATTTCATTGATCTATTTTGATTGTAAAAGTTGTCTTTCAAGTATTTGTAAAGAAAGATGTTGGTTTCTCAAATAAAACTTATCTTTTCTGCTAAGAGGACTCTCTTTTGAGACTCGTAAATTCTATTGTATTTTATATCAATTTTGATTTTAGTATAGTTTCTTTAGTTTTAAATTAATCTTTAATTAATCTACTTTCCCTTTTTGCTTCTTTAGTTTAATGTCTTTTATCATTAAATTTATTTTAGTTTTTTAGTGATTTCTATTTTATTAAATAGATTGTATTGCTTATCTTCTTTTAGATAGATTGTTTTATTTAATTAGTGTTTTCTTTATTTAGTCTTTCTTATAGTTGAGAAATAGTTTAAAGTTTACTTGTTAGTTTTTATTAGATTGTTTTATATATTTAGTTTTAGTTTAGATTAGATATTTTACTTAATTAGATTTAGATTATTTAATTATTAGATTAGTTACTTTAAGCCTTAGTCTTTTCTTGTTTAGTATGTTTTATTATTTAAATTTAATGGTTTACTGATTTGATGTTTTTTCTCAACTTAGTTGTCTTCGATTTGTCTTTTCTTTGCTTCTTTAGTTTTATTGTTGGATGCTATTTGGTGTGTCTATTTTAATTAATTTTTACTTAAATATTGATTTGATTGAAGACATATTTATCTTGATTATCTCAAATTTGTCTTACTTATATTTCTAGTTTATTATCTTAAAGTTATTTGAAACATATCATAGCAAAAATGAGATATTACATGAAACATATTATTTTACTGAGTTAGGTTTCTTTCTTTCAATAGATTATCTAATTAATAGTCCTTCTCTGTTAGATAAGATAGATTACAAATTCATATCTAAACTAATTCATTATTTGATAATGAATATTTTTACAATTATAATGGAATATGTTACATTTGATAACTTATTTATTATTTCTCAGAACATTTAAAAAACCTCCACATCTTTAGATTCATAATTGAATCTTTAAAACCCTACTATTAAACTGGTATAATTTCAATTGACCTTCTTAATAGACAAAAGAGTTGATTAGTTGGTTGTATAATTTTTATCGTCAACAAATTTGATGATTCTACTGGGGGTATTATTCAAAAATATGATTTATTTGAATTTCAAATTCTTCTTGTTCATGGTACTTGGAGAACATCAACTTCCTATTAACCTAAAATTGATATTAATGATGATCAAATTGATGTTGATTTTAATCTAATACGTTATGCATGGTATAATCATTCTCAAATTTTTTAAGAAGTCATTCAAGTCATAAACAAAAAAAAAGAGATTATATAATTTGAAATTGATTGGTATTCTAGTTTTACTCATGAGACTCAATGAGATATTCTTAATATAAATAAAAGAATTCAAGAAGATAGAGCTAGAGTCTTAATTGTTATTTCTAGGCCTAGAATTTATTTTATTTTTGATTCTTTTTTATTTGATGATTTTATTTTACCTTCTAAACTTGGTGTTACAAATCTATAATTAAATCAAGTTAATCAGGTTCAAGATAATCAATCTGTTCAGATAGAAATTATTGAAACTTCCAAGAGAAGATCAAGCAAAAGTAAAAATCAAAGATAGAATATAAGATCTGATTCATGAATTATAAAATAAAAGAGATCAAGATGATCTTACTAAAGGTGAAGTTGAAGAAAAAGCTCAAGCAGAACAATAGATAGCTGTAACTTTGTGGATTTTTATAAATCCAATTAATGTTGGAAACCATCCTAGTAAGTTGCCTTCTTTTAAAGGATTAAATATACCAAAGTAATTTGGTGTTCATGGAGAATGTTGGAAAGATCATTTGGAAGTATTTAGATTAGTCTGTGCTACTCTTGGTATAACGAATGAAAAAAATTACATAAGAGTTTTTGCTCAAACACTTGAAGGAAAAGCTTACCAAGCATTTATTAGTTTGCTTTTTAAGATTATTGATACATGAAAAGATATTGAATATTGGGTAGAGTTATCATTTTAGAAAGTTAATGAAGATTTTGATCTAGTCAATGATTTTGTGAGTTTTTATCTTGTTCCAGATGAGACCATTTAACATTTCATTACTAGGCTCACTAAGATGTGTTAAAAGATCCCACGTGATCTTAGACCTTCTAAGAAGTTATCTAGACTTTATCATTGTAATGATTTACCTTTAAAATATAAAATAACTTTAGAAGATAGAGATATTACAAAATATGATGAAATTATAACATTCTATATTGAGTATGAAAAGAAACTCAAACACATTAAGTTTAAAGAAAGGTCTTCTATAGGTTTAAATTTGAATAATTCAATTTTTTTAAAGGCTATTCAAAGTCTAGGGAATGAGTTGATCACTGTTAAAAGATAGCTTAATGATAAACCTTCTTCGTTAAATAGAAATAATAATGAAAATAAAAAGTTAAAAATTACTTATTACTGTAATGTATGTGAATTGGATCATGATCCAGGTTCATGTGTTGCTATTCATTAGTTTAATAATTTTTTTCAAGGGAAAGATCTTATTTTTGAAGATTTAGCATACAATATAAATACTCTTAATGATCCATCAAAAAATGATAATGCTTATGTTGTGAATATTAGAAATGAAGATTATGGTTCTTCTCAAAATAATAAAACAACAAATAATAATTCTTTTAAAGATAAAAGAAAAATAGTTTAGAATAATGCAAGTAGTTCAATTGATAACACTGCTCAAAATATTCTTGTATCAACTATTATAATAATAGTCAATATAACATTATACATTTTTTTTAGATGAATTGATGTTAAAAATTATAATATAATTGATAATTTATCTATAATCAAAGATAGATTCTTATTATTATAGACAACTGGTCTTCCAAGACAGCTTGATAAGATTAATGAAGCTGTTAATAACCCTAAAATTTATGTCAGCTTAGAAGAAAAATACAATAATGAACAATCAATTGTTTATGCTCAAAATTATGCTAGATCAATACTTATTCAGTTTATGCTAGATCAGTTTATGCTCAAAATATTTTATGGTCTCTATTTTGACATAACTTATTCTCAACAAGGTAATGGTGATAAAATTTGTTTAATTTCTCCTATTGAATTTTTTTTTTGTTATGATTTCAAATTATCATTTAAAAATACTAATAATATTTTAGAATTTAAAGCTTTATATTTAGGATTGAAAAAAAGTATATAATTTAACATTAAGTACTTAGAAGTCTTTAGAGATTTTGAATTGATTGTTAGGCAAGTTTATAAAATTTATAAAATTAATCAAACTCATCTACATTGTTACATAAAAGATTTGGTCATTACTTAAAAATTTTGAGGGCTTTTAACATCATTCATATTAATAGAGAATATAATATTGGAGTTAATAAGCTTGCTGCTTTTGCATCTAACCAAACTCTAAGCGAGACTGAACCAACCACATATTTCTCTTATGCTGAAAATGTTTATCCTAAAATTCCTGATTTGAATGATAGTTGGTTTATTTTTAGTTGTGATGAACACAAATTATTTCATTAAAAGTAACTATTTTGATCATGATGATTATGTGCTAAATTATGGAGATTATTTACAATTAAGTACTAACAAATTATCTACAGATTTAGTGAGTTTAGAATATATGTTTTCATCAAATAATTAGCTCAAAATTTTTAGAAAAGAAGAACCTTCAAGAAGAATTATAGGTGAGACTATTCCTATCAATTTAGGTATCAAAGAGGATCCAAAAAATATTTGTTTAAAAATTTGATTACTGTAAGCGAGAAGGTTAAATTCATTAAGTTATTTAAAGAATTTATTGATGTATTTACCTGGATATATAAAGATCTTAAAGGTTATGATACTAATATTATTAAACATGAAATACCTATAAAAATTGGTATAAAACTTGTAAGACAAAAAATATGAAGAATCAATCATTTGTTGGAAGACACCATTAACAAAGAGCTAGGTAAGATGATTGATTCTGAATGGATAGCTAATTTAGTATCAATTAGAAAGAAAAATGATGACATTAGATTATGTGTTAATTTTAGAGATTTGAATAAAGATACTATTAAAAATAATTTTTCTCTATCAAGTATAGATAAGATTTTACAACAAGTTGAAAGATAAAAAATGATATCTTTATTAGATGGATTTTTTGGTTATAATCAATTTTTTTATAAATTTTGAACATAAATATAAAATTACTTTTACAACTCATAAAAGAATTTTTGCTTATAACAACATGCCTTTTGGACTAATGAATGTAGGGGCTACGTTTCAAAGAGCTATGCATGTTATTTTTGATGATTTGATTAGCATTGTCATTTAAGTTTATGTAGATGATCTCGCTATTTATTATTAAAAAAAGTATTTAGATCATCTTCATAAAGTTTTCACAAGAAGTAGAAAGTATGGTATTTCTTTGAATCCAAAGAAATTAATTTTTGGCATTATCGAGGGTAAGTTGTTAGGACATATTATTTCAAAAGATGATGTTTATATAGATCCCAAAGTATTAAAGTAATTAAAGAGTTACCTCCTCACCAAGATCAATCTAATTTAAGGTCTTTCTTTGGTAAAATAAATTTTGTTAAGAAATTCATATCAGATTTTGCTGATAAGTCTAATATTTTATAATTATTACTTAAATAAGATAAAATTCATACCTGAGATGAAGGTGTTGATTTAACTTTTAATTGTGTTAAAGATTCTATTGCAAGTGCTCTAGTTCTTACTAAACCTGATTTATGTAAAGTATTCATTCTCTATGTTAATGCTATTAAAAAAGCCATTAAAACTGTAATAACTCAAGAATTTAAAAATAATTAAAAAAAATCAATTGTTTACATGAGTCAAGTTTTATAAGATGCTAAAACTAGGTATCCCTTTATTGAGAAATTTATTTTCTCATTAATTTCTTCTTTGATTAAATTTTATTATTTATTGATAGGAGACAAAATTTTTGTATCATCTAATGTGCCTGTTTTGTTTTATCTTTCGAAACAACCAACCATTCAAGAAAGATTTGTTAAATAGATTTTACACATTCAAAAGTTTGATCTTGACTTTGAAACTTTCAAAATGATCAAAGGTAATGAATTATCAAAACATTTAGTATAAAAATGCTTCTTTAGATATTAATATTTTAGTTTTGTTAGTTGATAATAAATTAGATGTAAAGCCACATTTAAAGACCATGAAGATTGTTTATTTTTCTAAAATTTTTATGTTTGATCTTGAGATGAATGAATGAGAATGTATGATTGCTGAAGATGATTGATACCATGACTTAGTATATTATTTTTAAAATCAAGGTTGTCTTAATAATTTTGATAACAAACAAAGGCATTCCCTAAGATTAAAGGCTTTAAATTTTTGTTTGTTAATTTTTTTTCTATTTTATTGAAATAGAGATGGAGTTTTATTGAGATGTCTTATACATGGTCAAACACAAAAAGTTATTAGAGACTGTCATGAAGGAAATTATGATGACATTATGTTACAAAAAATTATCTATAAAATTTTAAGAGTAAGTTATTATTAGCTTCTTTTAGTTCAATATGCTTATAAGTTAGTTCGTTCTTTTATGCCATGTCAATTATTTGTTGGAAGAGATAAGTTACTTGCAATGCCTTTAAACCTTATTATTTATGAAAAACATTTTACAAAATGAAGTATTAACTTTATTTCAGATATACATCCACCTTCATCTACTGGTTATAGGTATATTTTAATAGCCATAAATTATTTCACTAAATGACCTAAAGCCAAATCGCTTAAGAGTTCTATAATAGGTGAAGTAATCTCTTTTTTAGAAAATCAATTTTTTTTAGTTTGGAGTTCCTTACAAAATCATTTTTGATAATGGAACTTAGTTTGTTTCAAATAAATTTTAATAATTTTTAGGGAAATACTCAATTATATTTAATTATTCATCAAAATATTACCCTCAAAGTAATGGTCAAATTGAGTCAATATATAAAAATCTGATCTCAATCATGAAAAAGTTAGTTTATGACAATAAAAGAAATTGACATCTTAATTTTTTTGAAGCTTTATGGGTTGATAGAACTATTGTTAAGGTAGCAACCGGTTATTCACTTTTTATGTTAGCTTACAGATTCAACGCCACCTTGCTAACAGAACTTCAGATTTCTTCAGCTAGAACTACTTTATATGTTACTAAAGATACTAATTTGATTGAATAAAGATTACATAATTTAGTATCTCTGGATGAATCTAAAGCAACATTACAAAAATTAAAAAAATGAAGCAAAATTTAAAACAATTTTTTGATAAGAAGGTTTCTAACAAAAAAATTAAAGTTGGTGATCTAGTTTTGTATTGGGATAAGGCTCATGAAGATCCTAGTAAACATCACAAATTTGGTTCATTATGGCTTGGTCCTTATAAAATTTTTACTATACTTGGATAAATACTTTTCATTTAAAATATCTTGAAGGGACTTGACTTTGTTACTTAGTTAATGGCCATCATTTTAAATTATTTCATGATTAACTACTTTCAGTTTGTTTGTTTGTTTTCTATTTTTTTGGTTTTGTGCTTATTTTTTTTGATGTTTTGTATGCTATTTTTTGTTTGGTTTGTTTTTTTGACTTACTATACTTTTACTTTTACTTTTAAAAATGATCAATGAAGGTTAAAAATGAAGATTTTTTACATTATGAAGGATATGAGGATACTACAATTTTTGTTGTAAGTATCAATTATTTTTACATATAATTCTTTGTAAATTCAGTTTTGTTATACATGAATAATATATGCTAAGCTAAATCAAGTTGTTAAAGTATTTCTTAAATTTTAAATTTTGTATTTAAGGTATTTATATTATATTGTGCATCCAACCTGAACTTGCTATATTATTTCATTTCTTCGTGTCATGCTAGTCGAACAATTCATCCCTTACTAAAATTCATTATTAAAGGGGTTCATGCATAACTAATTGAGAAATGATTTTTCTAGATCATAATCTCAAGAATATATTTTTATAAATAAATAATTGTTTGCTACTCAATTTCATTATTTAAAATTGAGTAGCAAGGTCACTAGTGTTATGCCTATTTTTCACACCTCCTCAAATTTTCTAAACTAATACTTTTCTACTATAGAGATGACTGAGTCTTAAAATTTAAAACTGTGTTTGAGACCTAGTCAATTAGTAATATTTTCGGATGCATATTTTCAATTTTGAATTGATGATGATTAATTGATAAATTTATGTTTATATTTAAGTAGTTTCGAAAAGAATGAATGGACAACTAAATAAAATATATATATATATATATATATATATATATCATTATGAATGTCTATGATCAATTATTTTACTTTTTAATTTATGATTAGATTTTAATACAACATTTTGGTTTGCGCTTTTTTGATGGTTGAAAGCATTATATAATCATGGTGATGATTCATATATACATTGATTGAATATGATATGAATTTTAAATTAGTTTTGATTTGGCAATTTGAATAGTTTATGGTGGCTAATTTGATACTTTTAGTGGCAATGTGAAATTTGATTTGAGTTAAATATAAATGTAATATGAATTGGTTATAATGATAACCCGATCAATTTAGGTTCAAATTGTGAGCATATAGATATGTCAGTCATGATTTTATAGTTTAAAGAATCAATGCAACTTATAGTTTAATGAATCAAAGACATCATTTGATTTATAAAAGCTTCACTTTGAAAGTCACTTATGATCGTCCTAATGATTTAAAAAAAAAATCAATTGATAGCTCACATACATTCACTTGTGGTATGGATAACTTTTGAAATAATGATATGATTTAGGGTGATTCTTGTTATATGAGCAACTGTTATTAATGATAAAAGTGATTAAATTTCAAAGTAAATAATTCTAAATCCTATTGTTCCTATTTCGAATATTGCATAAGCCTAAGTTCTGAAAGTGATATGAAATTATGTTTAAAAAAAAAACATCCTATCTTAAGGTTATTTATCCTAAGTTTTGAAATGATACGAATGAACCTATCAAACCATGATGATTTCTAACCATAGGTTATGGTGTTTTCAAGGGCATAAGGATTTGTTTCAAGGATTATAACCCAAGTCTATATTTTAAAACATAAGTTTCAAAATGCATAAGGTTAATATGGTTGTCTTGTTTGATAATCAAGTTGATGTGGCATTTGATTCCATCGTCTATTTAATAAGACATCAAAGCACATTGAGCTAATAGGAGTTAATGCAAATGCATACTCAAGGATACTTCAAGATCATGCTAAGATTTTGGTAGTTTGAGACTTTATGACGAAGCATACATGCCTCAATTCTTGGAAGTCGATAGGATGTCAGTATGAAGATTAGTTATTGATAAATTTAATAATACTAATAAATAAGTTAGCAAAATCTTTAAGTATATCCTCGATTGAAAGGAGTCAATAAGAATTGAGAACATACCCAAGTCAGTTACAGTGGAGGGTGGCAAATATAAATAGGTTATTTTTCTTGGTTTTTGGTCATTTTACAAAGCTTTCTTGTAGAAAGCGAATCTATGGAAGTTTAGATTTGTGAGTTTTAGATAAAAATTTCACGTGGAAAGGTAACAAAGAAGCATTTTCAAGTATGCCATGAATAAGATAAATAAGTTTTGAGAAGTTTTTTGTTGATATTTTGAGTAGAAGTTACCTATATGAAAAGGAATGGTTTCTATTATGCATATGTCTATGCATGTATAATGAAAAGTAAAGAAAAGTTATGGTTTTTAGTTGTCACTTCCATGCATGAGATATTGGAGTAAATAGTTCTTGGCTGACTTGTCCTTACCGAATTATGAGATAACATAAAATTGTTATTGAGATGGATTTAATGAATAGTTTGAAGTTTTATTTCTCAAAATATATAGTGTTGAACTTCTATGCTTAATCTATCTAAAAATTTATTCAATGGTGTATTTGAGATATTCATAGTTTCAAAGGATTTCATTGAGAACTTCAGTTTTAGAAATAGATTATTCATGCATCTTTGAAATTTTTTTAAGGTTTTTCATTTCAAGAGTATCAATGCCAATTTTGAAAGTGAAGTGTGGTATGATTTGGAAATATAATGTGTTAGGCTTCGAGAAATTTTGTTAAATATATACTTAGTTTTGATTTTGTGAATACAATAGAACCATGCATGCCATGACAATTAAAAGGTTTCATTGAAGCTTTGTGTTTTTGAAAATAACTCTACATGTTGATTAGATGTTTTATTTGTATGAGAGATTCTTTGCAAAGATGCATTCAAAAATATTTCATTGTGTGTAAAGATGATCTTTAAGAAATGAATTTTTGGTAGAATGTATTTGATTTGGGTTTCAGTTGAAATTTTAGAGATTTGTCAAACTGTGTTAGGGTTTTGATGCTAGATATTTTTGTAAAGATGATACATAATGCTTAATATGGTTGGCCATAATATATAAAAATAGATAAATGACTTACAGTGGTACGAGCATAAAAATATGATTATATTTTGATGTCTTAAGGATATATTTTTCATACACCAATCTTAGTTTCAAATTTTCTTTAACAACATTCTATTTTGGAAAATAGTGGGCTGATTTTCAAAAATAATCAATGTATTTATAGTCTTACACCTCAGTCTTGAAGTTTTTGGATTTGTGTTGAATTTTTATATCAAAATAATATCTCTTTGAAAACTGAAGTAGGTGAAAGTATTCAGTTTTATGGTGTGGAAAATATCTTTTTGAAAGGATTTATTATACATAGTATATATGTATAAGATGATATTTACATAGTGAAATAGTGATTTTAAAGTGTAAGTAGGATAGATGTCGAGGGTTTCATTTTGAGGTTCTTAAACATTATATTTTTTATGTTTCAAAAGATTAGAAAGTTAGTTTTAGTTTGAAATATAACATGTGGAAAAGATGAAGTTTTTGAGAGATACTTTCTTAAATAAATTTGTAAAATCCTACTTCAATTCTAGGTTGATTCAGTTTGATTTTCAGATAATTTGATATAGTGAAGATAAAAACGTCATTAAGATAGATCAAAATATGTTTGATATAAAATTATGATATTATAATTATATTTCGAAAGTTTTCATTGATAATATCATTGGGAGATGATAGCGATATTGGTTGCACTTGGTATAATTTAGTTCAAAGTTTTTATTGATATATGACTATGTTTTTAAAGTACAGTTTTGTTTCATTTTGAATGAATATATGTTGATTTTCAGTGATCAATTTTGAATATATTTTAGATTGATTTAATATGTCTTGATGGGATCAACCCAGGTCGAGTAGAAGTAATGATAATCGAGAATGAGATTAAAATTTAGATAATATTAACTAGTAGAACCTAAATAAAAATTTCTAGAGGGGTGATTTTAAGGTTAAAAGGTTTAGACCTAGGTTCTATAAAGCTGCTAGGATGTCTATCCATTTTGATGCAACAAATCTTGAGTTTTGAAATGTCCTAAATAATCTACCTTTCAATCCACCAAACAATAGGGGAAATAAGGGATTTCATAGACATAGGTTTGGTATTATAATTCCCTCTAACAATAGTTCTTCTTACCATTTGCAAAGAAATCCACATCATTTGTCAGTCTAGTCACCCCCTCCTGAAAGAATTTAGCCTGTTGTTGATCCACAACCTATTCATGGAACCACTCAGCCTGAGATTGAAATAATCCATGCCAAAGACTATGTTAATTATTGACATTCCTTTAGTTTCTAATGATCCTTCATCCTCTCAAAGGGAGTCTATTTTGGGATGTAGGAAAATGAGTTTGGAGAAGCTTGTTTCAGTAAGCAAACAATATATGATTGAGATTCATCTTTCTACTTCAGATAAAAGATCATTCTTTCAGAATGATATACATTCACTAATTGAGGTCAGAGTGCTCAAATGGATCAAGATGGAAATTGATGACAACACAAGTGCTTCTGGAATGAAGTTGGTGCAATTTCTAGCAATTAAAATGGAATATAATGAATGTGTTAATGAACAAGGCAAACCAGTGATTGATGTGTTGTTAGATTTTGATGATTTTTGGATGTCATCAGGATGAACTTTTTATTTTTAGTTGAAATTTTAGATAGAATAATTCTATACTTTTAGACCTGATATTTTTCTTTTTAGATTTTGATATTTGCGGATAGTATTTTAGAAAGTACAACATACTTTTAATTTTATGATATATATATATATATATATATATATATATATATATATATATATATATATATATATATATATATATATATATATATGCCTAAGTTAATTTTGGAATATGCATTATGATTTAATATAAATAAAATTTTATTAAAATTTGATTTATATATTTAACAATTGAGATATGTATTTTATTTTATTATTAATTGATGAAAGTCCTCACCTGTTAGATAATACCCAGTCTATAATCAAATAATAGATCTATTAACACTTTTTAGGTCTTAATTAAACATATCCTTAGCCAATAACTATTTATAATTAATTGAATTCTATAAGTCGATTAGTTAACATAAACTAATAACTAAGGTTAGTTATAACTTATTTTTAAACTAAGTTTGAAGCATAAAAAGAGATCAAAGATTAATTTTAAGAGAAGAAAAAACATAAGTATTGAAGGCTTATATATTTGTAAAGTCAATCATTCATTTCTCTCTTTTCTATGCAAGGGATATCATGATTTTTAAAAATAGACTCAATGGTAATTTTTCTGATGGTTGAGTAATTGTTTAAGCAATACAGTTCTATATGCAAAATTCAAGTATTTAACCTAGATAATGATGAAAACTTTGCTATTTGTGACATTTTATTGATTTATTTAATTGTAAAAGTTGTTTATCAAGTATTTGTAAAGAAAGATGTTGGTTTCTCAAATAAAACTTATCTTTTCTATTAAGATGACTCTCCTTTGAGACTTGCAAATTCTATTGTACTTTATATCGATTCTAATTTTAGTATAGTTTCTTTTGTTTTAGATTAATCTTTAATTAATTTAGTTTTCATTTCCGCTTCTTTAGTTTAATGTCTTTTATCCTTTAATCTATTTTAATTTTCTTGTGATTTAAAAAAAAAAAAAGATTGTATTGTTTATTTTATTTTAGATAGATTGTTTTCTTTAATTAGTACGCTTTATTATTTAAAGTTAATGGTTTAATGGTTTGATGTCTTTTCTCAACTTAGTTGTTTTTCATTTGTCTTTTCTTTGCTTCTTTAGTTAGATTGTTGGCTGCTATTTGTTGTGTGTTTTTAGGTTAATTACTACTTGAATATTGACTTGATTGAGGATATATTTATATTGATTATCTCAAATATCTTATATTTTTAGTTTATTATCTTGAAGTTACTTGGAAGATATCATAACAGAAACAATATATTACTTGAAATATATTATTTTACTAAATCAGATTTCTTTCTTTCAAGAGATTATCTAATTAATAGGCCTTCTCTGTTAGATATGATAGATTACAAATTTATATTTAAAATGATTCTTTATTCGATAATGACAATTTTTGAAATTATAATGGAATATGTTACATTTGATAACTTATTTATTATTTCAGAGGATATTTAAAAAAATTCACAATTTTAGGATCATATTTGAACCTTTAAAACCCTACTATTAGACTAGTATGATTCCAAATTGACCTTCACAATAGGAAAAAGGTTGATTAAATGATGTTACAATTTTCATCATCAATAGAGAGGCTAAGTGATATGCCCTAGATCCATAATTATGGGTGATGATATATGGTCCAAGCCAATTTAAAGAAATTTTTTCCCTTTTGCTTTTTTCCATATTAGTTACATGTTGATTTTATTTTAAGACAAGATCACCAATGTTAAATTTATATTATTTTAAATGTTTAATATAGGTACATTTGATTGATTCTTGATATACATGTAAATGGTTAAGGGCAACCAAACAATGCTCTTCTAAGAGTTCAAACTGGGCTAATCTTTCCAGATGAAAGTCATCCTAAAAAATGATATTTTTTATGGATATGCAAAGGTAAGGAATGTGAAATTCAAGACAAAGTACAACTTCAGCACCATAGATAAGGGAGAAAGGTGTAGCACTTGTAAGGATTCAAATACTAGTTTGATAAGCCCATAAGCCATACGAAACGTGAAAGTGCTAGTTCTTACCTACTTCATTGATGACTTTGGTTAGGATTTTGACTATAGTATTATTGGATGCCTTGACCTATCCATTAGCTTGAGGATAGTAAGGCAAAGAAAAGCTAAACTTAATGCTAAAAGAATCATAGAGTTGTTGAACCTTTTTATTATTAAAATATTTATCATTATCTATGATGATATTATGAGAGATGCCAAAGCAATAAATGATATCTTGAGTAATGAATTCAATGATTTAAGATTGATTTATCCTATAAGATCAAGACCCAATTAGGAGAAAGGCCAAATGTCCTATGCTACTTACAAGACTTGGCTAGGGACATGGGACAAGTTAGCACGATGCGAACATTTGACACACTTTTCAATGTAATCATATCGGTCTTGATTTAAAGTGATCCAATAATAGCCTAATCATAAAATTATTTTAGTGATAACATGCCCACTAAAGTGTCCTCCACATAATCCATCATGAGCTTTTTTGATATCAAGGGTAGCTTCATGATTTTTTAGACAACGAAGAAGAATGCCATCAAAACCATGCTTAAAAAAGACACCCACTAGTATGACAAAATGTATGACATGATGCTAAAAGGTTCACTTAGAATTTTAGATAGGTATTGAGGAGTAAACCCCGTGAACAAATAATCAAATATTTATGAAAACCAGAGATCTGATGGATTCTCCTCCACACTATGGTTGGATGAAAGGTCAGTTTTGGTAAAGGAAGGTTGATTAATCCTATGAATGAGGATAAAGAACTTAGACTCCTATGATAAAGATAGGATAAAAGAGGTCAGAGAAGCCATAGTATCTATAAAATTGTTAGTTGATCACAAAGTGGCTTGGATAACATCATGCTCAAAGGTGGGTAACAAATGATTATCTAATGTCTTATACTTCTGAAGAGTATCATTATTACACTGGTAAATGACTTTGATTTGGTTAACCATGAGCTAGGAATTACCATAGATATTGAGCATTGTAATACCCAAATCTAAGGAAGTTTGGAGACCTATGATTAAAGCCTCACACTCTACCATAATATTGATGCAATCATAATCAATTTTAAATGATAGAGGGATAGGTGACCCCCTAAGAGGAATTAGGATAATTTTGGCTCTTCCACCACACTCACATTTGGAACCATCAAATAAAAGAGTCATTTGATATTTCAGTTCTGGTTGAGATGTGGAGGCTATAGATTCATTTGGGAATTCGTAGTTAATTTGTTGATTATCAAAAAGAAGGGACTCAATAAGTTGATAAGAAATGATTTAAAATTTAATTAATTTTTTATGGATAAATTATAGATCAAATTACACCAAAATCATAAGCCACTTGCCATTTTCCAATTTTGATAAGGCTTAGAGTGCATACATTTTAGAGGATCAGTGTTCATATCAACATAGTTTTTATGATTGAGTAGATAATGTCATAGCTTAGTAGCAACAGAGACCAAATCTAGGCATAATTTTTTATTATGAGAATAACATGTCTCATATTCAATAAGTGTACGACTGATATAGTACATAGCCTACTCTTTGTGTTGCTCATCATGGTGGGCCAACATAGCTCCAAAGGCATGGTCAGTAGAAAAAATATACAAGAATGGTTGTCCTTTTTTTAGAGGTCGAGGACTAGTGGTGAGATAAGGTAACTCTTAAGAGCTTTGAAAGCCTCTTAACAACTAAAATCCCACTTAAAATGGATATCCTTATTTAAAAGGTGATGGAAAGGTTGACAATGATCAGATAACTAGAAGATGAAATTATGGATGGGTTGTAACTTACCTTAAAAATTACAAAGCTATTTGAGATTGGATGGAGGTGGTATTTCTAAGATGGATTTGATTTTGGTAGGGTCAACTTCTATCCCATGGATGGAGATAATAAATCCTAGGAGCTTACCTGCCAATACTCCAAAAATACATTTCTTAGAATTTAAATGGATGTAAAATTAGATTAGGTGGTCAAAAATAACTTTTAGAATGGAAAGGTGATATTTTCATAATTTTGATTTATCAAGGAGGTAATCTACATAATCCTCCATAATTTTATAGCTAATATCATAGAAAATGTAGGTCATGGCTCTCTAATAGGTGGATCTTACATTTTTTAGGCTAAAAGGCATAACGCAATAGCAGAAAGTCCCCTAGGGAGTAATAAATGAGGTCTTATGTTGGTCTTCTAGTGTGATAAAGATCTAATTATATCCATAAAAACCATCCATTAGTGAAAAAATTTCATGGCCAATGGTTAAATAGACTAACTAACCAATATTAGGGAGAGGGAAGTCATCCTTTGGACAAGCAAGATTGAGGTCTTAAAAGTCTGTATAAATGTGAAGTCCCCTTATAGGCTTCATTATAGGGATGATGTTAGATACCCATTGAGGGTAATTGATAGATTGGATGAAGTTAATAGATAGGAGGCACTGTAACTCTTTTTTGACCAAGAGTGAAACATGAGGATACATTTTATATTGTTTTTACTTGATAAGATTAACATTAAGAAATGTAACAATATTATGGATGATGATGGTAGGATTGATACCAAGCATATCGCTATAAGACCAAGTGAATGTCTCACTATGATCAGCTAGAAACATAGTGAAGTCCTGGTACTCCTAAGGATCTAACGATTTACTAACCTTAATGATGTGCAAAGTCTTTGGAGATCTTATGTTAATGTCAATAGTGGCCTCATAAAGAAGACTAAAGGTTTTTGATGGAAGGGATTTACACAGATAGGAGTTTTTGATGCATAAATGAGTTAAGATGGACTCATCATCTTGGTATTAAAGAATAGGGATGGTGCGAGAATCCTAACCTATCATGTTAGGGTAGGATATAGGAAAGGTTTGGAACTCACCATTACACTGATAGATGAGAGGATATACTCTAATAAGATTGTCTAAAAAAAATTTAGGTAGAATGGATATAATGCCATTAGTTGAGGAAGGGGTGTTGGATGGTGAGGATGGTGTATCCTCTTCAGGGATAAGGGAAGAGTAATATTCAGGGAGGTTTTTGGATTCTTGTTGAAGCTAAGGCCATGTTTCTCATTGATTTTTATAAACTCCCCCAATATAACCTCATGTAGGCCCTGCTCGTAATGTCTCATACCAAAACCTTTCTAGGTGCACTGTTGTAGGTATGTCTTTGCAAAATGGGGTTTATCAAGAAATGAAAAGTTGGATGTAAATGGTTTAACATGAGTTTATTTAGAGGAGGTTGAATAAAGTTGGTCTAATCCCCCATAGATCAGGTGGGTGCGAAGGAATGGTGGGCCAAATGGCAGAGTTTTCACCATATTCAAAAAATATGCTAGTTGTTTGTCAAGGCATCCATATTCTTATGGAGTAGGGAGGGTATTAAGTGTCAGTAATTAGTAATCTTAGATTGAAAGTTATTAGAAGGTAAAATTGATAGACTCCTTTCTTAGTCTTAATGCAGGGATGGTTGTGCTAGTGGATGCTTCATTCGATGAAGATGGGGTAACACTTTGTAACAAAATGAAGACCTCATTAGGTTTAAAGGTAAGTTTGAAAGTTTTGAAGGGATGGGGGTCAGTTGGGATGTTATCAATTTTCCCCTCATTTTCAAATTTAATGCATTGATGTAATGTAGAGGGGATGCAACACATAATATGGATCCATAGACTTCCTAGGAGAATGTTGTATTAAAATTATTCTTCAATAACATAGAATAATTAAGGAAGAAGCCATGCACCTACCTAAATGTGAAGTACTGTCATTCTCAACGTAGGGGCGATAATATCATTAAAGGTTTGTATAGTGATAGGTGATTGGCTACCACTATCTCAAGTAGATGTAGTTGTTTAAATGCATGGGAAGAAATAATGTTTATACTATAGCCATTATCTATCATGAATCTTTTAATTTGAGTTTGATCTTTTTGGGTAGAGATAAACAAGGCAAGATCCTGGTCATCTGGCTATAGAAAGTGGTATCTCTAAATTATGGAATGTTATGGACAAGGGTTTTTAAAGTGATGCAATGAAGGCTAATAATGGTTGGGGCTCATCTGCTTATATCTCTATAGACTATAAGGATTCTATCATAGCTTCATATTATTGTGGAGAGTTATGGACAAGATTTTATAAGGACATATTGACCGATAGTTGATGTAGTTATTTTAGGATATATATTTGTATGAGTTTTAAAGCATTATTATTTTGTGCCTTTCCTAAAATGGAGACATTAGGTTTAGGGGTAAGTGTATTTGGACTATTTGTAGTAGGAACCAATTATTTAGTTATAGTAACTTTAGCTTTTTCATGATTGTGGATCTTATGACCTTGGGATTAGGATCATGTGGTTATATGAACCACATCTATCTAGAATAGAGGGAGATTCATTGTGTTTCCAATGTCATCCTCATTCAGGGGGAGAGAGTAGTGTTGAACCTAATCAAAGGTTCTATCTTCCTTTATAACTTGTTATGATGTGTCATTTCCTTTGGTGGATGTAACTATAGGGGGATGGGTAGGATCTAATTATTTTGTTAAGTGATCATCTTCATCTTATATATTTTGGACTATGACTTTTAATTCATTATAAATTTATATGTCATTCCCTATTATTCGATGGTATGTGCATGTCCTATCTTCTCTATACCATAATGGTTTTTAAATATGAGGGTTGATAGGTTTTATAGGTGGTAGTGTGATTAAGGATGTCTAGATAAGCTGATCAAAGATCTTAGAATATGATCCCTTTAATGGGTCTTGACCTAGCTTTTCTATCTTCTAAGACATTGGTGGAGGAGAGGGACGTGATCTCAAACCTTAGCCTCTTGATCTAGCTGTTTGGATAGTCCCTACTATAGGTAATTTATGTTGAAGGTAAGTCTTTACACCTAAACCTTATGGGTAATAGGGGTTTAAAGGATTATAGATTGGCATGACCACAATAGGGATATCACATTATGATGGTATATGTGTTTTAGTGGTTGATTCTATAATAGTAGCTTTCAGTTTAGTTGAAGGATGGGGCCCTAGTATAGATGCTCTTGTATGAATAGGGGGCAATGGTACTTTTCCTTTTCATATTTGTTTAGGGGTTATAGGTATGTCCTCTTTAAGTAGCTCAATCTTAATAGGAGGATATGGGTAATAAGGGTTTAATGGATTATAGATTGGCATGACCACAATAGGGATATTGCATTGTGATGGTATATGTGTTTTAGTGGTTGATTCTATAATAGTAGCTTTTAGTTTAGTTGAAGGATGGGGCCCTAGTATAGATGCTCTTGTCTGAATAGGGGGCAATTGTACTTTTCCTTTTCATATCTGTTTAGGGGTTACATATATGTCCTCTTTAAGTAGTTCAATATTAATAAGAGGATGTTGTAGAGATTTTCACTTTGGGGCCCTTATCTTTTTGTTTATAGTATCTATGACTTTTCCCTTGTTCTCTTTATGATTTAGTGCCTCACTAGAAATAGGGGGAATCAATCTAGAGATAGTTTGAGGTAACACACCAATTTCCTTAGGGAGTAATATACTAGTGGGAATGGGTATACTGGATGCGGGTATTGAAACTATGCAAGGAATAAAATCTTATGGAATATATACACAAACTTTTTCTTTAATAATCTTTTTCTCTCTTAGTTCTTGAGTGATTTTAGATAGGCATTCTTCGAGTGGATCCCAAACAATGAGAGCTAAAAAATTATAGAAAGTTCTTGAGATGTCTTAGCTTGGTTTGAATGGTTCAAAAGTGTCTCCCATGAGGAGATCAGGGAGAGGGGAATCAATAGCTTATTTAGGTATAAGCTAGTTAGGGATGGTGTTAATTAAATGAGTCTCATATTCTGATGTGGATCCTAATTTAACTTATATGGAATTTGATGTATATGCATGATTGGGGAATGGTTGCCTAACTATATCTATAGATTAGTTCATGGGTGTAATAGGATTATCTAATTGTAATTACCCTTGATCTATAAGATTTTATACTAAGCCTTTGAAATAATGACATCTACTAAAATCATGGCCTATTACATAGTGAAAATTATAGAATTTGTTTTCCATAAACCAACTAGGTTTAGGACAAGACTCATCGAGAAGTCTTATGGGAGGTAGCTCGACAAGAGAAGCCTTTATGAGTTTATCTTAAATAGATGCATAAGACTCTCCTCAAGGGGTATATTGTCTTGGGGGAAAATGTGTCAATGAACTCTGAGACTGTACCTACAAAGTGGAGGGCTTGGATTGGTTTTTGGCTTGTTGTGGTGCTGAATTTACTACAACAACATTGGTAGCCCCTTTGGTTTTATTGTTGTTATTACTAGTGGTCCCTTTAGAGGGATCTAATTTAAATTTTTTGTTTCATAGTTTAACCTTCCCTTCTGTAAGGGTCTAATTTCAAGTTCATGGGCCATTGAAAATGCCTCATCAAAAGTTTTAAAAGACTGTACTCATAATGTTGATGAGATGTGTTTGGCACACACTCTTGAAAATAACTTGATCAACTTGGGCTAAGGTAGAAAGAAGGTGAGTTGATTGGTTAAACTTATCCATCTAGATATGAAGTTGATGACAAAATCAAACTATTAGATGGAATAAAGGTCTTTGATGGTAACTTTCCTTGATATATTGATGGAAAAGTGTTCGAAGAATATTTGATCTAGCTACCCATATGAAAAGAGGGAATGTTGGGGGATTGAGATGTTCCAATTTATGGTAGGTTTAAATAGTGACATAGGGAATGTCCTAAGAATGAGATCATCATCATACGTTATGAGGTAGTAAGCATGTATAAATTCTCATATATTTTGTTTGTTGGGCCCCCTTTTTATAATTTACCTAGTGAATTATGCCAACTTGGCACATATCAATGTGTGGCAATCATTGTAAATGATTACCCTTTTCAAAACTATTAGTGCCAGCTGGAAGAATCTTTGATGATCTCATTCTAACTATCATGACTGGGTTTGAAGGAGAATTTTATTGAGTGCTTATACAAGGCAGTTGGAAAACATAAGTATTAGAGTAGTGAAACCTATGACATAACAACCCCTAGTGACAAATCAACACTTGACATGTGCCCATCCAACCTGGTAAGAAGATGCTCCTCCACCTATATAAATGAGCTTGAACTTGAAGACTAGAGAGGGAAATTAATGGTAGTGAAGCTTTAATGAAATCAAAAGATGTCATTATTATATTGTAATCTACATGAACTAGGTTAAGGATTCTGAATGTATATCCCAAGCTCACCTATGAGCCACTTGTAATGAGTAGTTTCAAAGATGAGCCCATGCTCTATTTTCATGTTATGGACTATGTATACTAAACTATGAATTAATGAAGAATTTTATTGAAAATAATTGAGTGTTGGTATTTTCTAGATGGTTATAACATTATCTTATGTTTTTGACCTTAATATAATAGTTATGATAGTATAAATGCCATGATTTTATATTTTTTGAGTAAAGATTTGATCCAGGTCATTAATGTCATCTTTATGCTAGATCGTGACTTAGTTTAGTATTAAAACTGACCAAATTTTGAAACCAACATGCATTGAGTCCTTAGTAACTGTGCCTAGAGTGCTACTTTGAAGAGTGAATACCAAAACATGAGCCATTCCCTTGACTCAACTAAGTGCTTGGTGGATTATTAACTCACCATCCCTATGGCTTGTGCCATTAAGAGTTATATCTATCCAGATACGAACTTGTGCCCAAAAGACTTGTGTCCTTGAATATACTCATGCCTATAAATCTTACCATGAGTAACATTACATTGATAGGCTGCCTAAGCCCATTTTACCAATGACTAAGTCTCATTGAGACTAAGGTTGTGCCATGTTTCAACTAACCAAATGTAAATCCTATTCCCTTCACTATTGCACTTCAAGTGAGTGCACAAGGCTTGTGCCTTGTGTGAAATTGATGCCAACATAGTAGTTCATTTAAATGTTGTGTGCCATAGAATTTACTATGCTCATACCTAGCTGTATCAAGTAAAATACTGACCTAGCTTCACTACTAAGTGCATGACTAAGCACAAAATCTAAACAAGCAAACTTTTCTACAACATTGTTGTAGTTACTCCTTATTCTAAAATTTGGTAAACTTTGGGAGTTCCCATTATGGAAGATAAGGTTTGATAGGAAATACTAGGTTGATTAGCTCATTACAAATCTATTCAGAGGTGAGCATGTTTTCTGCCTAGAGGTAGAAGCTTCCAAGTTAGACATCTTGTTTATGAGGAAGCTTATGAGGTTAGGTTGGATGTTATGTTGAGTGATTAAACCCAAAATGTTCTGCTATGGGAGTTGGTATGTAGGTAATTATGTGAAAAATGCCTGAGATAAGGGATAATCAATTGAGGTGGTTATGATGGGTTGAGAATCCATTGCATACTGTGCATCCTATAAAGGGATATACACAAACTTAATAGCCTATGTAGGTGCTATAAATTAGGTGGTTAAGGGTACATACTATTGAGGTAATTGACTCAAAAGGGCCTATTGTAATAGTTGTGTTTGGGTAATTAAGGGCATACTAGTTTGAATTGGTGGAATTATCATTGGGACTGATATGACCAAGTTCTAGAGTGAGGTAGTAACTAGTTGGGTAGTTATAGGCTAAGGAGTGGTAACATTCTATGTTTGAGTAGTGGTTAGTGATGGAGCACTATACTTCACTGAAGGTGGGTTGCCTAAGGGTTATGTCATACTGGTATTAAATATAGTAGGAGGAGGATTATTGTGGGAAGTTACCATAGTAGTGGTAAATCCTTCACCCTCTTCCAAGGGCATGTTGTATGAATGTTGAGAGAACTACATATGAGGAGATACTAGGATACACATGTATCTATAGATGAGATAATGGTTAAGAGTTATGGGATTACTATCTAGTATAATGGAAAATTCAAGATCACCCTATATGTAGTAATGAGGGATGACTTCCCCTATGGACTCAGGAGAAGTAGGGGGCTAAGATAATTCTCCAAAGATGAAGATGAAGATGGAGGTTTGGTTTTCTTTTGTGACTGTTGTCACATCAAAACCATGTAGTGATAAAAAACAAGAAATAGAAAGCACATAAAATACTCTTTTTGATTATATCATTTTAAGTGAGGATAAAAATATGCACACACTAAAATCATTTCTATAAAGTTTTTACTTTTTAAATTTAAAGTATGGAAAAAAGAAAAAAGAAGGATACTGAGGGTCCTAAGAAGTGGCAGTCTAAGGATGGTCTCAGGTTTTGTTTTGGTGCTAAAGAATTTATGTATTAGTACCAATACTTGGCCTTATATTGGGGCCTACCTCCTCACTTCACACATCAAAGCATAAGGGTGTTGGGTGCTTAGCCAGAATATATCAATGGACCATAGTTTATACTCAGCCAGAGAATTGAGTTAGTCCTCCCCTTGGTAGTGAAATCCAAGTGGGATCACTGGGAAGAAGGTTTTTGTGAGGTGATGAAATACCAATTGGTTCCCTTATATTAGATGTTTTGATGAGTTTATTGTGAACATGATTTGGTTTGTGTGTGATAAAAGTGATGACTACAATAAATTCACTACCTAGATTATTCTATGTAAGTAAACTAACTAGGAAAAATGGATGCAGATTGTTTAACCTTTAAAAAGGAAAAATGCAATTTTGATTTTATTTGGATGAATTAAAAAACAAAAGAAAGGGAGAGAGATAAATAAATTCAAAAATTAATTTTTAACCAAAAAAGTGATACCTTAGGGGTCCCATTGGGCGTGCCATAATATTTACGTAGTTTTTCATTTTCTTTTAAATTAAAATGTTACTTACTATAAACTTGAAATAAGATAGGGTTTATGTGGATTACCTATAGATTGGAAGATGTTATGCACCATTTGAATCCAGTGATAGTGAGAACTCCTTTTTGGCTAGGAAGGCTAAACTGCACACATGTGAATACTTGACAAAAATAGATTAATAAAAGAGATGGGTGGACTCCCTGACCAAAGATTAGTTCCAAAAAGTAGTGCACTTCTTTAGATGGATGTCAGTCCAATGTTTATGCAGTTAAGTGAATAATAAAAATAATAAATTATAATAGATAAATGATGCAATAATAAATCTAATTCAAATTTTCTTCCTCGATTAATTTAGTAATGTAAATGAAATATTCTCTCTAATAAGCAGAAGCAAAATCTACATCATTTTGGATAACAGTTAATGATTCTTCATAGGATTCATGAGAGGGTGAATAAATAATTTCACATAGGGATATATTGAAGGCTATATCACTTTGATCCACAAATAAATGTTGAGAAACTATGGGGAGATCAATAATGCTAGTTATGTCATAAACTAAATCAGGTAGAGTCATCTACAAGTAGAAGTCCATGTTTAAACAATAGTAATCAGCAAAGGGATTGCACATAAAGGATTATTATAAGGTCTCAGATCTTGTGTATTAAACACAAAAAAATGATGCCATTAGTGCTAATTCAAGATGAATTGACATCGATTCTCTTCTGTGTTTG
Organism: Torreya grandis; assembly: GCA_037957365.1. Lineage (NCBI taxonomy): Eukaryota > Viridiplantae > Streptophyta > Pinopsida > Cupressales > Taxaceae > Torreya > Torreya grandis. Next base: position 5,696,717 of record JARHVA010000090.1, on the reverse strand, counting down.
AGTTTAATAAAATAGAGAGCAAAATGAGATAGATTTGCTAACAGGTTGACAAATGGATATAGATGGGGTGCTAATAGTATTTTAATGATTAAATACATGAATAAAAAAATATAATTGATAGAAAATGATAAAATAGAACATGATACTTACCTTCGAATGGCTTGGGAGTAGAATACAATTCTTCCACAGGCATAGGTAGCAGCTCAGGTTACACAAAAGATGTGGTTGAATGTAATGAAAATACAAAATAATGTTGTAAGAAATGTCACAAAAATATCTAGGAATTCTAATAGTGATTCAAGGCTCTAATTTTATTGTATCAAATAGAAAGGTAGGCTACATATTTATGGATCAACACCGATCCAGAAAATTGATGCCGATCGTGGGAGAATCATCACTGATTCATCTAAAATAGGGCCTTTATTTTAACTGTGGGTGAGAATAGCTTGGAAATTGGTGGAGTTTTTCTTTAATGAATCCACATGAGGATAAAATGGTTACTGGGTAGATTCTTAGGTTAGAAATGGATTTAAGAGGTTGGGAATGGTAAAGGGGTAAAAGTATAGGTTATTTACCGAGCTAGTAAACTCTAAATAAACTAAACATTAGGATAGGTTTTATTTAAGATATTTAAATAAATACGACACCTAATTAATCATCCCTAGGGGTATGAAATTATAGTGTTTACAATCTCTTAGTTTTTAATGTCCCCTAGCCCTAAATTGATAAATATTTCTTATGCATATGAAAAGTGCCTTGTTAGTTGATCTTATGTTGATTGGTATTGTAAATATATTTTATAATTAATTGATCAATTATATTATAATTCACTTTATTTTTGTAGGTAATTTAAATATGTGTTTTATTAAAAAAAGGTTCTATATTTAAAGCTATAAAGGTAGAGAAGCATTATATTTGATGGTCGACCTTGCATGTCATGGATTTTAGTGGTGATAGTTATTCATTATAACATTATCTTTCAAATGCTACTATAGTTTAAATTAGAATAAATAAATATGAAATATATTTAAATGAAAATCTATTGAAACATATTTTTGAGTGCTATTATATAACCCTTGAGTAGGGGTGATTGGTTAGCATAATTATTGACAATTATGGTTGTAGGATATATCAAAACAAGTAAATAATTTCAAGGTAGAGGTATACAAATCTTTAAAATTTGACATAGAAATTGAAATTGGTTTACAAGCTTAGAAAATATAAATAAAAACTATAATTAAGTGATGTAAGTCTTTATCATATATAACATAGACCCCTATATATATTTACAATGTAAATCATAGTATAAAGTGTAAGATGTATATGACTAAGAGTTAAATTAATTATTAAGACTAAATTAGGTTGTGCAATATCTATTTTATTCTATGTGAATTTTGGCCTTGTATATATTGCACCCAAAAATAATAATTGTATTCTAAATGAGGAAAATGTAAAGACCCATGTGTTGAGTCATAAGTATTGTTGGAACCATTTTAAAAAAGTATGATAATGCCATATCCATTGTCAAACTATTGATATCATGACCATATGAAACATGACAAGGCTACATTATAATAGCATATCAAAGAATGATGGATCCTCTATCCACTAAGAATACCTAAAATCTATGTTAATAGTTAATCTAGCATTAGGTGATTAAGATGACCTAATTTTATGATAATAACCTCATTTAATGTTATGATTAGCAGATTTGGATTAACCAAATGTGAAAAGGCGTCCTTAGAAGATTTAGATATAGTAAATTTGATTAAAGTTAATTTGTCTCAAATACTCTACCACATTTAGATTGTTCAATTATATCTAAAACTACTAAAAACACTTTTTATAGAGTATTATCTACCACCTTATTTGTTGTAAATAATCTAGTATGTTGATATATTTATATTAATAATAAAATCTATTTCATAATTAAAAAAATAAGCTACACTAGATACTAAATAAACCCTATATATGGCCTAATTCTTATCAATTGTTAAAATTAACATGTTAACTAGCTATCAATCTAAAATTCCCTCTAATGACACTAGATTTACTCATGACACAATGAATTTAAAATGTGAGTCATCTTTCTATTGTGCCTATTTCTACCTTCCACATTTAAACTAGGAATCTGCCAGAATGTGTAGCTACCAATGAAGAAATTGGGAATGAAAACACACTGAGATTTGTTGTAGAGAGTACGTAATAATTACCAAGGGAATGCCCTATAAATATGAGGAGAGGGGTGCGATTTTCAAGCCTTAATGAGTGTAATATTGCTATGCAATTTCAAGAGATTGAAGAAGGTAATGAAGTATTCTCTAAATTTGTGCTTCATGATGAAATTCATGCATAAAAATATAATGCAGATAGTGCAACAAAGTGTTCTGAAGGACTCATAAATAATTAGGTAATAGGGGATCATAATGAATTTGTAGGGATTTTCATACTTGATGATTGGTGTGTTGTAGCAAAGTTCATTTCAGACAATGAATGGCCCCAACAATCTATAAATGGGGATTCCTTTGTTGCTTATCTGATTGTAGTAGTGTTAGAGCATAAAATGCTGGGAAGACAATCTTATTCTTTTGTCCCCTAGATTTAGATATGTTTTTGCCAAAATAGCCTTAATTTGAAGTGCTTTATAAAATTTAGGGAGTATTTTTATCATCATGTCTATATTTGAATTGGGTTTTCAAAATTTAGATAGTTATACCATCCTCAACCCTATTTTTGAGTTGGGTTTGTAAATTTCAAAGAGTTATACTATTTTTGAGGTTCTGATTGAATTGGCTACGTAAATTTTATAGAGATTTGCTATTTTTAGGCTTGTTATTCAATTAGGTATTCAAATTTCAAGGAGATTTGTTATTTAGAGACCTCTTATTGAATTGGGTTTGCAACACAAAGGAGGATTGGATTGTGTTTTGGGTGTAATAATAAGATGGGGTGTTAGGGATGTAGAAGATTTATGGCCTTTATATTGATAGTTTTGAATTTTATTCAGGGTTTTATTGTAGTAATAATGATTTTATATACTGTATGGATGCTTAACCATTAAAAATCTCATGTACCATAGCCTCCTTCACCGATCACAGCCACACCCAGTGACGATTTGCCAACATAATTCATGATGGATTGTTTATTTGGTGGGTAGCTAGAGGTCCCACTTTAGAATCTTCTATTCATCACAGAACATATCAACAACTACCATTTCAAAAGGTTTTATATAGCTCTTCTTATTAAAAAAATGGGTGAAATCTATCTGATCAAAAGCTTCTTGCTCCCTAGTAAGTCCTAAATTATCTATCACCATTGATAAAATTTGTGGATATTTAAAAGAAAACACACATTTATTTGCTACTTTTTTTCAATTTTTTTTTATGATTAAATTTATGGATATTTTTAAGAAAGCATATAGTTTTTAGGAGTTTAAGAATAAATATAATTTTGAATTCTTAATTTTGCACCTTTAATCCATGTGTTAGATTTTGTGTGTTGTATACCACAATATCAAATTGTCCAACATTAAATCTTCTCTAGGCTTAGATTTTTAGATTAGTTTTACAGCTACTCATTTGTGAAACACATATATAAAATCCACTATGTTTTGTCCACTTTTATTTTCCAATAATATATTACCATAATTCTAATTTAATTTTATGTGCTTTATGAAGATGCACAATGCTTTAAAGTCTTACTTAGAACTTGAATTATTAAAACATGCATTTTCGTTCTTCAATGCTCTAATGTAGTAGACACTAGAACTTCCTCAACTTATATGATAACCTTCAACTTGTGTAAATTGAAATCCAATGAAAAAAACTATCTCAATTTGCTACACTCAACTTATGCAAATAAAAGTTAATAAGAGTCATGATAAATATAAATCTAAACTAACTTGATTGTAATGGTATGTTTTAATTCTTGTATATGTATTGCAAATAAAAGCTAATGAAAGTCATGATAAATATAAATCTAATGAATACAAGTGGTCTCGATAGTAATTTCATATTTCCTTACCATTGTTGTTATTTTTAATTTGAATAACCATAATGTGTATTCCAAATTCATATTATTTAGGCTATTCAGGTCTTGTGAATGTCACATCATTGTTACTTAAGCTAAATATATTGATAGTGGTAAAAATGAAGATATTAATTTATAATCATTCATCAACAATGCAATTAGGAGGTGGTAGATGAGCTATGGATGTGTGTGCATAATCTAAAACCCCATGAAGCCACCCTTGATATGGCCACTGCCTTGTTACATTTGGCATGATTCTACCATACGTGGGATTCAAACTTGAGACCTTGAATATTCCATCTCCATGTTCTTATGTTTTACTAAATCCTTCACAAAATTATTAATTTTTATCTAAATTCAAAGTATCTCAATCACTGAAAACTCCCATAGACCCTAGTATTAAATTTTGAATTAAGATTCTATGTAGTGATGGGCTAATACAAGCTTTTAATGAAGTCAATGATTTATTTGTCCAAAATAATAATTTAAACCACACCACAAGAAAAGTCTTCACAGGGATGAAAAAATATATGCCTCTCTAATGTTCATATACTTTTCTTGGCACTGTACTAGAATTTTTTTTTTCAATCCAAGAAATTTTGAGTTTTCCCAGATAATTTGTCATATCAACTAAACTTATCCAATAAAAATATCAAAAATTAATTTATTTTCTATTTTTTATAATATGAGTATTCTAAGTATAATGTCAAAATTTAATAAATCAAAAAATTATAGTGCTTCTATTCACTGCATATTGTCCAAAACAAATTAATCACTTGGAACATTTATAATAGATACCTCTTACACAGGTACTAATAAATAGACTTATTTATTATATTGAAAAATAAATAAATGGATGCTCTCCTTCCCCTTTATAGATTATATGGAATTTTTTAGAATCATTTTATTTTTATTTTTGTTTTGATGAATAAATTAAAATTTACGTAGATATCAATATCTTTGCTCATATTTTAGATTACATATAGTGGATTACAACTCTTGAGTAAGTGTATAGATAAATATGAGAATTTATTTGGCTAATCAACCATGATTAGGGGAAAATTATATGATAAGTGGTATAAGCTCTAATTCTAGAATGCAAGCTAAGAAATCAAATTCAATGAAATCAAATATAAACTAGAACTTTAGACTTCAATGATAGAGCAACAAATGAACATACCTTGTGCGAGGCTGGTGTAAGTTATTTTGAAGTCTTGATCAATTGAGTAGGGAGGAACCCAATGTTTGAAATAATGTTCACACATTTATAGCACTATGATAAGTGTGTGAACCAATGGTCAACTAAGGAAATATAATACCTTATTGTCATTCCCTTTTTTGTGCTTGATCACAAGATGGAACTACTATAGGTAAGTCATCCATTTCATGTGGCATGTATTTTCTAGCTTATTTTATGGTTGTAAGAACTGAAGTGGTTTATGATCTAAATGAATAACTATCTCCTTCCTAAAAATGTAGTGTCGCCATTACTTAATTTATTGCACAATAACATATAGCTCCTTCTCATAGGTGGAGTACCTTTGCACCATATCATTAAACATCTTGGTATGTGATTGGATGTCCATGCTGTATGAGCATTGGACCAAGTGCATATTCATATGCATCAATGTGTATTTAAAAGGTTTACATAATGTCAGACATTACAACAATAAGTATTACATAGTGATATTTATTGAGTGCCTCAAAAGGGCATTATTACACATGTCTCCAATCAAAATTGGTTTTGGTGCATGTGAGATGGATGAGAACCCAAGAGATGTGAAATAAACTAACAATTTTTTTTTGTTATAAGTTAACAAGTCCAAGAAAACTCCTCAATTCTATGATACTGTGTATATTAGGCTAATCTTGGATCACTTTGATCTTCTCTAGATCTACTCAAATGTCAATGTGATCAATGATGTAGCCCATGTATTGGATTTATACCATGCCAAATATACACTTTATTAACTTGGATTATAAATTATGTTGGTGAAAAGTTTCCAAGATGCACAAGATGTGCTCTATATGCTCCTCCTAGTCTTGCTAAAGATAAGAATGCCATCCAAGTAGATGATGATGAAGGATTTTAGGATTAGTCTGAGTAGATCATCCATCAAGTGCATGAAAGTGGTTGGTATATTAGTGAGGTCAAAAGGCATGACCAACCATTCATACAATCCTTCTGTTTCTATGCTAAATCGCTTTCTACATTCAAAAGATAGAAATGAGAAACTAAGAGATGGTCTAGGGTTAGAAGATACCCGGATATAGTCGTGTGCAACAAAATCAGATGTTGGAAGGTACTCCTCTTTGGCTGTGGAGGAATGACACATACGAAGAAAAAGAGACTAAACATAAAAAATGTTAGATGAGGAGACGGTGGGCTGTCAAGCACATTTTTGATCCCCGAAGTATGAAGACTTCCTTAAGGGATATCAACCCACTAATAAAAAGCAAAATATTTGACTGAAGTAGGAATAATGAAAGACAGAATGAAAGAAATAAAAGACGAAAAGCAGAATGCATACTTGATATGCAGCAAACTACTCTGCACAATCACCGGTGTCAGTCTCTATGCCAGCGTCGGTCAAGGAAGAGTGCTGACGTCGGTTGAAGTGCCGGCGTCAGTCGGGGTAATGACCGGCATCGGTCGGGGCAATAGTTTTGGATAGGGTCTGGTCGGGTTTGGACAGAGTTTTTGGATTGCAGAAGGGTCTGAAGTTTTTATCTGAGGGTTTGGGAAGCCAGTTTAGGAGTCAGAGGGATTTGTTTGAGGGTTTGTACAGAGATTTGGGTAGAGTTACAGACTATATTTTCCAGACAGGGTGGATAGAGGTGATACAAGTGGAAGTAAGGTCGGGGCTATAGTCTGAATCTAAGTCTAGGAAATGATAGAAAATAAAAAACAATAACCAGAGAGGAAAATAAAAACATAGAGCAAATGCTTACCTGTTATACGCTGAAGATAAAGTCGGAGACATGACTGATGTTGTCGCTGTGTCACAAAAGTTTGATATAGTAGACCTCCAGTAAGATGACTGAAGCAGAATACGTGTACCAGAGAGAGAGGATACGAGAGATTGGATGCAGATTGGTTGGATGCAAGAGTTGGTTGGTCATAAGAGTTGGTTGATCATCCGAATGAAGAGGTTGCTGATTGATACAAAGGAAGGTTCGATAACCGATCGAGAAATGGATTGGCAACCGAATGGATAATGGATAACGGATAACGGTTCCTGCATTCGGGTTGAGAACATAGTGTTAAGGATAATCGATGCTAGCAGGACCATCGACATCAGCTGATAAGTGACCAACGTCAGCGACGTCGGCTGGGTAGTGACCATCGTCAGCAGATGCAAAATGAGGACAGAGGCTAGCTTTAGCTTTTTGCTCATTTTTACATGCTGCCAGGGTCAAGGCTCATGGGGAAATGGTCGACAGGGGTTAAATAGGCATGGGAGAATGACAATGGGGGTTAAGGGGAGGATGACAAGGGTTAGACACAATTACGGTGTCTACATTTGCCCCTTTTTGTCTTGTTGGTTGTTTTGGACGAACTGCAAGACACAAATAGGAGTTGGTTGCCCCAGGTGTGGGATAAGATCGATTCTATCTTGTTGGTTGTTCGAATGAACTGCAAGACAAAAACAAGAGGTGGATTGCCCCAATTATGGATGAGGTATTCCCCCTCAAAGTAGGAGTTGAGGGAAGGGAACTGAGAATCAGGTGCTGATTTGACAAAGAGTGGATGAAAAAGGGGTGAGGGTGAACACTGCAAAAGTCATGATTGCGTGCGTGCCACTTCACAAGATGGTCAGGTCAAAGTGTCACAGGTTAAGGGTCGAGGAGTGCCAAAATTGAAGTAACCGAGCCCCAACATTTAGTCATCTACTGATTGGGTTATTCAATCAAAGCTGTAGCTCCAATGGGTCATCGTGTGCTAGGTATCTCGGGCTCAGGAAGTGCTCCTAAAAACATGAAAAAGTCACAAGTAGTGTGGATCAACCGGCTTGCGATCCTATACTTGTGAGGTTCTAAAAATAGTCTGCACACAATTTTGCTAACCAGTCATGAGGTAGCATACAGGCAAAAAACAACCAAGGCAACATTGTCTTGGAAGTGGTCGAAGTCAGAGGAGATAGGCATGATCTCCAATGGTCATTGGTCGAGGTGGATGGATGGACAAAAGGATGTGGCTGAGCTAACCTTAGAAGACGTTATGTGATTTGAGTGCTGCCTACATAACCCTTGTGTGAAGGGCCTCAGGCCAATGTAGTTCTCCCTAAAAGGGAGGAAGGGTCAAAGGGATGGAATTGGTCTTGGTCGAGGGCAAGGTCATGGTCAAAAAGAGGAAAGAAGGTTTGTCCATCAGAGAGATGAACAAACAAGGGTGGTCTAGCTAACCCCAGAAGACGTGTCATCATCTGAGTGCTGCCTACATAGCCCTAGTCTTAGGGCCTCAGACCAATGTAGTTCAAACTAGGAGTTCGAGTGGTAAACAGGTGGTGAAAGTGGTCAATAGACTGGTCTTGGTCAAGGTCGAAATGATGAGGATAAGATGATGCTACAAATGGTGTATTCTATAACATTGGTTGAGTATCTTTCATCCCTAGCAATTGTCCATAGTCATGATGGATGTATGATAAAAATGAATTGAGGTCTATTTATGCTTCAGCAAGTATTGGTTTATGCTTAACATAAATTGTGTCTGGTCGATAGTTTCCATGTGTATTGTTGTCCATAGAAACTAGTGAAAATGGACTATGATGATGTGACAGGTCTAAAAATGTTGGGTTGGCTTGGTTGGGTTTGACAAGTGATGAAGTTGAATGTGACCAAAATGTAGACAAAGTGAAAGGCATATTGCTCTTTCATTGACAAGGACCAGAAAGACAACATAGATAGGGGTTGTTAGAACCAAGAGCCCCATTCATGCATGACATCGTTGACCATATGTTGTGTTAGAGAGGTAATCGAATCACTTTGACATTAAGTGTGAGCTCAAAGTCCCTTGAGCAGGTGATAGGAGGAGGATAGGGTAACCCGTTTTAGAGTAGAGGTAACTTTGCCCCTTTTTATAGGAGACCCTGAGACAACTACAAGCCAAGTCCATGACCCATTTTTTTTTTTGGTGTAGACTGATCAATGCGGGAAGTCTACATAGAGATGTCATTTCCTTGGTGGTCATTTGTGAAGCTAATCAATGCGGGAAGCTTCTAAGAAAGATTGTTATTTTTAGCAAGAGTTATTTTAAGTTGTGGAGCTAAAAGCTTCACTGATGCAGACATGGAGAAGGCCATTGGAGGAGTTGCTGGAGTGTCACAGACACCGACATCGGTCAGGCCAATCGACATCGGTAGGATAAGGTAGGAGAGCAACCGACGTCGGTCAGAGATCGGCCGGCGTCGGTAGTCCCCAGGCAGACAGGGATCGATGTTGGTCGCCTGTGTGGTTCGACTGTGATTATATTACGGGCAGTTAGTTGACGAACCAAGTGTTTGCATGATGAGAGCTAATTATACACTGAGAGCTATGGATCTAATTATTGTATTAGGTGTCTAATTATTGTTTGGATGAGTTCTATATATTAGACTCATGGTTGTATTGTAAACTTGTGCTAGAGAGTAAGAGAGCATTATTATAAGCTCCTTCTGTGTGTGAGGTGAGCAATGGTGTGTTTCTCCTAGTGCCACAGTACTAAGGTGGGTACTAGTTTGGAGAATCAGCAGGGTTCTTCAGGAGTGTATGATCTTGGTCATCAGGTGAGCATGGCTACGATAGGAGATCTACATGGTAAGTAAGATCATTGATATGTAGGTGTGTGTGTGTGTGCAAGGTCAAGGTTCACAGGTGTGCAGAACCAACTTGATCTGTAGGTTGGAAGATCAGATAGGATAGCAACACAATAGGGAGCAGTATCAAGAGAGATCTACTTGAAGTACATTTGAGTACTTGTGGAGTGCGTGGAGCACTTTTGGAGTGCATGGAGCACAAGTATAAGGTGAACACCAACTCAGTGTGTGAGTTGGGTGTTGGGACCTAAGAGAGAGAGCTTTGAGGAGAGAAGTACTGTTCACTTGAGGTGTGGGAAGCCTCTGAAGAGGTGGTGGAGAAGAAGTGGCATCTTCTTTATTGTATTCTTTTCTGTATGAGTATTAATATAAGTTGTGTATTGTCTCTCATATCTTGTGTTATTTATGGATTCTAGTTACTTGTTGATTATAGTTATTTCTGCATATTAAGTTGCTTGGTATTTGGTAATCAATTATGTGCTTTCAGTGTTTCATGTCCCCAACACGTGGTATAAGAGCTAGGTTGGGTTGACTAACAAGTTAGTCATAGCCATCCTTCGAGGGAGTGGTCTATATTTTGCTTTATAAATAAGGGCTTTGAATAGCTGTCCTTCGAGGGAGCAGTCTATTAGCTACAACAATGATAGTACAACTATCCTTCGAGGGACCAATCTACCTTTTGATTCTAGTTTGGTGACTTTGGATATTTTGACATCTTGATTTGTTTTGACAGAAATGTGAGTCATGGACAAGACTATAGAAGGTCAAGGGCTCCCTTTTATTAGGACAAAGCATCCATACTGTATAAAAGGGGTACATAGGATTTGTTAAGGGGAGTAGGGTTGAAAGGAATGAGGACTAAGAGGGCGGGGATTTCTCAAGGGACGAGCTCAAGGTAAATGTCAAGTGGATGAGTACTCGACTAACAGAAGAATGGTCACAGATGCAACACATTAAGAGGCTCAGGTTCTGGTCGTCCATCGAGAGAAGACAAATGATACGTCCCTGATCCATACTTGTGCATGATAATGAAAGGTCCAAGCCAATTAGGGGCAAACTTGCCTCATTTACTTCGCTCCATATTGGTCACGTGCTGATTGATGACGATTTGAAGAAGTGATAGGTGCTTGGTTGGTGGATGTTTGATGATTGAAGTTTGGTTGAGGTTTGGTTGCTGCTGGTCAAGGTCATGATAGGAAGGTTGATTGATGATTGGACTATGTGTGGTTGAGGTCTAGTCGAGGTTATGATAGGAAGTTTGATTAATGGTTGGTTGAGACTTGGTCAAGGTTTGGTCGAATATCTAGTCAAAGTTGGTCGAATGTTTGGTCAAAGGTTTGGTTAAATGTTTGGTCGAAGGTTTGGTTGAATGTTTGGTCAAATGTTTGGTCGGAGGCTTGGTTGAATGTTTGGTCAAGGTCAGGATAAGGTTGGATTCCCCCAGTCACTTAGAGAGAATGTTGGATAGATTGGTCAAGGTTGGTTGAGGCTTAGTGGTCAGATGGACTGTGTTGATGTCAAATAATGGGGTTAAAGGCGGCAAAAGGACCATAGGCTGGTGTGGAGGTTTCGATTTAGGTGATGAGGTTTGAGAAGCATGGGTCAGTGTTGATGATTTGTTGAAGAGGTGGTCAAGAGGGTCCTTGATGAGAAGGGAATCCTTTTTTTGGTGTTGATGAATGACAGCTTTGAGAGCGGAACAACGCTCAGTGTCATGTCCCAGAGTGTGATGATAGTGGCAGAATTTAGAGTTGTCGAACCAAGATGGCCTTGATTTGAGAGTTGATGAGTAGGGCGGTGTTGAAGGTTTGTTGATGATGTGGTCGAGAAGAAGGGTGTCATTCCTCAGACATTGACGAATGATGACCTTGAGGGCACAATAATGCTCGGTGTCGTGCCCAGGCATGCGATGATACGCAAAAATGTGAGTGTCATCGAAGCAGGGTAGTTTTGGTCTGAGAGATTGGTACGGTTTAAGATGCAGGAGATAGATGCGAGAAGACTGCAATAATTGCCGTAATAGCAAGGCATAAGAACCTACTAATAGGTCTGGATGTTTTGTTGCAGTGAGGGTTGATGACTTTGGTTTGGTAGGCATTAGAGGTGTTGGTCGATGGATTGGAAGAGATATATGTCTGACAGATTGAAGAGATAATGGAGGCGATTTGCCTCTGTGAAGTATGGGAGTGGATAGCACCCCTATTAAAGTGGATGGATGCAGGCCCAAGATTGAAGGTAATGATGAAGGTGGGGGAGGAATCCTCCGGTGTGGTCTAGTAGCCTTCTTTGGTTTGGGTTGAGGGCCACCTTTGTGTGAGGCAAGGTTAGATGTGGGCTGAACACCAAGAGGTTTGATTTCTTTGGGCATGATGGATGCCTATGCGGGTTTGGGCTTAGATATGGATGATTCTTCTCTTGATGGAGAAGGGATTGAAGATGTGGGCTCTTTAACTGGAAAGAGCACCAGAGTATTCATGGCTTCTATGTGTGGTTGAGGAGTCGAAAAGGTATGATCATCTATGGATGATAAGAAGGATGAAGGCGAGGCAGCTGGTGTTGATGTGGTTAAGGCATCCTCTAATATGGGAGAGGTCGATGGAGGACTAATAGGAGAAGAAGATTCTTCTACCTGTGATGGAGGTTGGTCAAGGACAAGAGGCAAAACTGTGTTGATTGTGTGTATATGATGGTCATGAGAGTCATTGGTTATGGTCTAAATGCTGTTGTGGCTAAGAGGACGATTAGGGAAGGGTTGTATGTACTGTTGTTGGAATTTTTTTGTGATGCTTTGAGATGTTGAAGGTTGAGGTTGATTGGTTGTTGTCGAGGATGGTGATCTGACGACCACAGTATTGGCCATTCCTTTAGACTCAGAGTTGGCAAAAGAAGAAGGTCTGGAAGAAGAAGGGTCATTGGCTCTTGCATTAGTATTACGCAATTTGACCTTATCTTCTTCAATGGCACGGAGTTCAAGCTTTTGAGCCATGGTGAAAGCTTCATCAAAAGTGTGAAATGTCTGAATTTTCAAGGTGGAGGAGATGTGGCTGGCACATGCTTGAGAAAAGAGCTCGATGAGCTCAGGTTGAGGCAAGGAGAAGGAGAACTGGTTAATCAAGCCTCTCCAACAGGCGACAAAATTGACTATTGATTCGTCGTCAAATTGCCTGATGGAGTAGAGGTCTGTGATCGAGACTTGTTTGGTGATGTTGATAGAAAAATGGTCAAGAAATAATTGGGCGAGTTGAATGAATGAAAAGATAGAATGTCTGGTAAGAGAGTTATACCAATCAAGGGCAGGGCTAGAAAGTGACATGGGGAATGTGCGTAAAGGTAATGCATCGTCATGCACTATGAGGTAGCAAGCATGTCTAAATGCCCGTAGATGTTGTTGTGGGTCCTCCTTAGTCTAGAAGCGAGTGAATTTAGGAAGCTCCCATTGGTTGGGGTATGGTTGGATAGGGACGGAAGGATGGATGGGCTCATTGCAAATTTGGTCATATGAAGAGACATTACTTGAACTGGAGATAGAAGCCTCGAGATTGGACATTTTATCCATCAGCATTTTGATGACGTCTGTTGACAGATTGGTGGACAGGGTGCCCCCTAGGTTGTAGGGCACTTGAAAGAGGCTAGAGGAGGCATACGACGTAGTTGGTTGTACCATTAAGGGCACGACGTACGGATGACTAGTCACAGGGATAGAAGTGGAGGCCAAAGGTGGTTGGGTTATGAAGGTAGAAGGTATAAGCTGACTAGATACCGCCAAAGGAGGTTGCGTGATGGCATTGACAAAGGGCAAGGTAGGCACTCCTGCATATATGGGCGCAAGAGTGTGCGGGGTCGAGACAATCAAGTTCTGGTATGATGTAGAACTTGGTTAAATTGCGTGTGGTTGAGGGGGTAATGAAACCCCGATGGAGGTCGGTCTAAAAAATAGACGGGGAGGCCAAACTTTGCGTATTGGCCATGGTCAAGTTAATGGTTGAGGCAAAAGGCTGGGTAGCGGATGGTGTTAATGTCATCGCCGCTTCACCCGAAAGGTCTCGTGTTGGGTTTCTCGCAAGATAGTTTTGGAGGGCTGTGACATTGAGGTCCAAGAATCTTTCAAAATCTCGGTCCCCTTCAAAAATGATAGGTGATTGGGTTGGGGATGGTCTATTAGGAGTTCTTTCAGTCTCCGAGTGGAACTCCATTATAGGACTGGTTATGGACGGGGCAGACAGAAGCGGGTGATGCCTCGCGTGATCGAATAGAGCCTTGGTTTGACTACGAGTCAGAACCATTCAAGGCAATAAAAGATGTCCTCACAAGGTCAAACAAGCAGATAAGAACTAAAAAGATGAAGAACACAAGCAGATCCTAAAACCCTAGGAGTAAATTATTAGGATTATAGTGGCTTATGCCTTAGAATGTGTGTAGAGGAAGATTGGCTTTTGAGTCAGGTCCTAGAAGAAGTAGTCTATGGATGGTTTCAGGTTAGTTATGGTGCTCAAGAAGTTTGTGTTAGGTTTTGTACAAGGCCTGGTGCTAAGGAGCAAGCTCCCCTCACTTCACGAGTCTAGTGATAAGCTGGGCCCGCTTAGCCAAAATATACTTCCCCTAGAGATTAGACTCTGCGAGAGAACAGAGTGGGCTTTCTCCTTGGTGATGAAATCCAAGTAAGATCACCGGGATGGGTAAGGTATCCACTGGGGGATGAAATCCCAGTCGAGCCTTGTCTCAGGTAAGTTAAAATGTTTGTTTTGTGCAAGTGGTTTGGTCGTGTAACACCAAGTGGACTAGATTAATTCAATATGCGTTTATTAATTACTAAGTGTGGTCTAAGAAATGCAAGCAAATAGAAATGAAAGTGCAACATGTTTTAAGTTCAAGTCAAAAAATGTTTGTTCGTATGAAGACGAATGGAGAAAGAGTCGAAGAGTATGAGTTTTGGCTAGTCTAGAAATGCAAGAAAGAAAAGAAAAGTTATTTTTAGTCCTGCTTATGGTGTCGTTTAGAAGAGACGAAAGAGGCAAAAAGGAAGGAACCTAATGCACCCTATATGAACGAAAGAAAGAAAGAACCCAAGGAAGGCCCTAGGGTCCCACTGGGCGTGCCAGAATGTTTCTACGCTAAATCGCTTTCTACATTCAAAAGATAGAAATGAGAAACTAAGAGATGGTCTAGGGTTAGAAGATACCCAAATATAGTCGTGCGCACCGAAATCAGACGTTGGAAGGTACTCCTCTTTGGCTGTGGAGGAATGACACCTGCGAAGAAAAAGAGACTAAACATAAAAAATGTTAGACGAGGAGACGGTGGGCTGTCAAGCAAACGCTTGATCCCCGAAGTATGAAGACTTCCTTAAGGGATATCAACCCACTAATAAAAAGCAAAATATTTGACTGAAGTAGGAATAATGAAAGATAGAATGAAAGAAATAAAAGATGAAAAGCAGAATGCATACCTGATATGCAGAAAACTACTCTGCATAGTCACCAGTGTCGGTCTCTGTGTCGACGTCGGTCAAGGAAGAGTGCCGACGTTGATTGAAGTGTCGACGTCGGTCAAGGTAATGACCGGCGTCGATCAAGGAAATAGTTTTGAACAGGGTATGGTCGGGTCTGGATAGAGTTTTTGGATTGCAGAAGGGTCTGAGGTTTTTGTCTGAGGGTTTGGGAAGCCGGTTTAGGAGTTAGAGGGATTTGTTTGAGGGTTTGTACAGAGATCTGGGTAGAGTTACAGACTATATTTTCTAGACAGGGTGGATAGAGGTGATATGGGTGGAAGTAAGGTCAGGGCTATAGTCTGAATCTAAGTCTGGGAAATGATAGCAAATAAAAAACAATAACCAGAGAGGAAAATAAAAACATAGAGCAAACGCTTACCTGTTATATGCTAAAGATAAAGTTAGAGACATGACTGATGTTGTCGCTATGTTGCAGAAGTTTGATATAGCAGACCTCCAGTAAGATGACTGAAGCAGAATACCTGTGCCAGAGAGAGAGGATGCAAGAGATTGGTTGGATGCAAGAGTTGGTTGGTCGTAAGAGTTGGTTGATCATCTGAATGAAGAGGTTGCTGATTGATATGAAGGAAGGTCTGATAACCGATCGAGAAATGGATTGGCAATCGAATGGATAATGGATAATGGATAATGGTTCCTGTGTTCGGGTTGAGAACGTAGTGTTAAGGATAACTGACGCCAACAGGACCGCCGATGTCGACCGATAAGTGACCGACGTCGATGACGTCGGCCAGGTAGTGACTATCGTCGGCAGATGCAAAATGAGGATAGAGGCTAGCTTTAGCTTTCTGCTCATTTTTACATGCTGCCAGTGTCAAGGCTCGTGGGAAAATGGTCGACAGGGGTTATATAGGCATGGGAGAATAACAATGGGGTTTAAGGGGAGGACAACAAGGGTTAGACACAATTACGGTGTCTACACCTTCTTGAGTCTTGAATACTATCTTCTAAACATCTTTTGGATAGACTGGAACCTAATGGTAACCTAACTTCAAGTTGATCTTGGTGAAGTATTGTACACCTTAAATCTAGTCTAGAAGGTCATCAATGCATAATAGTGGATACCAATTATTCACCATGATTTTTTTGAGATTATCTATGTAGAGTTTTCATTACCCATCCTTATTAAGTGTGAGGACTATTAGACTTTTTCAAGGTGAAGAGCTAGGCTATATTTTGCTATGATTAAGAATATCTTGAGTTTGGCACTAGACTTCATCATTCTCCCAAAATAATCTACAATAGAGGGGGATATTCAAAAGAGGGGATCCAAAAACCAAATAAATGCAATGATTTACTATGTAGTGTGTTGGAAGGCCTTCAAGTTATATGAATACTTAGATACTCTTCTCTAATAACTTATCAAGTTGTTGTTGCTATGATGATGTGCAAGTTATACATGTTACTAGGGTGTGTTTTGGTTTTGATTGTGCAAGTGTATCAGGGTAGACCATAAGTAACACAAAATTATACATGTGAGAGATGAGCTTGTGACATTACTTAGTAGAGACCAGGGTGATTTTGGTCATGGTAACTAACTCAAAAAGGTTGTAGAAGTGATCTTACATGAAAATAGTCCAGCACTATGGCTTAGCTTGATATGTAGCTTCATGGTCATACACGTATGGTCTCCCTAGTAAGATGTTGTAGACATTTAGAGGTGCAATGTCATAAGTGATGTTGTCCTCCATAAGCTTCACTTTGTATTGAAAATTGCATTTCCACTAAACTGGTATATCTTTCCCTTGTTGTATCTACCCTAAAGAGTATGGATTTGGATGCGTATTAGTGGTAAGACCAAGGTGTTGAGTTGTAGATTGTGTAATGATGTTATTTTGTCTACCACTATTGATGATGACATGAAGAGGCTGATAATTCACCCAAAACTTGGTGTGGAAGAGATGTTCACACTCTTCAAAGATGTCAATCATAGTGGTGATAGTGCTTAGACAAGATGCATTAGATTAGTGTCATCCATTGGTATGCGTATTGATGCAGATTGTGTGAGTAGTGATTGATATACACAACATTCAAAATCATCATGAGTGGAAGAACAATGGATATGGCACCACTTATCACCACTAGAATTATTCTTATTTCCTTTATATAAAGTAGAAGGCTTTAGAGCCTTTAAGGGTTGAACAATATTTTGGTGCTAATCTCCTTTGCAAGAACTATGTTGTTACTTCTACGTAAAAGGTTATGATGTGGAATTGTGCAAAGGCTAGGCCTTTCATGATGTGTTGGATGAAGAGGTGACACACTACTTCATCTTTGCCTTCACTTCAATATTTTCAACTTTGTAATATGCTTGCCCAAAAGTGTTAAATGTCAAGAACTCCATCTTCATGTAGATATAAAGTGAGAGGTCTATTAACCATATCTTTGTCTTTCAAACCAAAATTGGCCATCCATATTGAAAAAAATAATTACTTGTCTATATGTTTGGATGAGTCTAATATGCATCTTTGTTTAGGAGAGGTTTATATTCAAAGTCCATGGCAAAATTTCAAGCAAATTCCTTTAGATGATTTCTTTTGGGTGTTCATTTTCCTTTAGGTTTTGTACAAGTTTCAATTCTTTCAGACTTTTGTTCAAGGAATATTTATTGCAAGTTTTTGGCCTGAAATAATTCTTTCAGAAGTTTTGCCTTAGCCTCAAGTGAATTCTTGTGGAATTTTTATCTAGGACAAATTCCCTGAAGGCAAAGTGAATTTCTATAGACTTTTTGTCTGAGACTTTATTTCTGAAGGTCCTTTTCAATTTCTTTGAAGGATATCTTCCAAGTTGAAGTGTACTTTGAAATTTTCCTGAAGGGATATTTTAAAACTAAGTGGACCTTTTCAATTCTTTTGAAGGGTCCTTGCAGGAAAGTCATTTACATTTATTTTGAAGGACACTTTCACTTTTTTGAAAGGTGATTTCAAATTTTCTAAGGGACATTTTTGAAGCCAAAGGTACAAGACAACTTTTTCAAAGGGCACATGGACATTTGGAAAAAATTTCAAAGTGATCATTTCAATTTCTCTGAAGGGTAGGTGCACCCTTGTGACTTTTTTGAAAGGCATTTTTAACTTTCCTAAGGGATCATTTCGAAAGAACCAAAGGAAAGTGGATGTTTGCAATTTTTTGAAGGGCCAAATAGTTCTTCTGAAGGGTATTTTTTAATAAATCTGAAGGATAGGAGTACCTTTTCAAAAATGCTGAAGGGTCATTTTTAAAGGGATAAAGCAAAGAAAGAAGAATTCAAGAGAATCCTTGTAGATAAATTGTCCACAATAATGTCAAAAAATAAAAAAAATGAAAGGTGACGGCCTGTAGAACATCAAATTTAAGTTACAAGGAATAGACATTAAATTTTAGAGTGGGAACCTGAATATAAATAAGAGAATGACAAATCTACATAAAAAATGATGAGCCAACAAAGACTAACCAACACCAAAATAAGATGGACTTAGTAATATCAAAATCCATTCATGTAACTATTTCTTGATCAATGTGACATATGTCCAATTGATCTTGCAATCTCAATCATTCAATCTCCCTTCAGAAAACTATATATATGTATTTAGCCTATTCTCAAAGCAACCTCCACTAGTTAATGACAAAAATTTGACCAGATTTGTATCAAAAACTCTTGAAGAATTCAAGACAAATTCTTCCACTCACATACTACATTTTTGTGTATTAGTTTAAAATCATGTTGTTCTTGTTTAGTGGAAGTTATCTTTCCTAACTTGTTATCCTTGATTACCCACCAAATGTGTAGATCGATCTTTGTTACAGGTCCTTGTTAGTATTCTATGATAAGTGTATAAATATTTTTGAAGTGGTTTAAGGCCATATTTTTTTAGAATTATCTGTTACCCTCTTGAATGATGAATGCCTTCTCAAATCTAACAAGCGAAACATTGATGTAACAATGCATAAAGGATTGTGAGTCTTGTGAAAGGAAACCTTGTCAATATTTAGGTAGTGATTACAGTCAAGTGGAGGATATCACATATTGGTGCATCACCATTTTTTTTATTTTCTTAGTTTCTTTCTTCCTCTCTTTTCATATAAAGTTAATAGATTAGAACTGATAGATCTTTATAGGTACATCAGGGGAGCTAGCCCTTAAATATAGAGATTAATCTTAAAGAGATTATCACCCATAATAATAGAGATGATTCCATTGTGCCACTTGGATGAATAAAGCTAAGTATTTTTTTAAGGGTGAAAATCCAAGCATCAATAGTTTTTGGCATGCCTAGTGGGACATTTTATCCTACAAGATTATTCAAGATTGGTGCTAGTCTTGATATTGTTAAAGAAAAAAAGACATTTGCATTCAGTACCTAGTGACTCCATTGAAGAATACTAATTCTTGGTTGATGATTAGCCCTATTTTTATGCCAAAGGTGATAACCAGATCTACTTCTAAACTTCTTTAGCATTTGAAGAATTGCCTCCAAATTCCACCAAAAGGTCTAAGTTTGTCAAAAATCATCCTTACAAAAAAGATTTTGTGTTTAAATATTCCAAGTTTGTGTTATATTCCATTCCTAATATTCATATTGGTCATTCCTATATGGCTATTAGACAACCTTTTGTGCCTTTCACGAGGGCATCTCCCTTGCATCTTTCCCAATATGATCAAATTATAGGATTTGTCCTAAAAAATGTCCCATATTTTAGTGGAGATGGTCTTATTATTGCCATTGACCACATCAAGAATATAGAAAATCTATGTAATATCCATAATATTACTTAGGAAAATGTAGTTATTAGGCTTTTAGCCTTATATTTCAAAGGAAAAGTTTTGGACTGGTATGGGACCCTAATTTTAAATTCTATTGGCTCTTAGGATGAGTTGGGAACTCTATTGACTGATAGGTTTGGGGAAAAGAGTGATCACCTATCTCTAGATGAAAAATTTACCACAATAAAGAGGGAACCACATGAATTCATGTAGGATTTCAATACTGGATTCCAAACAAATTGGGATAGAATCCCAATTCTTATAAGGCCAACTATACACTATGCATATTTGTACTTCTTGAAAGCATTAAATAGTGACGTTGCCATGATGATTTAATCTATGGGTGGAAACACATTTCTTACTACTTATGAAATAGCCACAATGCTGAGAATTATCTTATACAAGCAGGGAAGATAGCTCCTAGACCTCCAATGCCACTTTTTCCTGATTTGCCTTCTCTTAGTCAAAGTGCATTACCCTCTTTAATCCCTTTGCCTACTCAAGAGAGACATACTGCTACTCCTTCAAATGAGATTCATGAATTCAAAATTTTACTTGAAATTGTTACCAATCAATTTGGTGGGCAAACAAGTAGGCCACCCTTCCAAAATAATAATTAAGGACAAGGTCAAATCACCCATGTCAAGCCTTACCAAAGTTATAATCCCAATGTTCCCTCATCCTCCAAAGCCTTAGTTCTCACTCAAAATAATTTGGTTCAAGAGAAGCCCAACTATCCATCCTTTGAACATGGTGAGGAACAGGTGGCTTATGCCAATGAAATGCAAAATCAAGGTATGTTTACAAAAGGTGATCAAACATCTCACTTTTCAAATTTTGAGATGAAAATGCAATTTAGGATGGATAAAAGATAGACTTAGTCTAATTCCACTCTCATGAATCATTTGGAGGGTGAATTTTGTGCAATTAATAATGTGGAGAATATAAGCAATCAACATACTAGTGTTGCCTCCAACACTAGGTCTAAAAGGAGGGATGTTGATGAAGTTCAAGGAACCAATCAAGGAGTCAATCAAGGACCTATTGTGACCCATACATCAGATCAGATGAGAGTTGGGCCTTTTTCAACTCCTAATCCACAAGAAAATCATAAAATTCCAAGTTTTAGACTAGCTTCTACAACTCTGCCTCCACACACTACATCATAAGATGCAAATGTTCAAAAAGAGAATCCCAAAGTAAACCTTCCATTAATGTTGTAGAATAGATGAAAAAGATTCATATGAACATCTCATTATGGGATTATCTATCACTACTAGGATAGAAAGATATATTACAAAATAAGTTTCATGAATTGGGTAAACAAGTTGACTCATTTCGAAGTAAAAATGTGGTTTTGGTCAATGAAACTCAATCTACAGATAGTCAAGTAAAAAAAAATGAGAAAAACCATCCTTTCTACTTATATATAATAATTTGTGACTTATTGTGTCATAATTATGTCATAGACAGTGGATCAAGCACCTCACTTATGCACAAATGCATAGTAGACAAACTGGGTCTCAAATATACGACACTAACTAAAGGTGTTTTGTAATTGGATGGATCACCAGCCAAAACTTTGGGGGCTGTGAAAGGTTTGAATTTTATCCTTCATGATTGTCCTACCTTTTCAACTCCTCATGATGTGGTGGTAGCATATTTACCTCCTTATTTTTCTCTTTTTTTGTCAAGGGATTTCAATTCTAAGAGAGGTGGATATTTAGCAACAAATTGGTCATACATGGTGTGTAGAATAAAATATGGTACCAAAGTGAAGATTGATTTAGAACCCATTAATAGAGATCATTTGAAACCATATTAACATAAAGTATAAAATGTCAACTATGCTATCATTGATGAAGAAGAGTTTCACATTGACCAATCCCCGTCATCTTCCCTTGAAAGAGTTTTTGACTTGTTCCTAGATGAGTGGGGAGATAACAACTATGAACATGATCCATACAAATCTATTGAATAATATGGTCTAGGAGTCTACTATATGCATGAGAAAGACTCTTTCATGCCTAGTTTGATGAAATCAAGTGAGGATGTGAATGGCATTTGGCAACTTTTCTTTGATGTATTCAGAAGCAAGATTGGTACAAGTGGTGGAGTTATGTTGGTTTCACCTTCAAAGGAAAGGTATTTTTCAACTTTTAGATTTCAGTTCTATTGTACTTGCAATGTGGTTGAATATGAAGCTATCATTCATGGTTTAGAATGGGCAAGGAAAAGAGGTGTCAAATAATTTCAAGTATTTGGTGATAGTGAACTAGTTGTCAATCAAGTAAGAGGGCAAAATTTGACTAAGAAATCCTTGATTAAGTCCTAAAAACATAGATTTTGGGACATTGTACAAGAATTCATAGCATTCAACATCACCCCTATTTCAAGAGAGGATAATAAACATGTTGATAGGTTGGCATCTATTGGTGCTCAATTTGATGTTCCAAAAGGCATAAGAGACAAGAATCAACCTCATTTGAAGGTGATTGTGAGACCTTATATACCAGATCATGTCAAAAAT
The DNA here is from genome assembly GCA_037957365.1 of Torreya grandis. Taxonomy (NCBI): domain Eukaryota; kingdom Viridiplantae; phylum Streptophyta; class Pinopsida; order Cupressales; family Taxaceae; genus Torreya; species Torreya grandis. Next base: position 5,674,113 of record JARHVA010000090.1, on the reverse strand, counting down.
TAGTAGGTTTTTGATAGTGATCAGAAAATAACACTTTTTATATAAGAAGAAGCTGAGTTCTCTACCAAGAATCAGTCTAAGCTATAACAACAATATGATAACAAATTGTCCAACTAAAGTCTAATAAGCTTCCTAAAGGCTTAGTGACTCTTGAGAGTACTTTCAATGAAGATGACAAACTCAAAAAGGAAAAATTATGTATGTCCACTAAGCCTAAGAACTATGAAAGGATAGAAATATTTAAGGATAAGCTACTTGCACTTGGGAAGGTATTCACTAGTTAGGAAAAACATGATTTCATTGAATTATGTAAGGATTTTGATGATATTTTTGCATGGGAATATGGTGATTTGAAGGGTTTTGACCCAAGCTTGGCTCAACACACCATAGAGTTAGATGAAAATTTTAAACCCATAAAACAAAGGCAAAGGCCAATCAATCCCAAGATTGAACCTCTCAGGAGGAAAGAGCTGACTAAATTGATTGAGTCTAGAATCATTTTTCCTATCAAACATTCTTTTTGGTTGGCCAATTTAGTCCATGTTATAAATAAAAATGGAGACATTAGGTTGTGTGTTGACTTTAGGGAATTTAATAGAGTATCTTTGAGGGATCATTATCCTCTCCCGTCTATGGAGCAAATTCTATAGGTTGTAGCTGGTAGTGAAAGGTTTTCTCTCCTTGATGGCTATCTGGATATAATCATATTCTAGTGAATGAAAGTGATCAATATAAAATAAAATTTACCACCAAATGGGGCACATATGCCTATAGGAATATGCCATTTAGATTGTCAAATGTTGGAGCCACTTTCCAACGTGTAATGGATATGGATTTCCAAGGACTGATCAATGAGTTTATGTTGGTTTATCTGGATGATGTGACAGTTTCTTCCAAAGATGTGAATGACCATTTGAAGCACCTAAGATAGATTTTTGAGAGGTGTAGAGAGTTTGGGATATCCATAAACCCAAAAAAGTGTGTGTTTTCTATTCATGAGGGCACTCTTGGGCCAATTGTTTCAAAGAAAGTTCTATCCATTGATCTAGAAAGGGTAAGTGATATTTTAGCATTATCTTTGCCTAAAAAAAAAAATGGTCTACAATTTCTTTGGAAAGATTAATTTAATTAGGATATTCATTCTTTATTTTTCTAATCTGTTCAAGCCCTTAACCTCCATGTTGAGAAAAGATGAGATATTCATGTAGACAGGAAGAAAAAAATAAAGTTTTGAGGAGATCAAGCAAGCCATTACCCAAGCTCCTACTCTTGCAAGTCCTAAATCATCTAAGGACTTCAATCTTTACATTTTTGGGAATGAAGAGGTAATTTCTACCATGTTGACCTAAGCAAATGATGAAAATTTGGAACAACCTATTGCCTTCTTTAGTCAAAGTTTAGAAGGCTATGAGGTAAAGTACACATATGTTAAAAAATAAGTGCTTTCAATAATAAGGAGCTTGAAGAAGTTAAGACATATGCTATCTAGTAATAAAATTTGCATTTTTGTACCTCATCATGGTGTGAAAGTTTTTCTATTGAGTAGAGACTTGAATGAGAAAAGGGCATGTTGGATCACCAAAGTAATGGGATATGATGTGGAGATCAAAATAACCATACTAGTGAAAGGGAAAGGACTGTGCAAGCATCTTGCTTCAAACTTGAAAGAATAAAAGAGGTCTTTTTGACACTTCATTATGATCCTGTAATAGCTATACCTTCAGTCTTGAGAAGTTGGACACATGACATGATCCACTTCCTCTAAATTAGTGAGTTCCTACAAGGTCTTGACAAGGCCAAAAGAAGGTATTATAGAATGTAATTTATTCCCTATGTACTTATGAATGGAGTAATTTAAAAAAAAGATTTTTTAGGTGTGATTTTAAGATGTATTGATTTGGACCAGATTGAAAAGGTTTTGTATGAGTTTCATGATAGACTAGCTAGTGGTCACATTGCTCCAAGAACCACAACTACTAAGATCATGAGGGCTAGCTATTTATGGCCTAGTTTGTTCAAAGACACCCATGCTTGGGTGAGAAAATTCCAAAAATGTAATCTTTTTTATGGTAAATGGAAGCTATCTACTTTGTCTCTTCATCTAATCCAATTTGAACAACCTTTCATGCAATGGGTTCTGGATTTCATAGGTATGATCAATCCTCCTTCTAGTGTTGGTCATAAGTGGGTGTTGGTGTTGATAGCCACTGATTATTTCACTAGATAGGTTGAAGCTGTAGCTCTTAAGGAGGCAAATGAAAATTTAGTCTTGGATTTATATGATAACATAATAAAAAGGTTTGGATATCCCTCAACCATCATCTTAGATAATGTATTAGATTTTTTAGGAGCAAGGACAAGTGAATGGGCCTTGAAGCATAGCATTTACCTCAACACTACCTCTAACTACTATCCCTAGGGAAATGGACTAGTAGAGTACACAAACAAGAATTTGATTAGAATTATTAAGAGGAAAATGGAGGAAAATCAAAAGACATGGCACACTAAGTTGAAAATAGCCCTTTAGGCTGACATAATCACTCCAAAGAGAGCAATTGGGAACTAACCATATACACTTGTGTATGGAAGGGAAGCTAGAATTCTTTTCTCACTTGAATTGTCAGCCTTAGACCTCACCCATCAATTGTAGTTGATGGAGAATGATAACATTTAAGTTAGATTGTGTGAATTGATGGAGCTTTAGGAGGCAAGAGATTAGGCAAGGCATACCTTGACTACTCACTAATAGTAGACAATTAAGCATTTTGACAAGAAGTCTATGCTTAGGAGTTTCAGAGAAGGGGACATTGTTATTAAGTAGGATGAAGATAGGGCTGAGCTTGGGAAACACAAAAAGTTTGATGCCTTGTGGAGTGACCCATACATGATCACACAATGTAAACAACATAATGCTTTCTGACTTTCAAAGTTAGATGGAGAGGAGTTTCATATCTTAGTCAATGGGATATATTTAAAGCATTGTTACTGAGGTTTTCCTTTTTTTTGTACATAGTGTTCTATTTTTTTTGTGTTCCCTAAGTGATTATGCACATGTGTGTGTGTTTTTTGTGTCTTATTCTATTCTGTTGGGTCTTGTTGTTTTTGTCTATGTTTTTCTTGTGTTTTGTTTTGGCAGAATCCTTGATAGTCATGTTCAAGAATCTATTGAATCTATTGGCCCTTAAGTGGATAAGGCTACCTGGTCTGGTCAGTATAGAAAGCATACTGCCCCTATAAGTCACCATTTTGTTGACCAAATTTTGGTCTTGTTGTCCCCAAAAAATGTCACTCATTTTTGGGACAACCTACAAACTATTTTGGCCTTGGACAGACCAAAATTTCTCTCTTCCCTTCTCAAAATTTGTTTTGAGCTTTCAAATTCCTCATTTTTAAGCTTTTTCCATAAAGGGATTCACAGGGTCAACAGGTTAAAAAGCTTCTATAGGCGAGTTCAGTCAAAAGAACAAGTTTATAACACTTAGTCATTTCCAAGATTGGTTTGGCACCTCAATTCAATCAAAAGAGTTCAATCAGCAAATGATAAAGAACAAAGGATTGAACCATTGAACTTTGAACCACTTTGGTTGAAAAGTTCAATGGGTTCAACGACCAAGTTGGTTCAATGCACTTGGTGTAAAAGATCAAAAAGACTTAGCCAAATCACGAAGAATGAGCTGATTGAACCATTGAACCAAAGTTGGTTCAATCAGCAGGTTCAAGGGGCTGCCCCAAAGCGAAAAAGGCAAGTGCCCTTGCGGAGGGTAGGCAACATTGGTTCGAAGGTCAAAGAAAAGACAAAATTCCTTTGGATTTGTTCAAAGGCCCAAAAGGAACAATTCTTTCAGACTTTTTTTCCTGATGGAAATGATTAAGTGAAGAAGGCCGAAGGAATTCACTTGAGAAGAAAGCCCGAAGAAATTGAAAGGAACAAATGGCTAAGGAAAAGAAGCTTTCTTTCAGACTTTTTGTCTGAAGGAAAAGCCCACTGATAAATTTGAAGACTGAAGTCCACCCAAAAAATCCCAAAGGGTAGATACCCTTGCATGGGACACTTGACGTCAGAAAAAGGACCTTTTCCAAGGACCCGAAGGGACACCTTCCCTTCAGGATGTTCCAAAGGCTAAACAAAGATGTAGAAAGGAAATTTCATAGACTTAGATGAAAAGGGGCTTCAAAGGATGAACCAAATGAACTAATTGAACCATTGAACCATTGAACTGAATTGTTCAACTAGTTCAAGGTTCAAAGGTTCGACCAAAGCTTAGAAAGATAAAAGAAGCAGTGATTGAGCGAGACACAGAATGAACCAATGAACTATTGAACTTTGAACCAAAAGATTTCAAAGTTCAATGGTTCAACATGGTTCAAAATTTCAAATGCAGCCTCAGTCAAGGAAAAAGTAATGAACAAGTGGTTCAACGGATGGTTCAACCAAGGGGTGAAGAAGCGATTGAACCAAGAAGTGATAGAACAAAAGAGACAGAAGGAACCAATGAACCGATGAAATTTTAAGTGGTTCAACATGTTCAAGGTTCAACCTAAATCAAGTGATCAACTGAAAAAAGAGCCCAAAGACTCAAAGAGAGAAGATCAATGTAAAGGACCATAAATGTCTTCAAAAGAGTTATTTATAGTAGGTGGAACAGTGGATCGAGTAGACTTCTGAGCGCACCAAACCAAGGATGAAGCCTAATTTTCTTCCATGAAGTAAAGACAATTTAGAGAAAGGACTAGATGGTCCATACCAAGGAAGAAATATATTAGATGAAGGGACATGCCATAATTATGGTAGTGCACTATTCTCAGCATGGTCTCTCTAGACAAAACTAGAGATGCATTGAAGATGTTGACTGTAGCATGGGCCGTCCCATGGAAAAAGGTGCCAATCCTTGCATAGTTGCTATAAGATTGTAATATCTCTCATTTGTAAAGGAGACTTTTCATTTTTACAAGAGTGAAAATCTACCCATTTTGAAAGAAGACTGAGACTTTGAGCTTAGATTGTAATTTCAATTTCATTTTTATCTGAATGAGAAGCAAGTTGTTTACAAACTTTGTGCTGTTTTGGCTTGTATCACTTTAGGAGATCATTCTTACGTTTGTCTTCTAAAGGTGTTCTTATTCATTTAATTTGGTAAGTAGAATTAGTGAAGGTAATAGGGAAGTGTCCTGAAACCAACTGTGGGAAGACTTTGTGCTTTCACAATTGCTTTCAGTCTATGTTTTTCTTTTCTTTTTGTGTTGAGGATTCTGGGGTGACTTTGTGCCCCCATTATTCTTTGTGATATAATCTTTGGGTAGTTGAGGTGGAAACTTTGCATTCTACTTCATCCTATTATTACTATGCCCTTTTGATTACTGGTTACTTTACTATCTAAAAGAAACTCCTACTGTTTCCTGCAAGAACACTTCTAAAAGAAGAGAAGTGCCTTCAGTGTTTACACCAGGATTTTCTCCTTTGTCTATGTGCATCATCTCTAAAAGAAGAGAGATGGATGGTTTATCCTATGCCCATGTGTTATTTTCTACTTATTTATATTGTATATAGCTCTTACATATCTATAGGGAACCTCCCCTTGATGAGAGGAGAGATTTGTCTCCACTTGATGTAGTAAAGCTGCACACTTGGCCAACCAATCTTCTTGCTATGTTTGATTAGACCCATTTTATTGATTAGTACACTGATTGACAAAATATTCATCCAACAGTTTTTGGTGTCTCTACTGGGGAAGAGCGCACAGTTTGAAGTCTCAAACTTTGAGCTGAAGTAGATCCTACTCTTTTCCATTTTTTGTTCTGCAATTTGGCAACTCCACATTATACCAGAGGCTAGAAATCCCAAGGTGTTGCTGACCCTACTTTTGAGTTGGTGTAGCAGAGTAATTTTGAGTTGTTTCCTCCACAACCTCACCTTGGACGAACTAGAAGTCTTCTTCCTAGCCCTACCAGGCCACCAACACAAGGCAGAGCTTCTTTTTTTGCTGTTGGCCGAGTTTTACCTATCCACACTCCACCTAGATTTGTGATCCCACTTTTTCATAATCAAATCATGGCTCAAGGCCCCTGGGGTAATTATTTTAGTCCCCTAAATTTGACTCCACCTCTACATGAGCTTCCATGTAGTTCAAGGAAGAATTTCCCCAAATTCTTTGGTGATGGGAAGGTTCAGCTTGATGAACACATTACGACTTTTAGCATAGCTTGCAGTGTAATAGGGGTGGAATTTGAAGACATAGTGGTCAGGCTATTCATGGAGACACTACAAGGCACTGTTGCAGACTGGTTCTACCACCTACAAGCAAGATTAGTGACTAATTGGGACACTCTGAAAGACAAATTTGAAGCCAGGTTTAAGCCTATAAAAGATGCACATGCCTTGCTGGCCTAGCTCACTCAGATGAAGAGGGAACCTCATGAGCCTATGAGGGATTTTATTTCCAGGTTCAACAAACTGAGGCATAGGATTCCCATGGTTGCCCAGCCAACACCTCAGAATCTCAAGTGTTTTTTCATCAACTCACAGCTACTTGAAGTGAGTTTCTTGCTGAGACGGGCCAGGCACATAGACCTTTCTACTACTCAGGACTTGGATATTGAGGTAGAAGATGACCTTATCTTGGCTAAAAAGATAAGAAGAGATCCAAATAGAGGTAAATCTTCTCCTTCTTTTGAATACTTCCCTTTAGCCACCAATGATCAAATGGTGGAGAAGCTAGTAAATGAATTGCTGGTCTTCATAAGACAAATGTCCCAAGTTATGCCTACTTCTCTTAATCGGGATATGCCAAGGAGGACATTTCAGAATTAGGCGTACCAAGGCAATGGTACTAGGAATCAAGGGCACCCAAATCATCTTCCTCCCCCATAGAGGAACCTCACCCTTGAAGCACCTCCAACCAACTCAGCTGTTGGATATTTGGAAACTGAACATGATTTCTCTTTCCAACCTAAGTTTGATCTTGAAGATGATGCTAATATCTTCACTGAGGAAGAAGAAGAATTAGCTGATGACTCCCATATTAGTTTCCTAAACTATTAAGATGAACCCAAGAGTGAAGGAAATGCGGCTGAGGGGTCATATGTTGTATTCACCCAGTCCAAGAATCAATCAGCTCAATAAGCTGATAAGGAAAAAGTAGAGGAGTGACCTTAACCAATAGTTTCAATTGCTAAACAGGGATCCACTCTTCCTTTCTAGCCAAAGGACCCAGTGATTTCAAGGAAGGTAAGTACCCCAAATGCCCCTATGCCTTCTACTTCAATTTCATAGTCTAGTCCTCCCCCTTTCAAAAATCAAAAGGATGAACTCCCATCCTCTGCTCGTAGCTCATTCCAAACATTTGATATCATTGACCATATAAAGAGAACCAAAATTCAAATGTCTGAATTTGAATTTATATAGTCCCATCCTGAGCAATTAGACATACTGGTTCAATGTGTTAAAAACTAAAACATCCCTATTGAATGAACAATTCCCAAAGTGACACATGATGCTGCCAGGAATGCACCCACTAGAAACAACCTTATCACCACTCCCCCTACTGCTCCTAGTAGGATTGAACCATTTTATGTCTCATTGCTGATAAATGGACATCAACTAAATAATTACATCATTGATTTTGGAGCTTCAGGCAATGTCATGCCTACTAAAGTGGCCGAATCCCTTGGTCTCATAATGACTAAGACATTTGGGAGATGTTTCTTAATGGAGAACAAACAAGTGCCACTACTGGGGCAAATGAAAGATGCCCAATATGTATTTGCCACCTTTCCAGACAAGCGAATCAAGATGATTGTCCTAGTGGCTGACGTCCCAGCATCATATGGCATCCTTCTTAGGTGGAACTTTTGCAAGGATGTTGGAGGGGAATTAAGCATGGACTTGTCTCAAGAAAGAATCCCTGTGAAAGGTGTAATGCAGAGGTTGCTTCTTGAGAAGGAGGCAAAATATGTTGTCACTCAAACATCAAGGCCTGAAGCTCAAATTCTATTTGAGTCTTTAGGCAAGGGTAATTATTTTCTATCTATTGAAGACATTCATGTTTCAACAAATGAAAATCCTATAGGTGATGATCTAGCAATTGGTTCAGATGGAACAACACCAAGTATGCCTGATAGTGCCAATGATTGGTAGGTGTTGAGTGGGAACAATCAAATCATGTGCTAGACTAAACCAGAAGAGAAACCAATTATGGTAATGGACCATGCTGCTGTGCATCAAAATTAGGAAAAGGAACTTTTTGCAAAGAGAGCAAAGATTCATGGTTTTTGGATTAAAAGTCAAGTCTTACTGTGGGGCAAGAGGAGAAATCCAAAGGGAGGACACAAAAAATTGGTTTCCTGGTGGAGAGTTCCATTCACCCATCACCGATTCTAGGGAGAAAATGGCTTCTTACTGGTTTATCAAGATAGAGCACCATTTTCATTGCCTCTCAGGGGGTAGCATCTGAAGTACTTCAATTCTTGAAGTACCAGATAAGTTCACCTATACATATGTACATTTGTATAGTCTTTTGGTTCTATTTTGTGCTTTTCATTTTCATTTTTGGTAGCACGACTCTGTAGCCCAATGGCACACTTCAAGGCACTGGAGATTCTAGTTTCTAATCCCCTCAGCTGTGTTTCAAGTTTTAAACTGAAGGAAGTTCCCCAACTTGAGCTAGCTATTGTCCCCAAAAAAATGTCACTCATTTTTGGGACAATCTATGGACTATTTTGGCCTTGTAAAGACCAAAATTTCTCTCTTCCCTTCTCAAAATTTGTTCTGAGCTTTCAAATTCCTCATTTTTAAGCTTTTTCTATAAAGGGATTCATAGGTTCAATAGGTTAAAAAGATTCTACAGGTGAGTTCAGTCAAAAGAACAAGTTTCTAACACTTAGTCGTTTCCAAGATTGGTTTGGTGCCTCGATTCAATCAAAAGAGTTTAATTAGCAAATGATAAAGAACAAAGGCTTAAACCATTGAACTTTGAACCAATTTGGTTTAAAAGTTCAATGGGTTCAACGAATAAGTTGGTTCAACATGCTTGGTGCAAAAGATCAAAAAGACTTAGCCAAATAATGAAGAATGAGCCGATTGAACCATTGAACTGTTGAACCAAAGTTGGTTCAATCGGCAGGTTCAAGGGGTTGCCCCAAAGTAAAAAAGGCAAGTGCCCTTGTAGAGGGCAGGTAACATTGGTTCGAAGGTCAAAGAAAAGATAGAATTCTTTTAGATTTGTTCAGAGTCCCAAATGAAACAATTCTTTCAGACTTTTTGTCCGATGGAAATGATTAAGTGAAGAAGGCCGAAGGAATTCACTCAGGAAGAAAGCCCAAAGAAATTGAAAAGAACAAACAGCTAAGGAAAAAAAGCTTTCTTTCAGACTTTTTGTTTGAAGGAATTCCTTCAAACTTTTTATCCGAAGGAAAAGCCCACTGAAGAAGCAAAGAACCTTTCGGGAAAGTTGAAGCCTGAAGTCCACCCAAAAAATCCTGAAGGGTAGATTCCCTTGTGGGGGACACTTGATGTCAGAAAAAGGACCTTTTCCAAGGACCCGAAGGGACACCTTCCCTTCGAGACATTCCAAGGCTAAAGAAAGACGTAGAAAGGAACTTTCACAGACTTAGAAAAAAAGGGGCTTCAAAGGATGAACCGAATGAACCGATTAAACCATTGAACCATTGAACTGAATGGTTCAACTAGTTCATGGTTCAAAGGTTCGACCAAAGCTTAGAAAGATAAAGGAAGCAACGATTGAGTGAGACACAGAATGAACCAATGAACCGATTGAACTTTGAACTGAAAGAGTTCAAAGTTCAATGGTTTAACATGGTTCAAAAGTTCAAATGTGGCCTCAGTCAAGGAAAAAGCAGCGAACAAGTGGTTCAACAGATGGTTCAACTAAGGGGCGAAGAAGTGATTGAACCAAGAAGTGATAGAACAAAAGAGACATAATGAACCAATGAACTGATGAAATTTTAAGTGGTTCAATGGGTTCAAGTTCAACCTGAATCAAGCGATCGACTGAAAAAAGAGCCCAAAGACTCAAATAGAGAAGATCGATGCAAAGGACTAGAAATGTCTTCGAAAGAGTTATTTCTAGTAGGTGGAATAGTGGATTGAGTAGACTTCTGAGTGCACCAATCCAAGGACGTATGTTATTTTTCTTCCATGAAGTAAAGACAAATCAGAGAAAGGACCAGACGGTCCATACCAAGGAAGAAACATATTAGATGAAGGGACACGCCATAATTATGGTAGCGCACTATTCTCAGCATGGTCTCTCCAGACAAAATTGGAGACACATTAAAGACGTTGACTGTAGCGTGGGCCATCCCATGGAAAAAGGCACCAATCCTTGCATAGTTACTATAAGATTATAATATCTCTCATTTGTAAAGGAGACTTTTCATTTTTACAAGAGCAAAACTCTACCCATTTTGAAAGAAGAAGACCGAGACTTTGAGCTCAGATTGTAATTTCAATTTCATTTTTATCTGAATGAGAAGTAGGTTGTTTACAGACTTTGTGGTATTTTGGCTTGTATCACTTTGGGAGATCATTATTACATTTGTCTTCTGAAGGTGTTCTTATTCATTTAATTTGGTAAGCAAATTTAGTGAAGGTAATAGGGAAGTGTCCTGAAACCAACTGCGGGAAGACTTTGTGCTTTCACAATTACTTTCAGTTTATGTTTTTCTTTTCTTTTTGTGTTGAGGATTATGGGGTGACTTTTTTCCCCCATTATCCTTTGTGATATACTCTTTGGGCAATTGAGGTGGAAACTTTGCGTTTGGCTTCATACTACTGTTACTACACCCTTTTGATTACTGGTTACTTTACTATTTGAAAGAAACTCCTGCTGTTTCCTGCAAGAACACTTCTAAAAGAAGAGAAGTGCCTTTAGTGTTTACACTAGGATTTTCTCCTTTGTTTGTGTTCATCATCTCTGAAAGAAGAGAGATGGAAGGTTTATCCTACCCCCATGTGTTATTTTCTAATTAGTTATATTTTATATAGCTCCTATGTATCTATAGGGAACCTCCCCTTGATGAGAGGAGATATTTGTCTCCGATTGATGTAGTAAAGTTGCACACTTGGCCGACCAATCTTCCTACTATGGTTGATCAGACCTATTTTGTTGATCAGTATGCTGATTAACAAAATATTCACCCAACAGGTCTTTCAAATTAAAATTTGCCATCCATATTGAAAAAACCAATTGATAGTCTATATGTTTGGATGATTCTAATATGCATCTTTGTTCAGGAGAGGTTTCTATGCAAAGTCCATGGAAAAATTTCAAGAAAATTCCTTTGGATATTTCTTTTGGGTGTTTGTTTTCCTTCAAGTTTTGAACAAGTTTCAATTCTTTCAGAATTTTGTTCAAGGACTATTTCTTTCAAAAGTTTTGCCTTAGCCTCAAGTGAATTCTTGTGGACTTTTTATCTGAGACAAATTCCCTGAAGGCAAAGTGAATTTCTATGGTGTTTTTATCTAGGACTTTGTTTCTAAAGGTCCTTTTCAATTTCTCTGAAGGATATCTTCCAAGTTGAAGGGTACTTTGCAACTTTCCTGAAGGGTTCTTTTTAAGCTATGTTGACTTTTTCAATTATTTTGATGGGTCATTTCTTGCGAGAAAGTCATTTACATTTATTTTGAAGGACACCTTCACTTTTTTTAAAGGTGCTTTCTACTTTTTGGAGGGACATTTTTGAAGCCAAAGGTACAAGACAACTTTTCCAAAGGGCACATGGATGTTTACAAAAAAGTTTGAAGGGATCATTTAAATTTATTTGAAGCGTAGGTGCACACTTGTGAATTTTTTGAAAGGCATTTTCAACTTTCTTGAAGGATCACTTTGAAAGAACCAAAGGAAAGTGGACATTTGCAATTCTTTTTTAAGGGCCAAATAGTTCTTTCAAAGGGTATTTTTCAATAAATCTGAAGGGTAGGAGTACCTTTTTAAGATTGTCAAAGGGTTATTTCTAAAGGGGTAAATCAAAGAAAGAAGATTCCAAGAGAATCCTTGTGGATAAATTGTCCACAAGAATGTCAAAAAACAAAAAGTCCAAAAGGTGATGACCTGTAGAATGTCAAGTTAAAGTTACAAGGAATAACTGTTAAAGTTTAGAGTGGGAACTTGAATACAAACAAGAGAATGACAAATGTGCATAACAAATGATGAGCCAAAAAAGAGAAACCAATGCCAAAACAAGATGGACTCAGTAATAACAAAAGCCATTCATGTAACTATTTCTTGCTCAATGTGACACATGTCCAATTGATCTTGCAATATCAACTATTCAATCTCCCTTCAGAAAACTATATATATGTATTCAACCTATTCTCAAAGCAACTTCCACTGGTGAATGACAAAACTCTAACTAGATTTATATCAAAAAATCTTGAAGAAATCAAGATAAATTCTTCCACTCACATACTGCATTTTTGTGTATCAGTTTAAAATCATGTTGTTTTTGTTTAGTAGAAGTTGTCTTTCCTAACTTGTTATCCTTGATTACCCACCAAATGTTCAGACATATCTTTGTTACAGGTCCTCATCAGTATTCTTTGATAAGTGTATAATTTTTTTTGAAGTGGTTCAAGGCCATATTATTTCTTTGAATTGTTTTTTACCCTCTTGAATGTTGAATGGCTTCTTGAATCTAACAAGTGAAACATTGATGTAAAAATGCATAAAGGATTGTGAGCCTTGTGCAAGGAAACCTTATCAATATTTAAGTAGTGATTATAGTCAAGTGGACGATATCACATATTGGGGCATCACCATTTTTTTTATTTTCTCAATTGTTTTCTTCCTCTCTTTTCATATAAAGTTGATAGATTAGAACCGACAGAGCTTTATAGGTGCATCAAGGGAGTTAGCCCTTAAATATATAGATTCATCTCAAAGAGATTGTCACCCACAACAATAGAGATGATTCCATTATGCTACTTGGATTAAGAAATCTAAGTACTTTTTCAAGGGTGAAAATCCAAGCATAAACAAGGCCATTGATGTACTTTAGCACCTTATGTTGTTTTCTCAAGTTCTCATGTAGGTGCATAAAGTAATCATGAAAAATGTTGGTGTAGTCTTCCACAGATTGATCTTTACATTAACAAAAATTTTGGAACTTGATGTATTCATCTTCAAAGTGGAACAGAGGATAGTATTCATACTTCAACACATCAACAAATGTCTTCCAAGATTTAATTATAACATAATCTTACATGTGCTTCATGTTGAAGCTCTTCCACCAGTGAATGACTGATATGGACATCTTTAGTACTATGAAGGTGATATTATTAGCATCAGTGAAATAATTGACTAAAAAGTATGCCTCAAGTTGTTAGATCTAAGAATCCAATGCTTTGGCATCGATTTTGCCTTCGAATAGATGGATGTTGAGAATGATTTGAAATTTGAAGGGTGTTTATTACTAAAATCATTATTGAGTGAACTGTGGAGGTGTGGTAGAAGGCATGTAATTGAGTTGTACCATTAATTTGTGGAACTAGGAAAAATGTTTGGTGTATTGTGCTTTCAGTGCATTGGTGATGAGATTTCATACCTTGAGGGCCACCTCAAGTTGATTATATACATCAACCATCTTAATTTTACTATGAAGTTCTTCTAGATATTTTGAAATAAAAATGATTGACAAACCTTCCTTCTCTAGTTTTGTTTACATGTTTATAGGCTTTATAAAGGAATAAAGATTTTTAGATATGATATCAATGATTTGGACCATGGGGCTTAGGGCCAAGTGTACAGGGGACAATTGAGTTTTGCTGTTGTAGATCAAATGGGAAAATATAATTCATAAACAAACAAATAAACATGTTCAATATATTTAAAGTCTTACTTATAGTAAATATGAATTCTATTCATTAACAAAAAATAGGGAAAACTAGTACAATGTGCTATAGTACATGTTTTACAGAGTCGATACATAGATCATGCTATCTATGTTATGATTTTGTGTAACATCAACCTTTGGTTGGATGTCTATGTTACATAATTCTACAAGTAGAATACAAGAGTGGTTATAATCATTGTCAATTACCAAGAATACAATTGCATTATTTCATCTTCTAGGCTAGATGATGGTCGGTGAACCTCTTGAAGCACATGGCTTAGGTGAGTCAACACATGGATGTGTTATGGATTCTAAGAAGTTATCTAAGCACAAAAAACTATGAGCTATGACATAATAATACTAGGTGCACTGTACTTCAAGCACAAGGGGTACAAAATTTGGGAAGTACATAATAATGAGTACATAGTGTGGAATGTGCAAGGTTTAATGCATAGAAGTATGTGATATGACATAGGAATTTTGCATATAACTTTGAGAAAAATTTAGGTAAAAAGTGCACAAGATTGGGTGAGAGTTGTGCTTCCTATGTAGTAGAGTAAATGAGGAGTAAGTTCAGCTATGCAAGAACTGCACATGAATCACTAGAGGGTAAGGTCTTAAATTAGTTCCATCATTCACTCCTAAGTGGTTTAATAAATATATATGATGAGTTATAATAAGTCTATATCATGAATTATATCAAAATAAGGGACGTAGAATCACATATGAGAGGTTACTTTCACTACACCATGGTAAGTCATAAATAGTAAATGATTACATATTATAGTTCGTATCATGTATGTAACAATTGATATACTGGCTAATAGATTTAGAGGCATAGTATATTTTTGATAGATGTCTCATTTTCCCTCTTAAAGTTAAATTTTTATATGAGAGATCCAAATCATTACTGCATCTATTTTACACAGATTTGACATTAGAGAAGAAATTGGGACTCATTGAGACACATTCAGAGTCAGACTTAGATTTTGATCTCTCATATACAAAGTCATCCAATATGGTACAAGAACATAATCCACCCATGATCAATGAAAATTGGAACATAAACAACCAATCAAGATACTCAATAAAGGTAAAGATCCATTTCACAGATCACTCCCGCTGTGAGTAGAACACAAGTCACCAACAAAGGGGCTATATAGTTTTTAGACATAGATAGGCCTCATGACATATTGATTACATTATTAGATAAGGAGATGATCACACTTCCTCATACTAATCACCATCTATCACATCAGTTGCTTGAAATAAGGAATAAACTACAATGTAATTATCATCAAATAAATAGACATTTGGACAAAAAATATTGTGCACTAGGAGATTATATTGACCAGTATGTCAACAAAGGGTATTATAGAATTCACATAGAGGGAATCAACATTTCCTTCTCCACATTATCCTAGAGCATGTTCCTCTATAAGTGCATTATCCCAGGAAGTCCTTTTATAGAAGAAATTGGTTACTCATCATATGAGCCATGTGGTTTCTAGGACACCTACTTATGTAAGATCTCCTGCATGACATATTCAACAAAGATGACAACTAGTTCACACAAATCAACCTAATTATATCTACATGGTAAAAAAATGGAAATAAACTCAACCATAAGTCTCTGTATAATAATTGATTAATATATTTTCTAGAGATCATAAAAAATAGACAATAGTTTCATTATGACAAGGATTAGAACATAGTTTTAGTATGGCAACCAATTAAAATATTTGCTATAAATCATAGGGATTAGAACACAATTTTATTACTATATCCCATTAAGATATTTTATAGATATCAAAGAGATAAAATCATAGTTTTAGTATGACAATTGATTAAGCTATTTGCTACAGAGTTTACACATATAGCAAAAAACATTGCACCATGAGCAATATCAGTCCTAGATTCTACTTCTACACCTACATAGTATGAATACTATGGTCACTTGTTTATTATGCCATCAGGGTTCAAATAGTGCATATTGTAGTCACATAATCCATACTTACATATAGTGTGACACTTCTATGCCATAGATACTAACAACTAACATGCCTATTCAATATACATATCTACTCAAAACATCTCTATTTAATAAAAATAAATTGCCATTATCTAGACAAAAAAAACAACTACTTATCAATACATAATCAAGGAATATAATCAAACATTTACTCAAGTAAAAAATGAAATAAATAAAAATGCCAAGTAAAATAAATCCATATAACAACAAGCCCATATATATTACTCAAAAATAAGTTCAATACAATCATACATAGTCACTCAATAATCAAATCTTGGTCACCAAGACCATCATCATCACCCTCACTCTTATATGCATATACACTAGATGTAGATGCTCCCACATCCCCTCTAGATCTAGATTGAGATTGAGATCTACAACTATTCTCCCTCTTTCATAGAATCACTACCTCATCCACTAACTCACATGGTCCTATTGTAGATGAATATAATAATTCATGATCCTACCACCTACCCCACCCAAACCATTAGGTGTGGGAATAACTCACCTCTATGACTCAACACATGCCTCATCTCTATCCATAACTACCTACCTATACATTACAATGGCAATGGCCACTCGACCAAATACATGGGCATGAATGCCTGCAACTTCTATATCTCTCTCCACTAGCCCATCATCCATGAAATCATCAGGGATGTGCCATGCCATCTCTCACAAAGTAGACTCAATGACGGTCTCCCATTTACTCATCATATCTTGCATATATATATATATATATATATATATATATATATATACCAACAAAATACATTAGACCAAATTAATATAATGCATTAGACCAAATTAAATAAATAAATAAGCCAATAATAAACAAACAAAACATGCAAAAATCTACAAATGACAATTTACCCTCAACTACCCTAATGAGCAATTGATATAATACATACTAAACTATAGCCCCATCCCTTATATATAGTGGCATCCATCTATGACATGCCCATCATGATAATAAGGCATCAACAACCCTTACATCATCTACAATAGGAATCTCTATCATAGGGATCTCAATCTATCACTATAATAGGAGCCAACTTAGTTGTTGTGGGTCTTAGCCTACTACCTCACCTTGTTGGAGCCCAAATACTCCTAACCCACACCTAGGATATAGGAGGCACATCTTGGACCACATCAAAATTCCATGTCACATGCTCATATTGGAACCTCTAAAAATTTTTGGTCCATTGATCATGTAACCAAAAACTCACTTAGATCCATCTAAACTACATCCCATCCTTAGTCCATCCCTAAAATCCAATATAGGGCCTATAAATAATATATTTGGGTGTCACCCAATCTAATACCCATTGAAAATACATTATGTTCTTTGATTGCATAGGAGATGTGCTAGTCCATCTCTCTATAAACACTTGTGGGTGTGCCCAATCAACACGTAGAAATCCCTTAACCCTAACCACTACAATGTGCTCATATGCCTAATAATGCAATAATGTTAAGGATCTGATCCCACCACCACAAAAATCTTGAGTAAGATGATACAAATATCAATATAAGTGGGATAACATAGTGTGACCCCATGAGTATATGGTCTTGTGATACTATATGTCTTACACAATACCATGCATCTTGTGTGAATTGGATACCCCACTACCATCCACAACAAAAAATGAAGCCATTAACACTGCCAAAAACTTTTAAAACCATGGAACATTGGTTATAAAAATAAAAAATAAAAATACATCATTGCTACTATTTTGAAAATGGATCCCCATAGGTATATATGTAAAATACCTCAAGGCATGGTCTATGCATATATCCCTATATGCCTCCTATAATACTTCCTGTTGACTAGTAATAGACAATCTCAATACCCTGTACACATTCTCTAGGGTAACAATAATCTCCTTGGTGGGAATCCAAAAGTACATGTATTGGCATTCAATCACTCACACAATGTAGCCATCATATGGTAATCCTAGGGCATCGATACAAGTGATACCACATATCCCAGACCACCCCTATCCATAACTATTCTCTCATCATCTGTTAGGGGCAACCTGTGTAGGCACTCCATCATCTAACCACTATAAAACTCCCTCATATGCACATCCACCTATAAAATGCACATAATTAAACATTAACATCTCTAAATGATAAATATACATGCTAAAATTATCATTAAATTCAATTTAGAGTAAAAATTATAGTATTTAGTTCACATGACATTAGCTCTATAGATAGGAGACTATTAATGGATGTTATCACGATAGTCTAGGACAATAGCATAGTCCTTGGGACACTACCATGACCCACCCAAAATAAATTCTAATATAGCCAAATAATGCCATAAATGGTAGAAAACTTAGTCAAAAGGTCAAACACATGGAAAATATGGGATCCTTACTAGAGTGACATCCTCATCTACCTAGATGAGCACCTCCACCTCTTCATAGCAGGTCACATTTACTCCTCATCTCTTCAACATGTTTTTGGGATCAAAGCAAAAATTCTCTCATAATAAAAAGGTCCAAATGATTTTTGAAATCAAATAACTAAACTATTTAAACCATGTTTTAAAAATACCACCCACCTAAGATTTATCTTGCACACAAAATTTCTCCAACTATTACCCAAATTTTCTAATCATGATATCTTGAGGACCATAGATTTTATTTATGACCTATTTATTATGTGAAGGACTTGATAATAATATCACCCACACCATACTAGTTACACTTCTATCCCACCCAATGTGACTCTAAAAAATATAAAAATCATATTACCCTTGAAAACTCACTATAGACCACAGAACTATCTTAGTCCCAATTTATAAATGATTCCTCTACAATCACCAAAATATCGATATTGAAATCGTATTATTGACACTAGCTCCTACTAAAAGACTACCAGTATAAGTTTTGGATCGATACCCTTCCCCTAGTTTTGTATTTCTCACCAAAAGGGGGCATATAATCATTATTTATAGACACTCATATATTTAGATACACATATATAAATATATATATTGGCTTAGATATTTAGATACAAAGATAATCAGGTACATAGATTGACTCAAATTTCCTAATTTAGTGACTCAGATACACAGTTGGGATCAGATAGATAGAATTAATCCTATATTCAAATACATAGTTAACTCAGATTTCTCAATTTAGTGATTTAGACACATAGTTAGGCTTAGATACACAAATTGATTCAAATATTCAAATACATAAGTTGACTCAGATTTATAGGGTTCTACAACACTAGTTCAAATTCCTAGACTTCACATAGGGTTTTTACATAGTTAAATACTTAGAGTATGACTATGAGGGCACGTACATGGTAAATCATCCCTATATACACATACATATTCATGCACATGATACACACCTACATTACATATATCAAGTTTGGGGGTATGATGTAGGGCACATGTCCTTGACCCCATAATATTCCACCATGTTATAAAAATAGACTGTTAATTCTATATGATGAGTAATCTGATTTCCCCTTTATAGTATGTATATGTTATTTTATCTTCTCACATTTCATCCTCTCATCCTTCTCATGCTTCTTGATGCATGGTTCCTCCTGTTAGAGGTACAATCACTAAGAGCAAGGGTTGAATCAATGAGCCTAGATATTTCAATCATTTCAAATTATTAGATAATTATCATATATCAACTTAATCAAGCAATATTAGCAAGAGATCTCATTCATTCAATGTATACACAAGATCAAACATACGACACATAGTTCCTATGGGAAATCCTCATGGGGAATAAAAAACACTCTCAAGCCTAAAATAAATGGATTTCTTGTCCTATAAGATATTGAAAACAAGAGACTATTCAAGTCTATTAGAACATAAACCTTGGTCAAGTCCTCCTAACCAAAGGCCTTTAGTGAAACACCTCTTTCACAAGGAACAACTACCCCTCAAGAAGATCAAGTCCTTTAGACCCTTCTTTGAAGTGAACACCTCCACCTTAGAACTAATGTCTTCAACACTTGATGATGGATATATGATTATCTAACCCCTATAAAAACTCCCTTTCCATCTTATATAGTCCTCTCACATAGGTATGCCACAATCTCTCTCTTTCTTCACTCAATCTGTCCTCATATACATACTCAGACCTCTTCACATATCCTCAAACTACAAGACAACTATTTTGACATTATAAGTATGAATTGTAGGTTATAAACTTAGTAAAAAAACTATTATTATCATCAACACATCAACAAGCACACTACTTATCCTTTCTTCTTCACTTCAATGTATACTATGCTCCCACAAACTTTGCACAAGTCTCTCAAATCTACCACATGTCTTGAAACCATCACATTTGGTTTAAATATTTATAAATAATTCAATAATTATCAAGTCTAAAAACTTCTTTTTTGGCCACAACATGTCTTCACCCTTAAGGAATCTTACATGGGTCACACTTAATCACAATTCTCTTTCAAATAAGCCTAACTCATTTTTTAGGTCTTATGGAGACTCATTCACATTTTTGATACTTATCCAAGAAAATTTAGAACATATGACCACATTAAAATACATGGTTCCACTCTTTATTTCCCATTAGACATCCTCAAATGATCACAATCAACTCTGCTCGCCTCTCTGTATGCTTAGTCAACTCAAACTATGACCTTGTACACAAGAAGACCATGAACCAACACATAGTCAACTTATTAAGGATTGTTCATACTCAATATAGATTTATCACACCTAAAAAATCCATACAAATCATCCTTATGGATTCTACAACACTCTCCAATATCTAAGACATCATGAAACATTGAAACAACACCAACACAAGCTCAATTACCCTTCTCGGGTTACTTGCAGAGCATACACAAACATAGTCAATTTTGAACATTCATAAATTTTATTGTAAAAAAATTCAGATATTAAAATATGTATTTATAGATGTACCTTGGATTCCTTTACAAATTTTATTTTTACATCATGAGTAAATTCTACTTGGATTAAAAGATGTGGCCCAAAAACTAGACACTAGTCTTTCCTTTGTTAAATTCAAATATTTGAATTCAAACAATCATAGTTAAACATTGACCACTTTGCTCACATCTCATGTCCTCATGTATTTATATCAAGTACAAACCATTGATATTCTTCAAAATTTAATGTATATTGTGTTAATGCTCAAATGTTAAACTTTGAATAATTGACCTTATCTCGTATAATCTTATAATATTGACTCAATACACACCATCGATCTCTGCAAATTAGCTAGGTATTTATCATGTAACACACACCAATCACTCAATCTATACAAACACCCACTCACCATTAAATATTTATCATTTACCTTTGTTTAGCATTAAACCTTGAACACTTTTCCTCATCTCGCTACTTCTTGACATCTTGGAATGAATGTGCACTATTGATCCTTTTGTAAGGAGATCGATATTTAACTTCATTAACGAATGACACTTTGAACCATTTGAATTAATACACACCATAGATCTATATGTATGAACTCCTATTAACCGTTAGATCTCAATCTAGTCCAGAAGTATGGGGACCATTGCTTATTTATTTGGAAGTCCAAATTTAGACCTTAATAACTTTTATTATGCTTAGATGCATGATCTAAAATTTGGACCATATGATCTCCTCACATAGGAGAATCCAACCATTTATCAATATACTCTTGAAACCTTTGCATTTCAAATATAAAACACCATTAATCTACTCAATTAGATTTTTCTACCACAGATTCAACTATGTCAAGAACTTATCTGAAAGGCCAATTTTGCACAAGCATATCTTTTGATGTGCTTCATTGCATGACCTAAAAATTAGTGAAAATCAACTAGGAACAAAACTAAACAAACCTGTATGATCATTTTATCTTCAAAAATTCACATGTGTAAAATATAACAACATCAAAATGCATGCTCAACTTTTTTTTCTATATTGTAAATTTGACTATGGGAAAACACTATCAAACTGCCTGGGAGCCCAACTTTGCACTTGCATATATTATTTTTCACTTAATTTAATCACCTATAATTTATCACATAGTAACTAGGCAAAAATGTGATCAAAACCATAAGATTGACTCCCTTGACTCATCCACATGTAGCAATGGTGACATCAACAAACTACCTACTCAGATTTTTTACTGCTAGACCCAAAATATCTCAATGAAAACAATGATCAACCAGATGAAATCCACTCATGTACACAAGCACTCAAGAATATAAAACCTATTATAGGAACCATTTTACATGATCAATATTACATACTCATCCTTGAACATCTCTAATCATGCCAAAACTAAAGATCAACCTAGCCTCCTTCAAAGCATATTAGGACAAACACATTGCACACTTCAAGCATACTAGGACAAGCACATTGCACACTTTTTCATTGTCACTTAGAATATCAAGGAGCTTCATAAACTCATAGAGACACCTCCATGGCATCATCATGACATCATTGATAATTATCCAATATTCTCCCCTTTTGTCATTGATGTAAACAATCATCATATAACAATATATAGTTCAACTGCCTTCTCTTTCTTCAAGCACTCCACAATAGGAACTTTCTCCCCTTTTGACATAATGAAAAAGTGGGCACCAAATGATCCTAAGGACCTAAAAATACTACCAATAGGAGATTAACACCTTATAAAGATGATACAAAACTTCCCCTTACCTTAAGCCTACCTCTTCTTGCCTTGACAACTTCCTCTTGCTCCATGCCAACACTTTATTCAACCAAACACTGCAACCAATGAAGAAAGAACACACAAAAATATTGAAATCTGATGGAACTTACCAAGATACATTTGAGAGGGACTCCCCCTAATATTTTTGATCCATTTCATCATTTGAGCATCTTCATATCTCCATACACCATGAAGA
Source organism: Torreya grandis (assembly GCA_037957365.1). NCBI lineage: Eukaryota > Viridiplantae > Streptophyta > Pinopsida > Cupressales > Taxaceae > Torreya > Torreya grandis. The sequence goes on along the minus strand of JARHVA010000090.1, from coordinate 5,651,339 downwards.
ACCACCATATAGGCTTATTAGCCTTCTCTCTTAAGACACCTCAAGGATCATCAACAAAAATTCATGCCACTCACCAAATAGAAAACATGCTCTAAACCAACCTAAAAAATCTAATAGAAACACTCATACCTTTCTCTTTTGTAGAAACTTGATCAAAATCACTCTTCTTTTTTTTAGGCCTGTCCAGACTCCTTGTAGCCCTACCTAAAACTTGTAGAGCTCACAAATTTTAGTAGACACATCTTCAGGGACTAAAACTTCATAGCTAGAGCACTCTCATATTCTCATTTAAGCACACTAGTTTGAAACACCTAGCTCATCATTTGGAACATACTTCCTTCAAAAACTAACTTGTCAATTAGGCCTTTATCTTGACAACAAACTTGAATAGCAATAAAAATACAAACCTTCACATCTCTATGAATCTTGATTTGATAACCCATTTGGCCCATTCAACCTAATGAAAATCCTTAGACCTTAATTCACAAGGCAAAACACTTTTCTAGTAGAGCCCAAAACCTTAGAATCTCAAAATAAACAAGGTCAACAAACCTCCTTCTAGTCAATTTACACCTATAAAACTTCTTACACACTTGGAGACACCCGTCACACACTTCTAGACTAATATTTGAGATTCCACATATTTGAGAATGCATGCATCCTATAACCCATTTTAGGACCAACATACTCTTAAGCACAAATTGGCTAACTCGAGAGCAAAAAAAAATCTCCAATTTTACTTCAACATACCTTCATATAATAAAAATAACCCAAAGCATGCTAGAATAAGGTCAACAAACCTTTCTATGAAAAAATATCATCTTAACAAATCACAAATCCTCTTTTTCCACTTGAAAACCTTCAATTTGACCTTGTAGACTAACCATATACAACTATGACATCATTCTGACATCACCACATCATCTCTTCCACTTAGACATACCTGGTCCAATTGAAAACACTTATATCTAGCCTTTTAGATCCATATACAGAATACCACATCAACACTTACTTCTCCATTGAAAGGAGTCTCTTAATAATCATAGACATAGACATCCTTTGCACCATAATGCTCTAAAACAAAGTGAAGCCAATAGTGGCCCACATCTCCTCAATAACCACTAAAATCCTCTTGTAGCTATAATATTTCTTTCTTTTCTTCTTCTTCTTCTTCTTCTTCTTCTTCTTCTTATTTTGAACTATGATAACTAGTTCCTTTTCTAAATCACTCTTCTTCTTTTTTAAGATTGGATTGACAATACATGGAGACAACATAGATTCATGACATACCTTGTCATCTACAGAATACACCTTACAGTTAAGAACCTCATCACTAGGCACTAACAATTGATGTTATTTTTATGATACATGCTCAACAATAGTAGGATGTTCACTTGGATCCATACACATCTCTGAACTAGCCTCAACCAATACCTTGGTCTTTTTCTTGAATTTGGTCTCTTCATTCAAAAAATGAGAAAACAAGGAGAGCCCTTGGCAATCTTCAACTTCTAAAGAATTCTCCACCATAGAAAATAGATTACTTGGACCTGTAGACTCATCATGACTCACACTTACCACCTTTAGTTTCCATGAGCTGACTTGCCTTCTTCTTTTTACTCTTGGAGACTAATTGATCCTATTCTAATTTGTAGACCTTTTCTTGTAGACTCTAGTAATGTGACCAATCTTTTCATAATTGTAGAAAATAATACTCCTTGATGGAAACTCAACTTGTCTTACCTTATTCATATAAAATCTATGAATGTGTCTAATGTCATGACAATTGAAACAAACTACTCCTTTTAAAGAAGACTTATCTTACCTTTCCTTATTTGGACAATGCTTTGAAAAGTGTCCCACATTATGATAATTGAAACACTCAAACTTACTCACACCACTTGACTGATGATTCCATTCATAGTTCCATATAAACTCATTTCTAATAAGTCTTATACATTCTCTAGATCTATGCCTAAACTGATTACAAGTATAGTAATAACTATTCAAATTTACATACTTCATGGAATTTGGTTGTCTAATATGATTTGTCTTAATTATACTAACACCTTCATTCCTTATCTGATGATATATTTTCAAAGTATGATTGTCCTTATTCACATTAGTCTTCATCTTGTCTTGAGTTGCATTCTTTGGTTCTTCTTTGTATCCAAGGTTAGTTTTATCACTTGCATGTTTTTTTATCTTTTAGAATATTATCTAGATCACTTGAGCTCTTTTCAAATATCACAAATGAATTCACCGTACTAGATGTCTTCTCCAACTCAAATTTCAATGACTCATTTTCAATTGCATACCTTGAACATTCATCTTCTTTATCTTTAAAGCTTATAGAGAAGATTTCCAATTGACAACTGAGATGCTTAACCATATCTTCATGCTACTTGGTGTCTTTATGAATTCATGCCTCATACACACTGATTTACTCCTCAAATTCCATGAGTTTAGATTTCATCTTCTTATTTATCTTCTTCTCAATCTTTAGTTCTTGAAGAGCATTTGTCAATGCAGTCTCATAGTCCACCTTATCTTCATCATCATCTGAATTACACCAAGTAGACTCATTTTGATGTGAGAAACTACCTTCCTCAGCCATGAATAGGGCTTCATCTTCAATGGGACCATCATCTTCATTATCATACTCTAACTCATTGAATTCACTCTCATATGATGAGCTACAATCTTCTTTGGTGTAGAGACTCTTCTTGTCTTTGAAGTACTTGTTGTCAAACCTTTTAAATCCCTTTTTGATTTTATCAAACCTAAATGATCTCTTACCAGCATCATGATCTTGATCATGATTTTCATCATAATCCTTATTATACTTATGAGGGCACTTATTAGCAAAATGTCCTACCTCTCCACAATTAAAACATTTGAGGCATAGTTTACCCTTATACTTGTCTGAACTTATTTTCAATTTACTTGAAATCAAAGAAATTATTTCATCCTCATCTATATCAGAAATGTCATCCTCCTTGGGTTTATTACTTTAGAAATTCTTATTTGTCTTCATTTCAATCTTGATAGTTACTTCTTTCTTTGGTGGTATATCATCATTCTTCCTCATCTCATAGGCAGTAAGGGTGCCATGCAATTGATCGATCTTCAACTGAGTAAGTTCATAGATTTATTCTATAAAAGATACTTTTGGATCAAACTCAAGGGATAAATACCTTAATACTTTTTGAGCTAAATTAGTCTCTTCAAGGTTCTCTCCAAGACCTTTGATGGTGTTCACAATCTTGTCAACTCTCTGTAGAAAGGATGCCATTGAATCTACTTCCTTCATCTTGAGACTTTAAAATTACCTTCTGTGAGTCTATAACTTAGAATTTTGACCTTTGAATATCCTTCATAAATGATATAGATTTTATCCCATATCTCTTTATTCAATTTACAATGGATTACCTTGGTTAACTCAATCTCTATGAGACCATAAGTGATGACATTCATTGCCTTAGAATTATTATCAAACAACTTTTTGTCTTCAACACTAGATGGAGGAGTAGTAGGAACAACATAACCATCCACAATAGATTTCCATACATCAAACCCTAGGGACATAATGTATGTCCTCATCCTTGTACTCTAAAAATCATAATTGGATATATTAAACATCAATTCTTTCTTAGTAGAGAAACTTCCTTGATGAATACCCATTTGTACCTTGGATCACCTTTAAGCTATCAAGCCTTTACCAAAGGACCCGTATTGATACTAATTATTAGAGTACAATAACTGAGAGTGGGGGTTGAATCAGTGAGCCCAAATATTTCAATATCAATTTCAATCCTTTCAAACTATTAGACAATCAACATATATCAACTTGATCAAGCAATATTAGTAAGAGAGCTCATTCATTCAATGCATACATAAGATCAAACATACAACACATAATTCCTATGGGAAACTCTCATGGGGAATAAAAACCACTCTCAATATTATAACACATGGACTAATTATCCTATAAAATATTACAAATAAGAGACTAGTCAAGTCCTTTAGACCAGAAACCTTGATCAAGTCCTCCTGACCAAAGGCCTTTAGTGAAACACTTGTTTCACAAGGATCAACTACCCTCCAAGGAATATCAAGTCCTTTAGACCCTCCTTTGAAGTAAACACCTCCACCTTAGAACTAATGTCTTCAAAACCTGATGATGGATCTCTAATTATCTAATTCCTACATAAAATCCCTTTCTATCTCATACAAGCATCTCACATAGGCATGCCATAATCTCTCTCCTTCACTCAAACTATCCTCATATGCACACTCAGACCTCTTCACATATCCTCAAACTAAAATATCACTATTTTAACATTATAAATATAACCTATAGGTCATACACATATTTAATTTTTTTTTCTCATCAACATATCAATAGGCACACTACCTATCCTTTCTTCTTCACTTCAATGTATACTTTCTTCCCACAAACCTTGCACAAGTCTCTCAAATATACCACAAGTATTGAAACCATCACATTTTATTTCACTATTTATAGAGAATTAAATAATTATCAAGTCCACAAACTTCTTTTTTATCCAAAAAACATGTCATCACCCTTAAGGCATCTTAGATGGGTCACACTTAGGCACAATTCTCTTTCAAATAAGCCTAAGTCACTTTTTAGGTCTTATAGAGACCCATTCACCTTTTTGATAATTTTATGAGAAAATTAAGAATACATGAACAATTTAAAATAAATGGATCCACTCCTTATTTACCCTTATACATCTTCAAATGATCATAGTCAACTCTGCTCACCTCTGCATATGCTCAATCAACTCAAACTATGACCTTGTACACATGAACACCATTAACCAACACATAGTCAACTTATCAAGAATTTTTCATACTCAAGATAGATTTATCAAACCTAAAAAATCCACATAGATCATATTTATGGATTATGTAACACTCTAAAATATCTAAGACATCATGAAACATAAAGCAAACATCAACACAAGCTCAATTACCCTTCTCAGGTTACTTGTAGAGAATACACGAACACATAGTCAAATTTGAACCTTCATAAATTTTATTTTAAAAACTTTAATATCTTAAAATATATATTTATATATTCACCTTGGATTCCTTTACAAATTCTCTTTTTACACCATGAGAAAATTTTGCCTGGATAGAAAGATATGGCCCAAAAACTAGACACTAGTCTTTCCTTTGTTAAATTCAAATATTTGAATTCAAATGGACATAGTTAAACATCAACCACTTTGCTCACATCTCATATCCTCACATATTAAAATAAAATATGCACCATCAATATTATTTTAAATTTAATGCGTAGTGTGCCAATTCTCAATTGTTAAACTTTGAATGGTTGGCCTTATCTTGTGTAATCTTGTAAGATTGGCTCAATGCACACCATCGATCTTTGTGGATCAGCTAGGTATTTATCATTTAGCATGCATCATTCAATAAATATGTAAAAAAAACACTTGATGTTAGATCCTTATACTTTACTTTTTCTCAGTTTTAAACCTCTAACACTTGTCCTCATCTCGTTGCTTCTTGACATCTTGGAATGAACATGCTCCGTTGATCCTTTTTTAAGGAGATCTATCTTTAACTTCATTAACCAAAGACACTTTGACCCATTTGACTTACTTAACACCATATATATATATATGTAATAAATCCCATGAAACTTTATATCTCCATCTAGTCCTGAAATTTAAATTCATGTAAAAATGGCTAAGTATGGGGACCATTGCTTATCTGCCTAAAAGGCCAACTTTGGACCTTAATAAAATTTGATGCACTTAGATGCATGCTCTAAAATGTGGAACATATGATATCATCACATAGGATAATATAACCATATATCAAATTTAACTTGGAACCTTTATGTTTGAAATATATAATTCCATTAATCTACTCACTTAATTTTTTCTACCATAGAGCCAACTATGTCAAGAACTTGTATGGAAGGCCAATTTTGCACAAGCATATCTTTTGATGCATTCATCACATGAACTGAAACTTAGTAGAAATCAACTAGGCATGAAATTGAACAAACCCATATGATCATTTTTTCCTTTCACCTTCACATGTGTGAAATATAACAACATCAGAATTACTACTCAACTTTTCTTTCTAAATTGCAAATTTGACTATTTGAAAACACTGTCAAACTGCCTAGGAGCCCAAATTTACACTTGCATATCTTATGTTCAATTCATTACATGAAATAGAATTTATCACATAGAAACTAGGCAAGAATTTCATCATAACCATATGACCAACTCCCCCTAACTCATCCACGTGTGGTAATGGTGACATTAATAAACTGCTTATTCAGATTTTCTACCACTAGACCCAAAATATCTAGATGAAAACAATGATCAAGCAGATAAAATCCACTCACGCACACAAGCACTCAAGCATATAAAACCTCTTATATGACCCCTTACACATTCTCAATACTCTATACTCATCCTTGAACATCTCTAACCATGCTAAAACTAAATATCAACCAAGCCTCCAAGTATACTAGGACAAACACATTGCACACTTCAAGCATACTAGGACAAACACATTGCACACGTTTTCATTGTCATTTAGACTATCAAGGCACTTCATCCACTCACCGGGGAATATCCATGACATCATTGAAAATTTTCCAACACCTCTATCTTCCATAGCATGGCATCCTCATAAATATTGATGCACATTGATCTTCTTTCCCACTTCCTCGTGTGTTACCATGGTATTTTTCTAGTTGTTGCACTCATTGATGGTCTTAACACTACCATTTTTTCAGTTTCAAATTTTTTCATACGTACTCATACTTTTTAAACACTTTAAAAAATAGTGGTGGAGTGATTTTATCCTTATCATCATCTGAATACTCATCTTTTGTATATAGTATCAATACTAACTTATCATATCTGTGCAATAATATGGTGGTGTGGTTTTCTACCTTGTCCATATCCACTAGTTCTCTTAAAGTACCTAGTCTTATTTCAAGTGTTGCCTCCACATATTGTGCAACCAATATAAATAATATCTTCTCCCACTTTGTTAACTTCCCATAGTCATAAATATACCTATCACGGTAATATTTTTCCATCACTACAAATTACACAAAACCATTAGATTCCTATGCCATCTCACATGGTATCCTTCCCTCATCTTTAAATTATTTATTAATGGTTTCTTTCCAATTTTACATCATATTATTATATGTGGGTATGACATTATCTTCACACGTAAATCCAACATACTTATCATGCCTTTATCATTTCATTGGTATCCTTAGGAATGTTAGTTTTGATGGTATCCCTACTTATTCTATACAAATCAATAAAAATATATTCCCAAACCAAAAAAACCTCCTTTCATGTGTGCCTCATCCACTACCTTGTTGGTTTCATCCACCAAATATTATGATAGGTTATACTACTTTCCATTGATTCCCATTTTATATGCTATGTAGATTATGTCCTTGGATATTTAGCTCCATCTAGCTGCTAAGAAAAGCTTTATGCTAAGAAAATGTTTGACCACCCAAATGACAAAATTCCATAAATCATATAAATAAAACATAGCCCCATATCTTCAAATTAAACTTATCCCTAGCTCTATGAACCTTAGTTTCATTTTCAAAATTTATGAACACATTTTCTCCTTTATTTGGGAGTATTTTTATTTCATGTTTCTTTTTTAAGATAATTCAAATCTCACTCCCCCACCTCCCCCCCCCCCCCCCCCCCCCCAAAAAAAAAAAAAAATACATCCTCCCTTCATAGGTGTACGAGACCAACCAATTTATTAATTCATTTATTTTTCCAAAGAATATATAAATCAACCACAACACCCCTAAGAGTGGCAACTTATTCATATAAAATATATTATTATACATTTTTCCCAACTCAACTTCTAATGGGTCAAAATATTCAACCTCATGGTGATTGAAATCTTTTATTGTGCATGTTCAGATGCATGTGACTTAATATTCAACATTTTTTACTTCCTCTTGGTACACCATCAAATTAATTAGTGTACATGGCTTTGGGGTTTCTAATGTTTCCTCCTTAAATGCCTTCTTATATCTTGACTTCCCTATCTTTTCTTGCTTATTCTTCTTTGGAGGTGGTGTATCTTCTTCAAACCCCAAAAATATTTCACTCTCATTAACTTTCTCAAATACTACCTTATTTTTCACTTTTATTTATAATTATTTATGTCAATTCACTCCTTTAATACTCCTCCCCTCGTGTTTATTCATGTTTTTTCCAATACCACTTTCAATTCCCTTGGAATTTCAAGCTAATCTTCCAATTCCTTTTGACACTCATTATTGTTTTCCTATTTTTCACCTCATGGAATTAACCTTTATTCCTCAGTCCTTATATATTGGTGTTGTTTCTCTATAAAATTTTACCCTTTGAAACCACTTATAACCTTTTTAATCCAATTTCAATTTTTCACCTCATGGAATTTACCTTTAGTCCTCGGTCCTTATGTTTTGGTGTTGTTTCTCTAGAAAATTTTATCCTTTGAAACCACTTTCCTATCCAATCATCATTTATTTATCTTATTATAAAAGTTTTTTAGTTATTATAGTGACTTATCCAAATGTTTTTTTTGCCTTCTCTATCAATTCTTTGATATCCACTTTGGCATTAAATGTCTCATCTACTCATGATTATCCACTAAGTTATCATCTACTAGTCCCCAACGACCATATTTTCCTTCTTTCACACATTATTCCCTACCACTTGACCGTGCCATCTTGCAAGTGTGCATCTCTTCATTTATAATTTCTTCTTTAGGGTTACAAAGCTTATCCATATTCTAGTGCACTATTACCATTGAATTATCTATGCATTAATAGTATCTGGTTAGACATCATTCCTTTTTGTGTGCATGAGAAAAGCACCTTCTATCCATTAAAGTATAATTTATTCAACTATGCTCTTTGTCACATAACCTATTGATTTTTCAATTCCTACCTTAGTTTAAAAAGTGTGAAGTCCTCCAATGAATCCTTTATGTTCAATGGTTGCTTTGATTTTTTTTAATCGCACTTAAATATATACAAAGCATGTTTTCACATAAGTATTCATTTAGTTACTTAGACATCTGGCATAAGGATCTCAAGTCACCCATTACTCAATTGGATTGGTTGAATTTTAAAAAATGTTCATAGAGAAATCCATCCCATTTAATTATGTATATGGAAAATTGTTATTTTAAGTCATTCCTTGCTCAACTTGAATGACTATATTTATAGAATAACCTATACTTATTTACATAACACAAATTTAAAAAATTAAGAAAAACAACTATAAAACCTAAGAAATATTTTTTTATTACAAATTTTTAAGGTCAGTGGAATTTTAAAAAAAGTATTTTGAATGATTATACATTCATTTACCCATGTATTGGTCATTCATATGTGCATAATTCATGTGAATGTTCGTAAAAAATTCACAATAACCCCATAATGTGCCATTATTCCCCCTTATTTTTTCTAAACCATAGATCATATAATCATCCACCTAGAATTGGAATTTATCCTTAGAGATGGTCTCTCCTTGACTCTACTTATTCCATCATATTTTATGAGGAAAATCCATGTGTACTCTTTAATCGTGTTTTTATGCTTATGCTCAAGTCATGATTCTTGATTGAATCTTCCTCTATTCATTTTGGTCAACATGTATTTTTGTCTTGCATGGATTCCATGTCTTGTGAATTGATAACCTTGATATATTATTGCCTATATTACTTTATTTCACATAACATTATCCTTAGTTGACTCTGTACCATGGATACTCATAACCATATTTGTTGAAACCAACTCTATCATATGCATCAATTTTTATTTTGGACTGGAGTCTTCTTACAATTTCATTTTACCTATGATTTTTATGATTCCCATTGATGCACATCACTTCCATGCACACTTTATTGTATCTTATGGATTTTTTTAGTCTTTGATAAACCATATCATCCACACAATAAAAAATTTTGGAAACTAAAAGTCTCCTAGTAATTATCACACCATCATGATCAAGTTCACGTTTGTAAAAATATTTGGTATTGATTTAGACATCCATATATACAAATGAGATGAAATGAAATAGGTGTGAGTAAATGGGAAGGTAAGTTTTAGTAAGAATAATTGCATTAGTGATCATACTTTCATCTTGATTTCTATAAATGATAAGGTGAAGGTAAAAATGCATAAATTTTACTACTACTTTGTAAACTTTCATAAAGCCTTTGATAATGTTCCTTAAAATTTTATCAGTGATAGCCATAGGGTTTTGGGATTTCCAAAATTGGTGATACTACATGTTATGATACTCTATGAGTCCATTGTTGAAAGAGTGCACACAAGTGGTCATGAGAAATAGGGAGTAAGAATTAGCATTTGGGTTAAGAATTAGCATTGGGGGAAATATGATTTTTTATCTTCCATGTATATTTTGGTTTATACATAGTGAATAAAACCTCTGATAGCATAATATAGAAAATGAGAAAGGAAAAATATGTCCTCAATATCAATTTAATCCTCATAAGTGATAAATCTACATATAATTATCTAATGAAAAATAAAAAAGGATGATTGTATTGAATAAAGCATCACAAAGCATATATGATAACATGTATAATATGTTACAAATGCATCGAAGATACAAAAGTATAACATATTATAAGAAGTACAATGAAGGAAATTATAAAAATATTAAATGAAAGTGTGTGCACTCCTTTTCCTATTGGACCTATAATATGTAAATATGATTGGATTATCTAGAGGTGGACAACTATTAGATGGTATTAAATACACATGTTCATCTTACTCTAAACATAGATAAATGTGTTATACTAACTATATACTATATTAATAACCTAATTTAATATAATAAAGGTGCACATGAAATAATTCACAAACACCTCCCCTTAAGTGAAACTTATGGAGGTCAATAGAAAAAACTATAGGTTTAGATTCTTCTGAATTGGGTCATAAAAACTAGGCCTAATTAGGGACCCATGTATAATGTAAAAATTGTAAAAAATTAAGGAGGACTAGAGATACCTCCCCCAAGGACTAGTTCCTTCAAACTAAATTTATATTGGATGAAAGAATGTAAGTATCAAACTATATAATGTTGATGATGATGGATTCTTCTTGAATGTTAAAAGAGGTTCACCTACATGAAACAAAAATTCTACCCTTTTTAAGAGGAAGGATAGAATTAGTGTACTCATTTTTTTACCCTTATAGGAAGGAGGAAAAAGGCAAAAGCTCAAGTGTGGAAATGGTCTATAAAGATTGTGTACACTAAATGAAAAAGATGCTATTGAAGAATACCTATAAGAAGAAGGACATGGATCAATCACCAAAATTATATCCATGTGAATTTAAGGGAGTAGCTCAACAACCCTCAAATGTGAATAATGAGGATCCAAAAAACATAGTAGATCATAATTAATCTCATAAAGTATGGAAGTGCCAGATAAAAAAGTAGTGGCACTCCCACCACTGTATTCAAAAACATTAGAATAAGGTGGACCCATTACACATGGTACGTCAACACTAAATTGAACAAAGATAAAATATTAAAAAATGGAAGATAGAGGATGCATGAGACATGGTGGGTAATCATTGAAATCTAAATTAGTGGAAGTCCCTAAAAAATCAATATGGGCACTTCTATGAGCAGATAAAAAATCCTCTAAAATATCATAAAGATGATTAATAAATGATGGCTCCATTAAATAGATATAATCTAGAAAAATAGGAGATGGGTATGCAATCAAATGACTCAAGTCTAGTAGAAACTCATTCCACAAAGGGAGTTATAAAAGAGGAGAGCAATATTAAATAATAAAATAACATCACAATAAAGATAAGGAGGAATTATAGAGACTCCAAGCTATGATGAAATGTCTAATGAATCATATGTGCTAAATTGAAATAAATTTTGAAGATTCCTAAAAATAGGGGAAAGATACTCCATGTGTTCTAGATAGTAGAGAAGATGCATGAAAACATTAAAAAATAAGGAACCAAGATCCATCTCAAATGAAATGAGTCAGTCATTATACTGAAGTGGGTCAGAAGAAGCAGGAACTTGTCCATATAAAAATGGAGAAAGGGCTTCTTTAGTGAGTTTTTTTTCATAAAACAAATGCCATGCTACATAACTAGTCTTACCAAGAAGTAATGGAGGTAAATCTTTCGTCATTATAATATCCATATCTCTAAAAAAATAATGAATTGGTTACATGAGTATACACAAGGTGAGAAACTCAAGAAAGGAAGATAATGAAAACTATGGTGTGCCTTAGTGCACACACAAAATGGTTAAGGAAATAAAAGATCTCACATAAATGTTGAAAGTGGACTTTGACACATGTCAAAAAAATGTCAAATAATCATTGAAATATATGTTAACATATTATGAACAAGACGAAGAGCCAACAAATTCCTATCAATCATGAAAAGTGTGATTAATATAAAGGATCCCTAGTATAGGGGTTAACACACAAAATAATGTTACCAAAATAGAATAATACCCCCCATAATATAAAATATAAGATTTGAGACTAAAATCTAGATAGAGAATTTCTCATAGCTACTTATAATTGTGCATTGTGAGTTATAATTATAGATTTGTATGAAAAGAATGGAAATCAAAAAAAAAAAACTATAATCTCATGTATAATTAATCAAATTTGAGAATAAATCTAGATTTTTACAGAAATATATGCACTTAAAAAAAATATAATAAATTTATGACAATTTAAATGATATGAGACTAGGAAGGTCCACAAACAAGTTTTCCACCGACTTCCCCATTAATAAAATTATCTTTATTTGAAAAACACTCAATGAAATCAATAAGGGGTCCACTCCATAGTGATGACCATTGAAACCCATTCATAAAAAAATTAACAATAGCCTTCTAGGCTTCTTGGATCAAACAATATGCCTCTCAAAGTGATAGAAGGTCAAAATCATACCTTAGAAGGAAAGGGAATGACATGAGTGGAGGGGAGCTTTACAATAGTGGAGGGATGGTATCATGAGGGTTGAGTGGCTATGAAGACAACATGGTGGAAGAAAATAATGAATATGGTGGGTGAGTTAGGTTACAAAAAAACTAGAATGAATTAGTGATTTAATTTACAAACCTATAGGGATAGGAAAGGGATCCTATAATTCCTTTAAAAAATCATAGAGTGTAGCTTCTAAATCAAAGATGTGCAAACTTGGACTCATTATAAATTTGGAGAAGTGTAGAATCCATTAAAAAATATTTAGTGTCTACCAACCTACAAAACTTTTGGAGAAAATACAGGGAAACTGTAGGTAAACCCATTCGTCCTGATCCCTCTTAGAATTCCATATCTTTACATATTCACCAAAAAAAATCTACCATGTGAAAAAATTTGATTTTTTTTTCAAAAATTTTGAGAACTTTGTCAAAAAATATTCCAATGACCTATAAAATTTCTATTTTTAGGAAAAATGAAAATAGCCAAAAAAATACCTTAAAAAACTAATTCAAATCAAATAAAAGAAATCCAGGGGTTTTCACACATCTTAAAAAAATGGAACATTGAAAATAACCTATCAAGTAGGAGAAATGTGTAGCAATGTTGAGAAAATATCAAAAATTGAAAATTTTGACTAACATGAGACATAATTTGATACCATGTAGAAGATCTCTAATAACATATAGAAAAGTAGAGAGGCCCAAGTTGTCTTTCTCAGTATCAATTTAATTCTCACATGTGATAACTTTAGAAATAACGGTAATGAACGAAAAATTAAAATCAATGTATTCAATAAAGTATCACAATGCATATGACATGTATAATACATTAAAAAGGCATCAAACATGCAAAATTAACACACAATATATAAGTATAAGAGGTAAAGGGTATAAAAAACATCCTTTTTCATATTGGCCACATAATAAGCAAATTTAATTGACCTATGTAGATGTGGTAAAGTATTGATAACATTAAATGCATATCTTTGTCTTATTTTAAGTGTATATAAAGGTGTTATACTAACTATAGACTATAGTAATAACCTAAATTATCTTAGTAAAGGTACACATGAAATATTTCCCCAACACACATATGAGATTTTATAAATTATATTAAATTCCATAAGCATATATAGTTTATTGTTGTAGAAATGTGTTGTTATTATTTTATTTTCAAATACCATAATTTTGATGTCCCAATTAGAGGAACATATCTAGAGAAAGTTACACATATTAGTTTATCATTTTATGATATAACTTATCTTCATTTAAATCTTGAGAAAATAAAAGGATGGGTTTTAACACTTTAAAGTGTAATTATAAATAAGTTTTCCTTACATATAAAAGTCAAAGCATTGAGATGCTAGAGATTCATATGTATATTTAAGGGTCCTATTGATGTGCCACATTCTTGTTTGGCACCTATTTTAAAACCAAGTAAAGGGCTTGTTTTCCTCACCACTATTGAGAAACAACTATTCCATCTATAGTTTTAATTCATCTAGAAAAAGTTTCACTTCTTCACTTACTTTTTACACCTACTCTTCTATATGGGGTAAAAATTTAGGGACTTTACATCAGGAAATTTGATTGAAGTAAAATTTAAGGAGTGATTACCTCCATGTTATGTAAAATCCGGATGCTACAAGATCATTTCCTCGAGACATAATTCTTGTTGAATTTGGTACAACCCCCTCATTATTGTTGTGACCTTTTAAGTGGTGACTATGATACATAGGTTTAAATGGATGATAAAGTCTTAATTTGATTTATTAAAATACCCATATTATGCATTAAAATACTCTAAGTAGTTGGCACAACATGGGATCTACTCTAGCTAGTATGTTAAGGCTTTATATTTTCTTTGATAGGACTTGTAGATATTAACATGAAGAAACTTTATCCACATAATTTTTTAATTGATGAAAAACATCTGTATAAAAGGGAGATAAATAAGGGAATCAGAGATGACATCTATATAGCTTACCGATGGTCTAAATGACTAGAGCCTAAATAATATCTATCCTCAAAGCTTCAATGCTACTACAATTCATATATTATCTTTTAGGATAAGCTCATATAACCTCCAAATTACACATACTCTAATTACCCTATAGTTTGAGGGTTTTGTTGGCTTAATTAAGATTTTATTCACACCACCTTTGAATATAAAAAATCACCATGTTCCAAGGTGCATAGCATTTATTAGATTTATTCTACAAACCCAAAAACCAAGGATTATTTTGTATTATATGTTTTCATTCCTTTAAGATCAGGGCATGTTTATTTTTTCCTATTTAAAGATTCATAAAATACTCTTCAAACCTTCAGATCTTTTGAGGATCAATGTTTTAGCTCTTTTAATTCAAGAGGTGTTTTTTCTTCATGAACATATAGCTAGAGACTTTTCATCCAAAATGCTATGCACATGGAGGGATGCTTATTTTAATCAACTTGTTTCTTCTTTATGACTGAGTAGAAAGAAACCTCATGACTGTCAAGGAAACCTAGAACAATAAACATGCTCTGATCCCTACTTAGTCAAGATCTTGCTCTACCAATTAGAGCACATATGATTACTTCTTGTATTAGCAACTAAACATGGAATTTAACTAGAATCAATAAGTAACTAGAAATATGAAACAACACAGGAATTGAGAGACAATACACAATTGTATTAATAATCACTCAGAAGAATATACAATAAAGAAGATGCCACTTCTTCTTCCACCTCAAAGGTTCACCAAACCTCAAGACCTTATTCCCTCTCTCTCTTGGTCACAACAATCAACTCCAATACAGAATTGATGTTCACCTCTCCAACCAGTCAGTAACACGCTGCCAGTTCACCCAAGTACACAACCGTACTCCAAGTAGATCTCTTGCTCTCTGCTCCTACCTGCAAATCACTAGACCTTACTCACCATTGTAGATCTCCTATAGAAAGTCATGCACACATGCTGACCAAGATCATGCACACAAAGAACCCTGCTAATTCTCCAAACCAGTACCTACCTTAGTACTGTGGCACTAGGAGGAACGCACCATTGCTCTCTTCTCTCTGAAGGAGCTTATTGCTCTCTTACTCACTAGCTACAAGTTTACAATACAGCCCATGAGTCCATTTATAGATCTTATGCTTACAATAATTAGACTAACCTAATTACAATAATTAGACATGCAACTCAAGACTAAGACTAGCCTTCAACATGCAAACTAACAGTCTCAAAATAGACTCTCCAGACTCAACATGCAAAATGCCTATTCTCGCACAGGCTACCGACGTCGGCTCCTCCATGACCGATGTCAATCGACTGGTAATCAACGCCGGTTGCTTCCTCTTTACTATCTGACTGATGTCGGTTGATCAGACCGACGCTGGTTTCCTTGTAATTGATTCTGCAACTCCCCAGAACTCTACATCCTCTGTAACTTCTCTTATTTGCATCTTGGTGAAGCTTTTAGCTCCACAACCTAACAATCTCCCACTTGGAGATAAATAGCTGCACCTGTACCTATACTTGTACACCATCTAAATTATTCCCTGGCTTGTATTCCTCTTCAAGATCAATCCTGAAGACTAGCCACCACACAACTTGTGATGCTACGCCTATCATTCAAGTAACCTGCCATATCCGAACCTACATATCCATGTAGTGAAAAACTTGACCCTGCATAACAAGAAACCCTGCTGTTAGTCCCACTAAACTGCCCTCCAGTACTCCTTCCCCGAATTGGCTCCATAATTTTTGACAACCCCCACTGCTTGGGAAAAACTCAAGTCTACACTAGACCTCATGTGATTTTGAAACCTGTTTCAAGCTAAGCTTGAACTGTCTAGCCCTTGGTTTGCTTTTCGATTCTACAACCTGCATCATGAACCCTGCCAACACCGTCTTCACATCAGCTCCCATTGGAGATAAAATCTCCATGTCTCTTATGCCAAAGAATTTTGCTGCTCTAAATTCTTCATGACACACCTCTAAACTAACCTTACCCTTAGCTCAGCAAATCCCTGTATGTACAAAACCTGCTAGCAAATTACCCACATACAGTAACTGGATAATGTCGTGACTCATCATCCACCTGGTAAGATAAAACCACAATAGTTACACTGACATTGACTGAAGCCATGCTTAGTCATCCACCTGTCAAACCTGTACCACTGTCCTGCAGCTTCCTCAAGACCATATGCCATAGCCTTCTGTCTCTTGTGTCCATCCACTCTCTTCTTTAACTTGGGAATCCATTTCGTCTCTCAGTGCTTACTTCTAGCTGACAACTCTACCAACAAAATACCTATTTAGTTCTTCTCCAAGGACTCACTCCTCATCCATGCCAAGCTCCCACTGTATCTAGATTCTACCTGCATTGCCTCTTCCATCTTCCTAGTTCTTGACCATCAATAAGCAATATAAAGAAGGTGAACAATGAATATGAGGTTCACTTACCCTTTCTGACCTCAACATGAGCATTTGAGACTTGTTGACAGCTTGCTGTCTGCCCACCATCTGTACCAGTGACCAATCTCGGCCATCTCCCAGTCTATTTTTGACTGATGTCGGCTCCCTATACTGACCCTGACTGTCAATGTCATTTCCCTGGCTAACATCGGTGTCCCTTTTGCCAACGTCGGTTCCTTTATGACCAATGTTGGTCTTCTTATTGCCGACATTGGTTACTATCTGACTGATGTTGGTACCTATGTTCGTCTGTGAGTGATAACTTTTTATCTGCGAGCTCTCCATGGATCAAAATCCTAATCAAATCAACCCTGATCTGCTCAGAATAATTCAGTCTCCTCACCTGATCTCTATCCGTCATCTCCTCCATGAACACCAAGGCTTTTCAGTTCTTTAGCTTGTCAAAGACATCTGACTTCCGCTTCAGAACCTGCATTCTCCTCCTACATATGTGACTAAGCCTATGAAGCCACATCTCTGCAACAGAAGGTGAATCAACTATATAAGTAGATAGATAAAGGATACCTACTTTCTTACCACCATCTAATTCAAGTATATCCGCTGTGAGAGTTACAGTGCATCTCTCATCACCCAAATTTCTTAAAGAAATTAGACTTATCTCCAAGACTGGTACCTACATGACTTCCTTCAACCACTGTGTGTCATTCGTCTACAATTTCAGATTCACTTCCCCTTCATCAATCATCTGGCAAGGCTCTCCAACCCCTAAATAGATCTCCCCAAAGTCTCCAAAGACATACCCATGAAAAGATGCTCTATTTCGGGCTGCATGGAAAGAGGCAAAAGAATCTGTAAACAAAGATTCCACTTTATCCAGAAAATCCTGTGCAACATCACCTGTAACATATGCTTCTACGCGCTGATCTTCTACCGACCAACAATCTCTTTTTACCTACTCTTTTTTTCCATCAATCAGACCATTCGTGCTATTCAATTTCTCCATTCGTAACTTACTTTCTTCTGCCATTGCTATACTCCCACTCAATCTGAAACCCCTATGAGTGACCTGTAATAAAAAACACTACCAGATCTGAAACCACCTGTTAGTCAACCCAACCAAAAGCTCTGATACCACTTGTCAGGGAAACCTAGAACAATAAACATGCTCTGATCCCTACTTAGTCAGGATCTTGCTCTACCAATTAGAGCACATATGATTACTTCTTGTATTAGCAACTAAACACAGAATTTAACCAGAATCAATAAGTAACTAGAAATATGAAACAACACAGGAATTGAGAGACAATACACAATTGTATTAATAATCACTCAAAAGAATATACAATAAAGAAGA